>OY757927.1:3883424-3926470 GCA_963585895.1 Sepioteuthis lessoniana
CCTCATCTTTGTTGTGTTTATCCCAACTTTTCATTCTCTCTAGCCTTCTGCCTTCTTTCTGGCTGGGTTTCTCACATGAGGTGTTCTTGCTCCCGTCCAACCTTCTAAAATCTTATATAGCATTAATAAGAGAATGGAAATTAGGTTAATAATTTTGTTTATAATCAAAACAATGTAGTTTGCATTTTTCTTATCTATTTTTGTTGATAGTGTAAACTGAAAATAAAACAACTGAAAAATGTAGACAGTTAACCCATTTACAACCAGATGATACACGTCTATCTTGCAACATTATGTCCATTGCCTCTAACACCCAGTGCATCCCATTTTGGAGGAGATAAAAATTACTATAGCACACAGTTATGTTGTACGGCTCCAAAAAGAGAAAAAATAAAAATGATACACTATGATAGATATTTATTTCAATCAATTATTTACTGCACCAAATCAAGAATAATCATCAGTTCAACACTTCATATATGTATATAGGTAGAGTACTGATCATATTTATTTCAACTAATAGAAAAATTGTTTTTAATTGCTAGATTTTCACAGTAAGAAACAGCTTCTATATGCATTAAACTACAGAAAGTGTTACTTATATATTGGTTTTGTTTCTATGTTTAATGGTATATCAACCTTTGTGAGCTATTTAATACCAAAGCCATCCTTGTAGAAGATCAGTAGTGGTACTTTTCAACCCATAGATGGAGTAATAAGGGACTTCATAGCTTCCAAAAGGGTATTAGAGTCAAAATTAATATAATAGTGTTTATATATAGGGAATCTGCTTCAAAAAATTCTCCCTTTTCTTCTATTTACGCTGTCAATTCTCTACAGAAAAATTAAATTAGGTAAGTTTTTGTCTATATTTTATCTGTTTCCAATGCTTTATACTCTTTTGTGTTAGACATTATGATTTTAATTGGTTTTTTGAATGAACTTGTGCGACAAGTACTGTTGTAAAAAAATTGTATGATTTTTTTATTTTTATTGTCCTAAAATGAAAGATACATGTAGCTGACCCAATAGAAATTTGTCAAAAAAAAAGAAGGTGCATATAGCTTACCCAATAGAAATAATTGAATTAAATCTAAGTTGTCCTATAAAGAAAGGTACACATTGCTTACAAATAGACATTCCTGAAAAGAAAAGAACACATTGCTTACCAAGTAGAAGTAATTGAATATTATTTTTGTTGTACTAAGAAGAAAGGTACACATTGCTTACCAAATAAAAATAATAGAATAGGATCTATTTTGTCCTCAAAGAAAGGTACATATTTCTTACCAAATGAAAATAATTGAATAGGATCTATGGAGTCCTATAAAGAAAGGTACACATTTCTTACCCAAGAAAATTCCTAAGAAGAAATAGCCCAGTCTGCCGGGGCTGTAGAATACTCTGACTGTATCACTGCAGAGGAGTAAGACCCCCCCACCAATGAGTGTCTTGGATATCACACTAAACAATCTGATGTTGAAGCTCCGGTAATCCTAGAGCTTTGGGGAATGCAGAGTATCCCTTTATTGCCATTGCTCCCAAGTCCACTCTGACCTGGAGTGATAGAACCTCATAGGGTCCTAACTAAGGATTGAACAGAACTAAACTGTATACTTACGCTAAACTGAATTGTTTGAGTTAGAACTTTTTTGACATTTAAACTGCATACTTATGCTTAGCTGAATTGTTTGAAATAGAACTGTTTATACTTATAAAAATGCATTTTGCAATAAATAACATACGATGGTTGATATGCCATAAAACCAAACCAAAATCCTAAGAAGATACGTACACATTCCTTACCTAAAAGAAATAATTGAACAGGAATTATGTTGCCCTAAAATGAAAGGCATCCATAACTTAACCAATAGACATAATTGAATAGGATCTATGTCATCCTATTAAGAAAAGTACACATTGCTTACCCAATAAAAATAATTGAATTGGATCTTTGTTGTCCTAAAAAAATGCATAGGAAAAATAGTTTCAGTACACATACATTTTAAGTCACAATTGGCCTTCAGGAATGAATTAAATGACATTTAAGAAGAAGTAAATAATAGTGCAGTATTATACACACTTATATGACACAGCGCACCATAGAGAGAGAGAAAAAAATGATAGAGGATGATACATAACTATTTCAATCTATCTTAATAGAACCAAATTCAGAATGGACATCAGTCTGACATTTCATGTATATTTATTTATAAATGCATTTCTAATAATATATTGTCAATAGGAATCTATTGTAAACTTACAAACAAATTTGAGTTTTTAATATAGTACAGGAAAAAGTAATCTAAATTTATGAATTTACATATGTACGTACTTGTAAATGTAGATGTTCACAATTTGGCTACCTTTACAGTACATCACAGACTCTTTATTTGTGAACATGTTTTGCTTTAAGACATAAAATAAAATGATTTTGTAAGGTTAAATAACAAATAATTATAATTATTTTGTGAGGGTAAAACTAATTTATATGAAATTTACCAATATTTACATTCAGATTGTCTATTTGTGTTGCAGACATAAATGGCTGCGGATCGTTGTGATTTTATATACTTTATTCTTATTTATTGTACAATAACATGATTTTATGTGCCTTTAATGTTTTTCTAGTGATGTTACAACTTCAATAATTGTGGAAGAAAAACATAAAGTTGAATAAAATGACTTTAACTTGATTTTTATTTTTCCACATAAACAACGTATAATCAAGAATGATTTAACTCAAAACATTACCCAAGGTATACCTGTATATATATATAAGATAGAAGAAGTTCCAGTCTAATGATAAAGCTATGTTGAAGGTAACTCTTCTTGAAGGTTACTTTCAAAAGTTAAATTATCAATCAGAATGTTGGAGTTTTAATTTTGGAGATTAAGATGTCGTAGTCATCATATATACACATTTATGAATACTTAATCCCTTTATTTATTAATTAGGATGTTTGAATGGTAATTATGGTTGTAAAGATGGCTGTCATCTGTCAAGATGTGTCAGTCATCATCATATATATATATATATATATATATATATAATTGGAGAAAAAAAAATCAACAAACCATCATTTGGCTATTACAAATTTATTTCAGCTGGCAATTCAATAAGAGAAACCAACCTCTTCTGATCGTCATCACACAATGGAGAGAAAAACATTTTTTCAATGGATTCTTACTTGTATAAAAAGTGGGGGGAACAAGAAGACATTGGCAAAAAGTTGGTGTCAAATCCAGATGTAATGTCATTGTCTGGTGTCGTGTATACTTATATATCTCAAAAAATTTTTTTAACACAACTCACAAAACATTCAGCAACTAAAATCTTGTCAATAAATTAATCTATTTTATTTTGAGAAAAAATCTATTTATTTATGAAAACATAGCAATAAACACTATTACTAATATCATTTTTATTGGTTTTATTTGATTTCAATTTAAGATTAAAATTTAGTCTTTATTTAATTTCTTAATATTTTTATATATTTTTTAATTCTGAATACTGCTATTCTGATTACTGTTAAAATGATTAATATTATTATAATAATTATTGATTATAAAAAATAACTGTTATTACAATTATTGCTAATTTATCATCATTATTATTGTTACCAATAATATTAATAGTATTTTTGATATGATTAATTTTATCCTACTATTGTTATCACTATCAATTTTTTCTATTATTTAACTTTTTCATATGAATTTCAATCTATTCTTATGGCAGCATTTAAATATGAAGTCATAACATTTATTTAATAGTTGGCTAGTAAATTTATATCTAATGATGCTTATTTTTTCCTCCAGGCAAAGGTTACATCTAATATTGAAGCTTCCACAAGTAGAAGATATTTAATAAATCTTCATTTAATTTGTGGAGTTAGACCCCAATTTCTCAAACTCCAAAACCACCTCAATAGCACTGTTTGATTTCTGAGTAAAGGTTTGAAAAAAGAGTGTCTATGATTAAAGAACATCCATTTCCAATTTCCAGCTGAGATTCTAATATAAACCTTTTCCTCCTTGCTATTTTCCATTGGGAAAATAGTTGCTTTGGAGACCACTTTCTTGGAATTACACATTTGTCTCATGGGACAAGCTTTTTTATTCCTACAATTACAAAGTATTTTATTTGTTCACTGATTGTCTATTAGTGATTTAATTCTTGTTATAATTATGAATTATTTTAGATATATTAGTTGGACAAGAGTAACTAATTTTTGTTGAAATGTTTGTCTATCAACTTAAGGAAATACTTACCTATATTAATATTGGAAAGTTTATCGAAAAATAGGGTTAAACCAGCTTAGCTTTCTTTTACTATGCTTAGTATTTTTTATTATTATTAGAATTAATAGTGTTGTCACTATCTATAATTAGTCGATAATTACAACTATCATTACAACTATTGTCATTGCTAGTGCCACTGCCATTGTTTACAGTGTAGTAATCAGTAATTTTATTGTTTATAATTTGTTCCTGGTATTCTAGCCTCTGTTGGAATGCACTTTTTTTCTAGGGCCTCTCACTATAGATCCCTATACATGTATATTTTTTTTTAGGACAGACAATTTCATAATTCCCTCCTCCTAGATTTCTTCTATTTTTTTTTATCTTTTCAAGCAGTGATGATGTGAAAAAAGTTTTTCAGGAATAAAGGTGTGTAATACCTTCTTCAATGAAAAAAAGGATTGACAAAAAAAAAATATAGTTATTTTTCCTCTCTTCAGAATGTCCAAAATGTTATAGAAATATCTGGTGAAAAGTTCAATAACTTAAATTAACTGACAGGACAATCAGTTCAAATTCTGTGATGTGTCTAATAAAAAACAATCAGTTTATATGTATATCTATCTCAAACAGTCCATGTCTATTTTGTATATTGTCTTAGATTACTGAAACCATTTAGGATTTTGAGTGAATGAAAATCCTACTAACTTAGTTACTTGGAGTTCTAATCAGCTTTCTTGATTCTGAATAAGATCATTGTCCAGAATTTTAAAATTCACAACCATAAAACATAATTAAATGTATGATTTATTATTCGCATTTTGGGTTTAGTGTCTTTGTTTAATGGCATACCAACCCTTTTGGGTTATTTAATACCAAAGCCATCCTTGTAGAAGAAAAGCGGTGATATTATTCAACACATTGATGGGAAAATAAGGGTGTTCATACCTTTCCCAAGGGACATTAGTCTGAATGTGATTGTCAGTGTGACTGGAGTTTGAACTTACTAGGATATCACAATTCCCTTTTTGTGTAATGATCCTGTTTGAACTTTAAAAAACATATAAGTAGAAATTAGTTATCTATTTGTTGAAATAATTGAGAGTTAATTTTTGTGTGTGTGTGTGTGTGTGTGTATATATATATATATATATATATATATATATATGCCTTGTTGGCAAGGCTTAAAATATGCAAAGTGTATCTCTACCTCAGCCACAATCCCTTTCCTATATCTCTCAGAATGCATTGGCAAAAGCATAGGGATCAATACAAGCAGGACAAGGATACTGGACGGAACAACTTGTGAGTTAATACTTTAAATGACTTTTTGAAAAATGTTTAGATTATTTCAATTTGGAACTATTTGGCCCAAATAATTTTTTCTTTTTGGGTACTGAATAACACAAAAAAGTCACAATACCTTGAGGATTATCTCATTCAGAATTCTTTGATTCACTTGTAATTCTGCACATGATATGTCCTTCCATTTTGCATCACGAGTTTGCATATCAGACAGTTCTTCACTAAAAGAGAAATTAAAAAAACATCCAGGGGAGAGTGTCATTTTATTATTGATATTGGCTTTTGCCCCTGGAAAACCACTAAAAGGAAAATGTGGAAAAGCAAGATCACAGGGGTCTGCAAGTCATTTTATTCCATTGTTCCCAAGCACTAATAATGGAGTTGCCATTGTCATCTGAAGAAGAATCTTCATTACAAAGGAAGTCCCTGTGGCATGATGGCTAAAGTGCTAAACTGCAGCTTTGAATGCAAGCAAGTTCAAATGCCAGTCACACTATTATGTTGATTATCCGACCAATACCCTTGTCCTCCCAGCTATAGGTTAAATAGTATTACTGTTTTTTTTTCTATAAGGATTACTTTGATATAAAATAACCC
This sequence comes from Sepioteuthis lessoniana, assembly GCA_963585895.1. Classification (NCBI taxonomy): domain Eukaryota; kingdom Metazoa; phylum Mollusca; class Cephalopoda; order Myopsida; family Loliginidae; genus Sepioteuthis; species Sepioteuthis lessoniana. The sequence continues at coordinate 3,889,569 of OY757927.1, forward strand.
ATGGCTGTTGATATGCCATTAAACAAAAAAATCAAGCCATCTGTATAATTCAAGTGAGAGTTGCCTGAATTCTATCAACTAAGAAAGAAAACAAATGACAAATTGCTAGTCATTTTAAACCATTACAAAATCTGTGATATTTCACTAACAATAATTATTAATGAACAAAAAAATTAGTCCTTCACTCCTAACAAACTCTAATGAATAAAAAAAAAAACAACAAACAAGTGACCTAAAATAAAAACTCTAACAGGTGCACTAAATTTTTATGTCATTGTTATTTTCTTAGCTTTGCATAATCTAACAGGCTTTAAGTTGTTAACTGTACCTGCTGTTATGAAGTGGTCACCTACCAAAGTACTGAACAGGCTCATTGTTGCTTAACTTCTTAATTTTTTTTTTTTTTTTTTTTTTTACTAATTATTGCTTAGTTTGGCACATAAGCCTTAGGTTGCTTACAGTACCTGCTATTACTGAGTGGTCACTGATCTAAGTACTGACTAGGCTCAACATTGCTTAACTTGTTATTTACTAAGCTTTGCTTAATGTCACACACAGATCTCAGGTTGCTTACAGTACCTGCTATTACTGAGTAGTCACTGATCTAAGTACTGACTAGGCTCAACATTGCTTAACTTGTTATTTACTAAGCTTTGCTTAATGTCACACCCAGATCTCAGGTTGCTTACAGTACCTGCTATTACTAAGTGGTCACTGATCTAAGTACTGACTAGGCTCAACATTGCTTAACTTGTTATTTACTAAGCTTTGCTTAATGTCACACACAGATCTCAGGTTGCTTACAGTACCTGCTATTACTAAGTGGTCACTGATCTAAGTACTGACTAGGCTCAACATTGCTTAACTTGTTATTTACTAAGCTTTGCTTAATGTCACACACAGATCTCAGGTTGCTTACAGTACCTGCTATTACTAAGTCACCCATCTAACTACTGATGAGGTTCAACATTGCTTAACTTTCAGTGTGAATTGACTACATGTTAATTACCATGTAGTTGTTGACTTTATAAGGAAAGAAAATGAAATAAAATATTTTTTAATTACTCTAAATTTTAAAACGAGAATTTATTCCCAGTACTTTTTTTAATTCCATAAAATTTATCTATTCTTAAAAAACCAAGTTTATATATAAAAAATATGTGACCAGATGTTGTATAGATGCAGTTAAAGACTGTAAATATCAACACTTACAAACAAATCCACAAGATTTTCTCCACCTGTTGGCAGGTCTTACAATACATCGGCTGTATCCCAAATCATAGGGCAAGAATACCTCTCAAAAAAATATGGGGGTCTAGAGTATGACACTAAACTCCAGTTTTGGAGATCTGGGGAGTTTGGAGTACCCTTTTATTGCCATTACTCCCAGGTCCACTTTGAAGTGGAGTAGTTGTTAGGGTCCTATCTATGGGTCAAATAAATCTGTTAAAGAATTATTCAAATTTGATAGGAATACTTGATAACATAACTATAAAAGTATTTTACAATTTGCTTGAAGCATTGCACAAATTATTTTATTGTATTGTATTTATTTAGAGGACAATTGCACTGTAAAATAATTATTTGGGTCTAATTAATTTCAAAGTAAAAACTTCATCGTCAGAGACGTTTTTTTTTAATATGTAAATAACTTTTAAGAAACAACTACACAAAAAATGTAAATATAGCTCTACAGGAAATGCAATTCCCTAACCACTAGGTATGAAATAACCCAAGATGGACTGATATACCATTAGAATGAATCAATTAAGACTTTTGGTTTAAATTCTAAAAATAGTTTTCATGTTAAAGTGTTGTATAATCTTTTTTTAATTCAAAAGTAAATAAAGTGTTTATTTTCAGAAAAAGGCAGTTATTTCTGATTTACAATTTTTGCCAAAAGAATAGAAAATTCATTGTATGACAGTGTTGTCCTCACAGCTTGCTTGGTTTCTCCTGATAAATAACTTATTAAAAAAGGTTAGCCAGCCACAAATTTTGGTTGAAACAGTAAAAGGCATGGGTCACCCCCATAAAGAAAAAAAAAAAAGAAACAAAAATAGATTCTTATCATTTAGAGTATTTGGACCATTGTGCTTTTATTGTTATATTCACAATGATTTGGCCAATGCATCCTTCGGCCTTCTTCAGGAGGTGTTTCAGGTCAAACTCAGGAGCCTACATGAAACTTCAAACTGAACCTTTTATTTAATCTACGGGGGTAGCTTGTTCTAATTCTGTTAACCATAACAGGGGGTAAAAGTGTTATGCTATAATAAGTATTCTTTGTTATTTACTTGTAGTCAGGATTGATCCTATAACCTTCAGATGATTTCACAAAGAAGGACTTTAACCAAATGTCTATATCTGTTGCGCTGTGAGTCCTGCTGGATTCCCGAATACATGCATATTGTCATTATTATTCACGCTTCTGATTTATTTGGAGGGGTGGGGGCATGTGATATTTTTCTTTGTAGATGGTTTAGACCCTCAATATCTCATTATGTACAGCAGACAAAGATGTCTATTCTAGTTTGTCTAATGGTCACTCCCAAAACTGCTGTCTAGGTTCTTCTTGTGACCTCTTACAGAAGATGGTGAAAGTGGGAGGAACCCCAGCTCATCCCAGTTGCCAACCTGACTCCCACTGCTATAGGCCATCAGTTCAACTTGTGATTGCTCCCTTGAATATATGGGGTCCTAACTTTCAAAAAAGAAAACCATCCCTCTTCTGTGAATTGCCCAGAACTAAAGTACAAAAAAAAAAAAATGTTGACTTTGGATTGTACTAACACTGAAGATTTTTTTTTCTCTTATAGACATTAAAAAATTGACCCTTTCACCTCATCAAGAAATCCTTCTCTTTTTATTTTGTATTAAGATCTACTAACTTCCAGAGCTTATTTACTTAAATTTTTGATACTCATATACACACACATATACATATAAGCTATCTATGCCCACATACAACCCTACAAATATGCTCAAACCCAGATGCCTATACACATATACTTATGTCCACATATTATTGCATCTAAATATGTGCACCTGGGGACAGAAGATCCTATAGTGTTGTATAACTGTGATACATATACAACTATACACATACTGAACAGACTGCAACATATTAATTCCCAGTTCCTCTGACTATAGCAGCACTTCTTTCTCATTCTGTTGGGCTGCTCAACCGGGGTCCTGAGGGCCCAGCCCTCTGCTGGGAGCTGGTTCTCACTGCCTCAAACTGCAACTCGAACTTCAACTGCCTGACTCCAACTAACTCAAACTCTCTGTGGCACCGGGTTATATAATTATTTGACACCCACCTGCATCCTGTGAGCATCGCATTTGCACCAAATTCAATCCGTCCACGGTCAAGGTTATATCTTGATATCTCCAACTGGATGCACCTGTTTCTTGATTGACTGCTGGGTCGAAGGTCAATATGTTACAGTGTTACAACTGCCACAAAAAATGGTAAAAGAATTCTCTGAAATAGCCATTCAACCATACAGGGCTTATTCTTATGATCAGCCATCTTAGAACCAATCTAGCAAGGGTGGAGAAGTTATTCAAGGGCCTTGAATCCAAGAAGTTTTAACTGCAATAGGTAAAAAAAAAAGTAAATCTACCTGAAAGCAACTGGTACTCTGCCAGTTCAAGATTCTCAGTATTTATTTTTGTTCGGAAAATGTTAAGGATGGGAATTCTTGACATAATCCCGAAATATTAGGAAAATTCTGATTAAAAATAATCTTCTTATAATTCACTAAATGTCCAATTTTGGCCAGATTTCAAGAAAACTTTCAGGAATTAAGGTAATTCCTAACAAATATTTTAAACTCTATTCAGCCAAGATTATTTCATTTTGTTTATTTCCCAAAATGAAATTATTTCCTAAGCCAATAAAATGGTAATTTCAAAAGTTAGAACTATGGCATGCCATAAGTTACCTGATATTCAAAGAGAAACGACATCATTTTCAAAGATCTTACAGATAATTTCTTTAATCTTATTATAAATAGCTGTATTTACACGTATTATATACGTGGTTTTATGGTGGTCAATGATGTTCATGAAGTATTTTATACTAAAATCTTTTATTCATGCCTAAAATGAATCTTTATTTCAAAATCTAATATCCTAAATATTTTCATTATAAAAGAACTTTCCAAGAGACATTACATTTAATAAATTTGTTCACCTGTTTGATTGAAATTCTTTTTTAAAGTCCATGTTCATAGCCCAGCTAAGTTATTCATTTTGGCATGAACAATTTATCCGCTCCATGTAAAAATGACTATTAATTTTCCATTCAATTTAACAATTATAAAATAGAATGTAAAATTGATCAAAACATTGTGATTCTAAAAAATGATAATTTTGATCACAGAAATTCAGACAAGTTTGTTGGTTGGTTTTCATAACCTCATTGGTAAAGCAATGTCCCAGTCTGGTGGATTTCCAAAAATAAAGAATGCAAGTTCAAATCTCAGTGAAAGTTTAAACTTAATTTTCCATTCATTTTAACAACTCTAAAATAGAATGTAAAACTAATAAAAACATTATGGTAAAAAAAAGAATCAATCAAAAATTAATAATCATAACAACTAACAAGATTATATGAATTTAACGATGATGGTTATTGATTTTCATTTTTCAACTGGTAGTATTTATCCATCTAACGTATGAATTTTACCATTGTTATTGGTTTTCATTTTTTAACTGGTAGTATTTATCCATCTAACGTATGAATTTTACCATGGTTATTGATTTTCATTTTTAAACTGGTTGTATTTAGCTGTTTAATGTATGAATTTTATCATGGTTATTAATTTTCATTTTTTAATGAGCAGCATTTACCCCTATTACATACAGGTTTTAAAATGGTCATTGATTTTCATTATAAGATACGTCTACTAAACCTGATCTTTGAAAACTCCTGTCTCATGCTCAAGTAATTCATTTTACAACAAAAATACTTACCAACAACCTATTCCCTTACAAAGCATATCTATAAAAAACAAGGTCTGGCATTAAATGACCCACAATAGTTGATTTACTATTAAACAAAATAACCAACCAATCAACACACATTGATCATAATCATCGTTACTGATGAAACTCCAAGTTTTGCAGGAACATTATTTTGATATTTTACATTCTTTTCCATTACAAGAATATAGACCAACATTTTTCTTATTTGTTTTTCATTTCTTCATTATATATATGTGTGTGTGAGTATGTGTGCATATGTCTATATGGGGATATATATATATATATATATGTTTGGTTGGTGGTTTGGATTTCATGGCATATCAATCCATTTTTATGAAAATAGTTCTATTTCAAACAATTCAGTTTAGCATAAGTATGCAGTTTAAATGTAAGTACAGTTTAATTTTGAAAAACATTTCTATTTCAAGCTATTTAATCAAGCAGTTCTAATTCAGCTAAGTATAAGTATAGATTTTGTTTACACACAGATCTCAAAACAGTTCTATATCAAACAAATCAGTTTAGTGTAAGTACAGTTTCAATGTCAAAAAACAGTCCCATTTCAAATGATTCAGTTTAGCATAAGCACAGAGTTTAAATGTAAGTATGGTTTAATTGTCAAAAACATTTCTATTTCAAGCTATTCAGTTTAGTCAAACAATTCATTTTAGCATAAGTATGCTGTTAGTTCTATTTAACCCATAGATAAGACCCTATCAGGTGCTACCATGCCGGGCCAGAGTAGACCTGGGAGCAACGGGAGTGAAGGGGTGCTCCACATTCCCCAAAGCCCCAGCATCGCTGAAACCTCACCATCAGATTGTTTAGTGTCATATCCAGGACACTCATTGGGGGGGGGTCAGTGTATTCTACAGCCCCAGCCAACTGGGCAAAGGGGTGTGTGTGTGTGTGTACTGAGTGCTTTTTTATCATTAAGCCATGGACTTACTGATATACCTACATACAAAGTACTACTTCATTAAAATAAACTGTTTATTAGCTGTGTGAAAAAGTTTCCAGCATATGAAAAAATTTTAAACTAGACTGAACACATTATTGGAATCATGATTTCTGTTAGAAACTTTTACACATGCCTCATAATACATTTTTATCTATATATAATTGTTACAACAAAAATAACATTACAATCCCTTATATACAAAAATTGGATCATTATTAAATCAATTATTATTAATCTTCAGTAATCATACAAAGACAGAGTTAGTATATCTAACATATGGCAAGTCTAGGATCAACAGATTATTACCAGATAATTAAATTTAAAAAAAAGTCCATTGTATCATCTTTATATATAATGCATTATCAATCTGCTACATTAGAAGATTGTCACACGACTAAATCTGGATATATTAAGAGGATACGATGACAACATTGTTCAGGTCAAGAATTGCTCGTAAAAATAAGATCTGGGGAATTTCCCAATTTTTTCAGATAAGATGTGTTTTTCCTACATTCATCAGTTTCCTGCCTACAACTCTTCATCCCACCTACGTCATCCATCTCTTTTTCTTTCAACAAGTAATGATTGAAAAAGCATTAAACTTACTGATTGGTGACTGACTGCTTCACATAACCACATCGTATTATCTGCCCACGCAGAGATTGTTAGATTAATGGTGTCCGTCTCCTCCCACGCACAGTTTTTTTCTTTTTTCAAAATACAGATTATATTCACTTGCATGTGATGATAATATGTCAATAGAAAGATAGTATGTACGTATATATATATATATATGTGTGTGTGTGTGTGTGTGTGTGTGTGTGTGTGTGTGTGTGTGTGTGTGTGTGTTTTGGTTGAGTACAGCAACCTGTTTAAATCTGCTTAGAAATGCTATCACATTATCTAAAAATAAAAATAAGGCATATATATATATATATATATCATTCTATTATAAAAAAGATGTTGTGTAATCTAAATATCTGTTAAATAAATAGAAAAATGATATCCCATAATCTAAAAATAAAATATATCCATACTTCAGATATAAAAAAGAGTAGAATAAAAAGGAGATATTGCATAATATAAATAATAATATAAAAGAGATATAGCATATATGATATCATATTAATATAATATAGTCTGTAATTCAAACTGCCCTGTCAGTGTAGCTTCGAATACACTGACTATATCCCTTGCACTGGGATAAACTCCCTCTAAAAGGAGTGTCCTCACTATGACACTAAACTGCATCTGATTGTGAGGCTCCACTTCTAGAGATCTGGGAAGTGTGGAGTAACCCTTTATTTTGATTAGTCCCAAATCCCCTCTGACCTGGAGTGGTAGGGCTTGTTAGGGCCCCCATGTATCATTCATAGATCTGTTTAAAAATCATTTGCATTTAATATGACTATGTGCAAAAAAAATATTCTAACCCTGCCGACAAACTACATGAAAAATTTAAATATAAATGTACAATGAACACAATTCTCTAACCTCTACATATAAAATAACCCTAGTTACGTTGACATGCCATTAAAATCAACCAATCCTATAATTAAAAAAATGAAAAAAGATATTCTACAATTCTAATATAAAACAATATCCAATAATTTAAATGTATAAATGATATTCCATTATTCAAAATAAGAAAGATATCTCATGAATCAGATATGAAAATTGATATCCTATATTCCAAATATAAAAATATGCTATAATTAAATATAGTGACTATTACATCATCCAAGTATAAAAAATGTCATAATCCAAAGAAAAAAATTACTCCATGATCCACTTAAAAAAGATATTTCATCATCCTAAAATGAAAATAATATACTGTAATCTAAATATAAACACATATAATAAAAAAAATACCATAATTCAAATATAATATCCTATAATCATAGTATTAAAAGGATATACCATAATCTTAATCTTAATCTGTAGAATACACTGACTGCATTTCTGCAGTGGGGTAGTAAGACTCCCCCTCCAACGAGTGAACTGATTATGACACAAAAAGTCTGATGGTGAGTTTCCAGTAATGCTGGAGCTTTGGGGAATGTGGAATAACCCTTCATTGCCATTGCTCCCAGGTCCACTTTGACCTGGAGTGGTAGCACCTGATAGGGTCCTATTCATCAGTCAAATAGAATTGTTTGACATTTAAAATGAGTGCAAACAAATGAGTTATGCTAAATCAAATTGTTAGAAATAGAACTGTTTGATCATTTAACTGTGAGTAAAAAAATGACTGATGTCCAATTGAATTGTTAGTGAGTGATACATAGCAAAGAAATGATTCAACCTGGAAAACAATTTTTAAAGTCAAACTTTAAAAAATGATTTCCAAGGTTGAATTATTTCCATGCCCAGATAAGCAAGGGACACCTGAGAAAGGCTGGATGATACAGTGAGTGAAACGTTGTATTTCAACAAAAAAAATAAAGATGAAGACAAGAGTCTGAAAAATTACACACAAAATATTGCACATCAAGCCCCATCTCAAAAATTCAGATATAATTTAGTTTATAGTCAAGTGACTAAACAGATTAACTTTCATGGTAATTGGAAAAGATATTCTCAAAACTTTTTCAAGAATTATTTTATAAAGAAATTTGTCCCTAAAGTGTTTTAATTTTATTTGTAGTTGGCATTGTAAGAATAAATTTAATATTTGTTTAATTTTCTCTTTTTAAAATATCATGAGTGGCCAATAAAGACTTAATCTGACTCTAAATGTAACGAGTTTCAAATCCTGTCTATAGAGTTAGTTTTCAGCAAGTAATGATAATTGATTCTCTAAAAAATTCAGACAAAAAATAAAATTACTCAAAATGTACAAGTGATATGAAAAAGTTGAAAACTAAATTATTTTTTTAACATGATGTCATTTACTGATTAAACAGTATTTTGATATTTACATTTTTTGAGAGTTTTTTTTTGTTCATTCATAACTTTCTTTTAAAAGATATATATAACTTTTCTTGCACCTCTGAAAGGACAGTCGCCATTCCTGAATAAGGTTCTTTTACATATATATTTACATGCAAAGTTAATTACATGCAAATCACCCACCTGCACATCCACCTCGAAAAAACAACCATCCCCAAACTACAAAGCTAATGAGAACTTAATATCCGATCGAATGTATTCTTGTTCTATTCTCGTAACAATAGAACAAAAGTGTAAATCATAATGGCAGCAAGGGTGGGGGGAATAGACACCAATGATTGATGCTTTGATATTCAGCAAAAATTATCAGATAGGAATTGGTTGTCACCTGTTTAGGGTTGCTAGGCAACAGGATGAAGTCAGCAAGAAGAAACCCTTCAAGTTAAGACCACAAGACATGGTAGAACCAGATCAAATATTGTTTGATTGTCATTCAAGATTGCTGTGAAAGAGACACAAAAGAAAAGAGGTAGAATTGAGAATGGTAATAGAAGGTTTTGAGTTATTTATCTGGCTTCAAAACAAAAGATGAATTTACAAAGAATCTTGAAGATGAAAATTAAATTCTAATTTATAATCAATACCACTTGATTCAGGATGAAGGCAGAAGAAAATTTTACTTTGAATTTTTTTGATGACATGTTACTATTATACATTGATTCATTTTTACCTGTTTCTTCATCTTTGTTGCATTTATTCCAACATATCTTCCTTGCAAAATTCTTTCTGCCTGGGTTTCTCACATGAGGTGTTCTTACTATTATACATTGATTCATTCAGACTAATTTCTTCATCTTTGTTATGTTTATCCCATTTCATCCTCTCTAGCCTTTTGCCTTCTTTCTGCCTGGGTTTCTCACATGAGGTGTTCTTACTATTATACATTGATTCATTCAAACTACTTTCCTCATCTTTGTTGTGTTTATCCTAATATTTCATCCTCTCCATTTTTTATAGGTGATACAGTAAATACTTTATTACACTGTACATTTTTAATGGGGGATTTGATTACAATGTAAGTACAATATTAAAATGAAGTCTTTTTGTGTCTATCGTGCTATTTAAGCCAAATCTTTATATTTTAGTTTAAACCAATAGACATACAGCTGGAAACTAGTTATTAGGTCCTTTCTATCATTTGGTTTCCTCTGATGTTTTATTGATCCTTAAAAATCAAAACTTTGAATTAAAAAATTGTATTATAGTGTTTTCATTTATAGTATCAAGAATGGCTACCAGGTGGGCATAACTGTTAACCTCTTAGTGACATTTTTTAATACCTAAGTCTTCCCAAAAATATTTTTGGTAATACTAGTTTAAAATTCTACCTGTAGGGTAAGTTTCCACCATCAAGGCCTGCTGACTGCACACACTTCTTTGACTCTCTCTTAATCATCCAGTGTCTGGCCAGAGCTGATGAATGGCTTTTTTTGCTGTGGGCCAATATTGATGCATCCATGTGTAACATTTTAAAGGGGAACCCCACTTATGTTTGTCCTTATTTCTCAACCAGCAATACCCAGTATGTCTTGTTCATCTTATTTGAGTAGTTTGTGACATGGAATGTCAGCTGCTATACAAATGCTGTTTTCTAGAGTACTGCTTCCAGTACAAAACACCATGCAGCATTCTTGTGTAGTTCCCATCAAACTTCTCTTCTGGTATTTCATTTGAGTCCAAGTGGTGCAACCATATAGTAGTACTGACATGGCTACACCTCAGTCTATGCTTTACCTATGCAGACACTGACATTGCTTTCAGTAGATGAGATTGAACTCTTTTATATCTAAGTTCACATAGAAACCAAATACAAAAAAAAAAAACTAGGAAAGTGTATGATTAATGGTCAGGAATTAATTCATAATGGAAATGTTATTTACATTTTTTGTTGTTTCCATCCCATGAATTTTTTGAATGATGATTTCAAAATGAAGGCAATCATGGGATGTAGTTTATTTATAGAAAAAAAAATCTTATTTCAAGTGAACAAGATTTGTGATGGGATTGTTTTGTATGTGTTTGGCGATAATGTTTACCTTGTTGCCAATGTAAGGATAAAAGACAATAATGGTTTTCTAGTGTTGAGAGCGTTACAAGAATCAAGAATGTTCTAGTAGATCTTGGAGATAGCAAACACTTATTCAGTTGAAATTAGTCTGTTTGGAAACAAAATTGGTTGTTTGGTCGGTCAGTCTGTTTACATTTTCTGGACTATGAATCATTTAGCTATTCAAATTGATATTCACAAGTCTTATCTTTAATGGCAACAATCAAAGATGAACTTGTGATATTAGTGTTTTCTATCTTTCATGCTTCAGATCCAAATTCCAGATGTTTTTTTTTTTTTTTTGTCACCTCATTATTCTTTCATTGTCCACTCTCTTTATGTTTATTCTTAACTCCATCCTCATCACTAGTTATATATATATATATATATATATATATATATATATATATATATATACACTTTTCTTTCTATATTTTCTCTCATCATTTTTAGTCTTTCTCTCTCTTGCTTTTCTATTTTTTCTCTCTCATTATCATTTTCAGTTTTTCTTTCCTTCTCTATTTCTCTTGAGATTGTTATCAGTTCTTCTTTCTCGTGCTTTCTTTTCTTTCTTCTCCATTTTCAGTTTTTCTTTTCTTTCTTTTATTTAATTTTCTTTCCCCTCAGTAATCCTCATTCTGTTTATCTTTCTTTTTTTCCTTTCTTTCTTCTCTCTTTTTCTCTTCCTCTCTTGGTTTTCATTTATTTCCTTTCTCTCTTCCTGATTCTTTATTTTTCTTCACTCATCCCACTTGATTCTTTTTTTTTCCCCTCTTCCCTCACCATTTTCTTTCTTTTTATTTACACTCTCTCTCTCTCTCTCTTTTTCTATCATTACCATTATTTGTTTTTCTTTGTTTGTTTTTTCTCCTCTTATCTTTCTTCTTGTCTCCCTTTATTTCACCATTCTCATTCTTTATCTCTCTTCTTTCTCAATTTTTCTTTTTTTTTTCACTTGCTTTTCTTTTCTTTCTTTCTTCATCATTCTTACTTTGTTTTTCTTTTCTTTCCTCTATTCTTTTTTTCTCTCCCCACTCCATCACCATCCTTCCTTTTTGGGTCTTCCCTCTTATTTAAAAGCCATCCATCTCATTTGTAAACAATCACATTTCTTATTGAATTCACCTGAAATCTTAGATAGCAAAAATAATTTGATTCAATATATTTTTAAATATTTTTTTCCCTGTGAACCTCATGTATGAATCATATTTAAAAAGAAAAAAAAATTAACTTGATGACTGAATAAAATGTGAAAATGACAGTAAAACAAATATTTTGTATTTCATATTTGAAAAAAAAAAGAAAATAGTACTGAATCTTTTATAGGTTGAAATTATCTGTACATAAGAAATTAGGTAAATATTTCCTGGTTATTTCTAGTAAATAGTATTACGAGTAAATGTTATGAGGCATGCCTAGGATAATGGGGGGTTATCATCTTAGAAAATAGACTGTGCACCCAGAGTTCAAATTCTGGATCAGCTGTTTTTCATTCACTTCATGCTAATGCAAATAAAAACATTGTGATTGTTAAATAATGAATGTTAAAGTGTCTATTTAGTGCATAATACCCATTAAAAATGAATTATACCAAAGTTTTCTGTCTCATGTTTTTCACAGCAATTTAGTCTTAACTACTTGCCAAGTGAATCTAGATCACTACTACTTTTCACTATTAGCACCTTATGGTAGCTGAATTTAGACAACTGGTCATAGGGTGTAATTCCAATTATGGGCCCAGCACATTTCCACTGTGCAACTCTGTTGACACACATTATTTAACAATGATTTCCTTTCTTTTTCATCCAGTTATGATTAAATAGGGCAATCAGGACTCATTAGCCTTGGTAGGGCAATCAGTGTAGGAGAAGGAAAATATTCTGAGGTCTACTAACATGTCAACATGGATGGCCATATTAAGTCAGGGTTTATTCTTTATTATTGGTGACATGTAACCCAGTACAATCTGTGATATATTATTCGAGAAGAGGTGAGCACTACAAAGTAACTGTGAGAGATGCCATGACAAGAATTACATCTTTGAAGACTTGCAAAAGATTATGGGACAAACACAATAACTAGAAAATATGAGATACTTAATTTTACATATAAAATATGTTTTTCAAAATGGAACTGGTGAAAATAAAAGAATGATTTATTCAAATATTGTTTTGATTAATTGTAATTGCCATCATCATGATGGTATACTGACAGCATGCATTCCTCTGATTCTCTCTCAATACATCCCTATCGATCATCTTATTTGGCAAGTCTTCTAGACGGTATCTAGTGTCTGTACAGAGCTGATGAATGTAAGTTTTTGCTGGTTGGCCAACACTGGTATGACCTGTGTAGGAGTCTATTCTTACTTGTCTGGCAGTGACCAGCCTGTCTTGTTCAACATAATGGTTTGTGACTTGAGAGGTAAGTGGCCATACAGATGGTGTTTTGTGGAGTTTTGCTTCAGCTATTTGTTCAAAACAACACACAGCAATCTTGTGGAGTTCCAATCTAGCTTTTCGTTCAGCTGTTTCAGCAAAGTCCAAGTGGTGCAACTATACATTGGTACTGACATGGCTAAAACTTGGAAGAATTCCCATTTTATCAGATAGATCAGATTTTCATAGGTTTCTTAATGTATTGATTGCAGTCCATGGTTTACTTATGTATGTATTGACATCATTTTCTGTAGATGAGATATTGCTACCAAAGTATATGTACTGGTCTATTAATTTCAGAGGTTTGCCATTTAATGAGATAATAGCACCATCTTTATTAAAATGCATCAACTCTGTTTTATCTGAGTTCATATAGAGACCAATGCCTCTTGCTGATTGCTCCAAGCTATGTAGCATAGATTAGGCTTGAGCAGGTGTATTTGCAAGAAGCACTAGATCATTTGCATAGTTTGCATCAAAAATAGTTTTTGTAGGATATTGTCTTCTTCTTGCCTTTTTTTTTTTTTAGTGTAAAACTATTTTCTTTCATTAGATCTATTAATGTTTTCAATACATAACCTTGGCAGATTAGGAATAGAAATGATGCAAATGTCTCATCATAAAAGTCTCCAGCCTCAATGTCAAAGGAATCAGTATTACCATCAGAAGAGCAAACTATTGTCCTCATAGACCATTATAGCAGTAACAGTTTCCTTTAGAAAACCATACAGTATAAGTATTTGTGCCATCTTTCCTCCGTGTCAGTGGAAGAAAATCTACAAACAAAACTGTTGCTTCAAGATTTTTTTGTACTTGGATGATTTGAGGAATAGTCAAAATCAGAGAAGTTGGGGATTGATTTCTCCAAAAAAAAAAACATTTTAATTTTTTCTCAACTTCATATCAAATATGATTGAGAAGCAGGGTATTATGAATCTTAGCACTAAGAATTATAAGTCTATAGTTCTCAGTGGTTCTGACGTTGCCTTTCTTGGGAAATGGAAGGATGAATTCTTTTGCTCATCTCTCTACTGTCATAAGATCATAGAAATGTTTGTTCTTGGTATATGGGGAAAAAAAAAGCATTTACTGAAAGTGATTATGGGAAAAAAAAGTTATTCAAGAAAATGTTTTATTAAAAAAAAAAAAAGAAAATGAATGATGATTATTATGAAAGAGTTTATAAGATAAAAATTGAACATTTATGAATATTAATTGGTCATGAAATTTGCTTTTACAATTGAGTAATGAGAAATTCTGTTGTTTTGATTGATTGTAGGTTTTTTTTTCATTTCCTCAAGTCTTCTGAACTCTTCTATCTATCCTAGCCTACCATTATCATTTCATTCCTTGCAAATTTTTCTCACCAGTTTAAACTGTTGGTCTCTCAGTCGAAGTCTAAATGAAAGCAAGTCTCCTCTGGTCTTTTTGATTCTGGTAAGATCAGCTAGAATACTTAGAAATGGTCTATGGAATCTTGATACTTCCTCTGAACTCCAATGCCAACAGTCCTCTTTCTAAGCCCGTGAAGACTATTGTAAGCACATCAACTATATTATTATTGTCACCTTCATTTCCACCACTTTTTTCCAACTCTCTGGCAAGATCAAAGTATTCTTTTTTCCTTTTACTCTGCTGGAATAGCAAAAACTATTAAATGACAATTTCTTTTTCTTTTTTTCTAGCATCAGATGTGGACTTTTGGCTTGAATTGGGTGATCCATTTGTATTATTTTCACAATAAATGCTATTCATTTTTTAAATATTTTATTTGTACTTTTTGTATTCATCTTGAGGTTTCGCAAAAGAAAAACAGTACTTTATGTCCTCTGTGTGTTTAAGTTTTATCTTTTTATAATTAACTGGAGGTGCTTCAAATGTTATTATAGTGAGCTAATTTAGCTAATCACCGGCCAGTTGACTAGAGCATTAGAATAGACTGATTGCATCTTTGCAGAGGGTTAAGACTTCCTTAATGAATGTTCTGGATATGACACTAAACTGTCTGATGGGGAGACTCCAGTCCTGGATTTTTTGAGGAATGTGGAGTACCCCTTTATTGCCATTACTCCCAGGTCCACTCTGACCCAAAGTGGTAGTACCAGTTAGAGTCCCATCTATAGATCAAATAAAACTATTTAACTGTGTGTCAATAAATGACTGATGTTAAATTGAATTGTTAGTCTTACATAGCAATGCTTGAAGCATTTAACTGTGTGTCAATAAAACTATTGGTATTAAATAACAATACTTGAAACCATTGAACTCTGTGCAAAAAATTTAATTATTAGTATTACATAGTAATATTTGGAACTATTTGTCACCAGACATTCATATAACGGTTAGAGTGTTCACCAATGATCCAGGAGACCTGGGTTCAATCCCAGGTTGAGTCATACCAAAGACTCAAAAAATGGTACTTGATGCCTCCTTGCTTAACACTCAGCATTATAAGGTACAAATCAAGGGTAAAGTGGAGCAATCCAGGGAAAGAAGTAGCGCCCCCCACACACCTTAGTGTAGTAACTATCAAAAAGGGAGCCTTCAGGTCACCTTCAACTATGGTCGCCAACTTTACTTTTATTAGTGTTAAATAGCAATACTTGAAACCATTTAACTGTGTGCAAACAAATTAGTCCTAACTCATTTAAAGATGAAATAACCTAAAAACTATTCACTTAAAAATCTTATATGTATAACCATTAAACTGTGTGCAAACAAATGAGCTCTGGCTTGTTTGAAAATGTTATCTACAAACTATTCATTCACAAATTATATTTAACATATATAAACAAGATTTGGCATTAAATAACCTACAAGGGTTGATATGCCATAAAACCTGACCAACCAAACTTAGCAGATCATTACTGGTGAATTTGATTCTCACTGAGTGCACCATACTTCTTGCCTTGTGCTAAGCTAAGCTGAATAAATAACTACATTCGTGTCCTGAGTATGACATCAAACTCTTCAGATGGAGAGGCTCCATTTCTGGAGAGTGTGAAGTCAGCCCTTCATTGCCATTACTCCCAGGTCCACTCTGGCCCACTGTAGTGGTATCTATTAGGGTCTTATTTGAAGGTCAAATAGATCTGTTTTAAAATTATTACAATTGGATAGGAATACAGGAAACCATACAACTGTATACAAATTTTCGTATTAAATAGGAATACTTGAAACCATATAACTGTGCAAACAAATGATTCCTATTAAAGAGGAAAAGTTATTTGAAACCATTTCTGTGTAAATTATTAGCATAAAGAATTCTTGAAATTATATAACTATGTAAACATGATTATTATAGAGAAATAAAAAACGATTGTAATGAAATGCTGAAAATGTAAATAGTTATAATTAAACATCTACAAATGAATCATTAAATAACCCATAATAAATTGGTATGCCATTAAAAAAAAATGAACCAAATCAATAGTTACTGTTGTTAACTTAAGGTGAGTCAAAAGTTTCACAATATTTTGGTATGTGCTAATATCAGGTGTGTATATCATGTGACCAAAGCAGTTCAAGCCATGGTAGTACCTACTGTGGTTGATAGTATCATGGTAGTTGGTGTGCTGATACGTTGTGCATTGCTTCCCTTTAAGTGAGATTTGAAGGCTGCACAGAGAAACATGCAATGTAGTCTAATTTGGGAATTTATGCTTTGGTAGTATCATGGTAGTTTGTGTGCTGACACGTTGTGCATTGCTTCCTTTTAAGTGAGATTTGAAAGCTGCACAGAGGAACATACAATATAGTTTAATTTGGGAACTTATGCTTTGGTAGTATCATGGTAGTTTGTGTGCTGACACGTTGTGCATTGCTTCCTTTTAAGAGAGATTTGAAAGCTGCATTGAGGAACATGCAATGTAGTTTAATTTGGGAACTTATGCTTTACAAGTTCAAACTGGACTATTACGCAGTGGAAGCAAGCAAAAACCTTTGTTGTACAAAAAGTGAAGGCATAGTTGATCACAGTAACCAGATGATTCAAGAAATTTTGCAAGAAACTCAATGATTATAGGAGATTCCTTGAGGCATATTGGCCAACGTTCTGGACTACAGCCTCAAAGTAATCAAATTCAAACTCCAGTCATGCTATTACATTCACTTTCAGACTAATACCCTTGGAAAAAGTATGAGTATCTTCATCCCCACATCTAATGGTTAAATAGTATCACTACTGTTCTTCTACAAGGATGGCTTTGGCATTAAATATCTCTCAAAGGTTGGTATGCAATTAAACAAAAAATCCAAACTATCAATCATCAGATAAGGTTAGGTAGGCTAAAAATCATAGACTCTAACACCATGCCATAGAAACAAATCTAACAAGTAGTACTTGGAGAGTATCAGGTGAGCTTGGCCTCACAATCCAGTGTGCTTCATCACCTTT
Source organism: Sepioteuthis lessoniana (assembly GCA_963585895.1). Lineage (NCBI taxonomy): Eukaryota > Metazoa > Mollusca > Cephalopoda > Myopsida > Loliginidae > Sepioteuthis > Sepioteuthis lessoniana. The sequence goes on from OY757927.1 coordinate 3,907,358, forward strand.
ATGATATAAAGCAGATAACAAAGATACTCTGATTTTTCACTGAAGTTCCAATTCAGGTATAAATATGTCATTTTTATGAGTACTATGCATGAGTCTTATATATTGTAAAATGTCTTAAAGCCAATAAATTAGGTTATCTTTGTTTAATGGCATATCAATCCTTGTGGGTCATTTAATGTCAAATCCTTTTTTTGTAGGGGAAAAGTTTGTAGGTAGATATTTTTGTTTTTAAACTAATTGTTACGTGTTCCATATCATTTTCTTTATTTCACTTAATTTGTTTATTTTTTCATATTCTTTTTGTAGAGCCCAATCTTTTTGATGAAATTCAGTATATATCCAGAGTTAGTATTTAGGAACAGGCTTCTTTAGGGGTCATCTGCCCAGTCATGCTAGATTCTGACTTGTTAGGGAACATGGGAGTCTATCATGGTATACATATTGAGGGTTCTTTGTTTTTCAGTAAGTGTTTGTGAGTGATATGTATAAGTCCTATAGAGAGTCTGGCTAGAACCACAGCTTCTTTTCTTTCAATATCCTGGGTGCCATTCACAGATGTTTGGTTGAATGCTGTGTAATTTGTTGCTGTGACAACAGTTTCATTTGTCTTTGATACTTTTATTGGTGTTTGGTTGGAGGTCAGTGTATGGAATCTTTGCATTTATAGGGTTCATGTTTCGTGAATTTTTTGCTGCTTTGTTGGCTTTTTCATGTCTTTGGATGCTGGTATAGCTCGGTATCCAGCGGAGTATTATATTTTTATTTTGAATCATAATATTTATTCTATTTAATAAATTGGTAGTCAGTGGGTCAGTCATTTTTGTGTTTTTAATACTGTGAGGACTGATATGGAGTTGGTAAAAATGGGGAACTTTTAGTTTTTACTGGAGGTTATGATGTCTAAGACTAAGTCAATGGCAGAAACTTCCATGGTATATGTGATTATCTTATTTTGGCGGGGGTGGGGTCATAAACTTGATTTTTTTTTGGCTGCACAATCTGTCCTGTCTCCATCATTTGATTTGTTGTTATAAACTGGTAAATGTTCTTGGTATGTATTTTTGGTGAATAGACCACCTTCACAGAAGGTGGGAAGGTTTGTTTTCGTATTAGAGAATTTACTTTATTTTGATATCATTCTTGATTGGTTGATTGTCTAAGGGGCAGGTTTTGGTGAGTTTTTGTATTTGGGTCATATCTATTTGGATTTCACAGAGAAGTTCTTTTGTTTGCAGACAGTAAGGCCTAATGGTGTTTTCTTTTTTATTTAACAAGATTGATTCTTGTGGGTGGAAGATGCAATTATAGGTAGGGTTTGTTGGATATGATAAAAGTTTCAAGTGGTATTGTAGTGCCTGCTTTTTTTTTGTCTTATTGCTAGTGTGGGTTTATTGGCTACTGTGTGTGTGTGTGTGTATATATATATATACATACACCCAATCCCTCTGCATGAGCAGGATGCAACACAAGGTAAATTTTGAAGGAGTTTAACAGGTCTGAATTCAGAAGTTTCCTTCTCCTAGACTAGTTACCATACCAAGATTAAAAAGCAAAGTCTACCTTGCTATTTACCTATAGCTGGAGGGAGAATAGTTTAATTCATATCTTTCCTGAGGGTATTAGCTCTATGCAAAATGTAAAAAGTCTCATCCTTGTTGGCTTCTGTATAAAGACTTTCAACTTGGGTGGTTGGAAAGGCATCTAAAACTGGTTGATCAATATACTAAAAAAAATGCTCTAAACTTGTCATAAATTAATTCTTTTTTGATTTGATGAAACTCAAAGTTCAGTCAAAAAACTGACAGATATGCAACTTCCCTTTTTCTACAAAAAGTTGTATTTGTAATATGCCTGGTGTGTCACCAAAGAAAATGCTGACTGCCTGTATTAACAATAATATTCTAACAAATATATGTTAATAGTTCTGTCTATATGTTATATACTCATCTACAGCATCACAACAACACAATAATTAAGACGTAGTGACAAAGACAGATGCAGGAAGTCTTCTTTAACAAAATATTACCTCTCACTTTATTGCAAGGGTTCGAAAGGGTTATTCAGGGTTTGCGTGTGAGAGGGAGTTGGAGATCGAACATAAACTGTAATATTTTGACCCCTAAGTTATGACCGTCACGTTGTGTCTTTCTTGTTCTCCTGATGGTCAACCGGAGGTCCAGAGGCCACTCTGCTGGGTGATGGCTTTCTTCACGGCATCTTATCAGCATCTTCTCCGGACCACAACTCATCAGGGCCCAAAGGCCCCTTCGGCCTGATGTGGCTTTCCCTACCACATTTCTTCTCCAACTGTCTGGAACTCTACTGGCAACCCCCACTGGGACTCGAACTCCTGAGTTATATAATGGTTCAACGTCCACTCGATCTTTGAAATCGCATGTTTGATCGTCATCAAGCGGAAATAACTGTCATGCAGTTCACAGGTCACTCTCTTCCGGTGCATCAGTCTATGAGTGTACCATGGGAATTTTTTTAGCTCGTCCCATTTCATCAGCCAATTTCTGCCTACATGATTTCCTCTCATAACTGCCATTAGAATGTGTCACTTCCTTCCGGTGCATCACCTTGAATGGCATTTTGCTCGGGCCGAAGGTCAAAATATAACATATATATTCATCCATAGACAGACTGTTTCATTGTATCACAACTCTTTAATGCAATCAGCTTGAAGTATCCTGTGTGTCTAGCAAAAGAGAAAAGTTGTGATACAACAAAACAGTTTGTGGATGACAATATATCCATATATATATATATATATATGCATGTAGAGATGAAAATATATATATATATATATATATATACACACACACATATATATATATATATATATATATATATATATAGTGTAGTTTGGGAATTTCGAGATTGTCCTGGTGTAAACTAATCATATGAGAGTGATGCATACAGGGCATAAAACAATGAGTAATCAGCACAAATCAGCACTCTATGTAAGTGATGTTTCAAACATTCAGACCTGTGTTAGCTGCATTTTTTGGATCATGTTCAAGTGAGATGAACCTTAAACTTGAGCAAAGGAAAAAAAAATCAAATTCTGTGTCAAACTTGAGAAATCAGCAATAGAAACCTGCTGAAGCAGACCTATGGCACTGAAGTAATAAGTCGAGTGAAGCATTTCAAGATAAAAAGATAAAAAAGTTAAAGTGACTCTCAGGAACACTACCTCTGAAAATGTCAAAGAAATTGGGGGAATTGTGTTGAAATTGTGAGATTATTGTCAATATATTATTTAGAGGCATCTGAGAACTGTAATGTGGTGGATAATGAGTATTCCTACATGATAACACACCTGATTTTGTGCTGCATCAGCAGCCAAAAATGTTGTGGATATAATAATGACATAGACAATAGTCAGAATCATAAGAATAATGTAAACGAACAAGAACCGGTATTGACTTATACTCAAGTCATGATGAAAATTTAGTGTTGATCACTTAGGAACAGTAGGTGCTGTAAACTCATGGTTTTCAAACTTTTTGGAGATGGGACCTTTATTTTAGCCTGTTTTGATCATTTAACTGTAAGTAAACAAATGACTTATGTTTAATTGAATTGTTAGGGATACATAGCAATACTTGAAACTATTTAACAGTGTGAAAGCGAATGAATAGTGTTGAATAGAATAATTAGTGTTAAATAGCAATGCTTCTAACCACTTCACTGTTTGCAAACAAGAAATTAATACTGAATAGAATTATAAGTGTTAGACTTCAATAATTGAAGCCATTTAACTGTGTAGAAACAATAGCAATACTTGAATGGAATCAAATTAGTTGTAACTTATTTAAAATTGAAATTATGTAAAAACAATTCACTTACAAAATTATATAAATATATCCATTTAGATGTGTGCAAATGAATGACTGGTATTACATTGTAATATGTGAAACCATTTAACTGTGTGAAAACAAATGATTGATGATAAATAAAAAGGTTTGTAACTATTTAACTGCTTACAAAAGAATAAGCTGAGGCTCATTTAAAAATGTATCTACAAAATGTCTTTACTAATCTTTAATATATGTAATTTAATATAAATGTAAAGACAGGATTTGACATTAAGTAACCAATAATGATTGACATGTCATAAAACCTAAAGTTGTGAACCCCCATATAAATAAAAATACAAATTTGCAGTTCTATCAACAATTGGATTATAAAATTTGTGATCTGCAAAACCTTTTTGTTAACACTGTGGGGTCTCTGGACCACAGTTTGAAAACTACTGCCATAAGCAACCAGTGGCAGGAGTGACAAACAAATGATCTGATTTTTTTAAAAAGTAATTTTTAAAACAAAATATTCAAATTAGCTAAGTGTCCTGGGTATGACTGCATCTGATGGGGAGTATAGAGTAACCCTTCATTGACATTATTCCCAGGTCCATTCTGATTTAGTTGTAGTACCTGTTAGAACCCCAACTTTGAGACAAATCATTAGTATCAGAGAGGAATACTTGAAATGACATAACTGGGTGTAAATAAATAATTATCATTGAATAAGAATAGTGAACAGTTCAACGAAAGAGTTAAGTTGATGACAACACAATCAAAGCCAATAATCATTATATAAGTTATTGACAAAACAATCACTTAATAATTTTCAATTCTATTTAATTATATAACTAATTTTAATTATAAAATATAATTATCAATTTTTTAATCTTATTTTTTCTTATAATCTTTTATTTATTTATTTATTAAAGCAAAATATGCAAATTAGCTAAGAAAAAAAACACTACCTTTATCAAGTGATATATTGGGCTACATAGAAACTTGTTTAAGGCAGGAAGAAGTGGTTGTTTTGGAAACACAATTTTATATAGTATGTTTTATATATTACATTTCTAAGTACCAGTAGAAAACTAAAACACTTTTATGCCACCGACTGCCTGATCAAGGTTATGTGACACTCACACATATATATATATACATATACAGAGAGAGAGAGAGTGAGAGTGAATACACATATTTTGTGACCCCTGAGTAGAATATTTTTTAATCATCTAAGGCAAGCAAAATTTTATAATGAATTGTTTATATTTGAAAATAAACATTTTTATATATATAATAGTTTTATTTATTGATATTAAGTAGATTTTTTTTGTTTTTTACTTAATTCTGCAAATGAACCTTTTCTTTTGTTGTTGACAGTCATAAATAATCTGTTTGTCTCTCTCTCTCTCTCACTTTATATTTCCAAATGTAAACAATCATAAAAAGCTTAAAGCAAAAAATAGTTTATATATATATATATATATATAGTGATCTGAAAAAGATATATAATTATCCAAAACAAATATGGACAACTTATTTCTTACAACTATATATATATGTATATATATATGTAATTGAAAGAAATAAGTTGTACATATCCACATATATAACTGAAAAAATAAGTTATATATATATATATATATCATTAATTGTAAAAAAGATTAGTACATATAGTTGTCAGAAAAAAGATATATATATATATATATCGACTTAGTCATGAGAAAAAGGAAAAAAAAAACGTAAATGAAAGCTTTGTTTAAGCAATGGTTGACAAGATTATTGATTAATTATGTCTTGGTTTATTATCACTTTTTTGTTTATTACTCAAGAGATTTTCAGCCAGACAAAAAGATGAAAGTGATTAAACCACATTCAAGCCATATTTTAATGAGACACTTTTCATCATCAAATATTGAGTGAATTTGCTCCACAAAATATAACTTTTGTCAGTTTTTGAAATGATTCTTAGTTTTTAGTTTGTTTATATATATATATATACTTAAAACAAATATTACTTTGACAAGTCTGAAAGTATGGTGTTTTTCTAAAATAAGACACTGATGAAATTTTTATTGTATTGTGCAAAAATTCAGGGTCAAGCAGAATGATATTCTGGATTTAAAATTGACACCACACAGGCACTAGTAACAGTGAGCAGATGGGAGATAAAATTTGAGCAGCAGCAGGCATGTCATTTCAGTTGCCATAATAATGAAGAATGGTAAACCTCATGCATTTTGATTGAAAATTATTTTTCAACATGGTGATTTACTATTGCAACATGGTGACATCTGGTGGCCTGCTTGCTCACTAGATCATTCCTCTTATGATTAATACCTCTGAGGATACCTGAAGGCTCAAGTCTCAAAATGTTGGCCACAAACAACTGACAAACTTAAAGACTTTATTCATCATAAAAGAAGCAATGATGAGACAAATGCTATAGAACTTCAGGGTGAGGCTTTAAGAGTGTATCACTTGTGAGGGTAAGTTTTATTTCAATGATGACAGAAACAAAACAAAAAATGGCTAATGTTGTCCTTTCTTATTGTAAATATAAATTTGGAATAGAATCAATCTTGTCTTATTTATGTTTAAAACCCGAGAGATCATTTTACTAAATCCTGTATTACCATAATATGTTAGATTATAAAAGGGTTGTAGGTTATTTTTCAGGCATCCCTGGTGTGTGCATATATATATATATATATATATATATATATATATATATATATAGATCTAGTCATCTATTGATGTTTTGTTCTGGATGTGATACTAAACTACATCCAGGAAAGAGGCTCTAGTTCTGGGCAGTATGGAGTATCTCTTTGTTGTCATTACTCCCAGGTCCACTGACTTGGAATGATAGTAACTGTTAGGGTCACATCTAAAGATCAAATAGATATTTTGAAAATTATAACCACTGAATAAAAATAGTTGATACCATATAATTATACAAATTCATTGAATAGAAATAATTAGAATCCATATGATTTTGTATAAATTATTTGTATTACATAGGAATACTTGATGATATATAACTGTGCACCCCCTAAAAAATAAATACACCAGAAATGTAAATATAGACATACAATATACACAATTCTCTACCATTAAGGCATAAAATAACTCCACACAAGTTGACATGCCTTAAAATCAATCAATCCGATATATTCCACCTTTACATAAACAGCCCTATTTGAATACACAGACTGTATCCTACTGTAGAAGTGTAAGATCTCCTTCACAAAAAAGGTGTCCTGGATATAAAACTAATCTACACATCTGGTAGTAAAGGTCCATGAAATTGTGCGCAAGTCTTCAAAGCAACCAACACCACGTTCTTTGAGGAGGGTATTTATGTGGAATGTAATACTTAGATTTATCAACCAGTAAGAATAGGATAAAGTCATTATCTTCATTTTATTCATGAATAGTTATGTCCTCGAAATCAGCAATTTCATTTGTTTTTATTTTTTTCTCCCTACCCCTTAACTATAAAGGTCTCAGGAATTATCCTTTTCCACTCACTCTCCTCTAGCAAGGTGCTGGTAAATACCTTGTAATCTATGAAATGCCCACCTCAAACTATGAAAAAACATTGTCAAGTTTTGAGATCATTTTAGTGGGTGGAGAAAATTGGGATAAAAAAAGCCCCCCCCCCAGCAGTTTAATAGCTTGTAAATAGCATAGGCATTCATGAGGAGTGAAACTTACTTTTATCTGGAGAGTGAATCTATTACATTCCAAAACAATATTTTTGTACATTTTGTGGACATTTAATCTAAGTACTATTCTAGATAAGTACCAAGAATATCTCTGAAATATCATATACAATGATTGATTTTAATGGCATGTCAACTGTCTAAGATTATTTTATGGCTAGAAGTTAGGGAATTGCATGCATTGTACATTCATATTTAAATTTTTGACTAGTTGTTTCAAAAGAAATTTTTTCTTCACAGTTATATAATATCAAGTTTTTCTATCTAATACAAATAATTTGCACAGTTTTGTGGTTTCAAGTATTCCTATCTAATACTAATAATTATATGGTTTCCAGTAATTATTTTTATTTAATAATGGTCAATTTGTTTGCACAGTTGTATGGTTTCGAGTGACTAACAATAATCCTTAGTAAACAATTAAAAGTAGTAAATCGAGGGTAACCTGAAGGCTCCCTTTTCAATAGCTACTACACCATGGTGTAGGAGAAGGCGCCACTCCATTCCCTGGATTGCTCCACTTTACCCTTGATCCTTACCTTATAATGCTGAATGTTAAGCAAGGTGGCATCAAGTACCATTTTTTAAGTCTTTGGTATGACTCGACTTGGGGTTGAACCCCTGTCTTGCGGACCATTGGCAAACACTCTACTCATTTGGCCAATAGAAATAATTTACACTGCCCAGTCAGCTGGGCCAACCTGGAATATTTCCACATAAAATTCTCTGACGGAAGAACTAATGCAGCCCAGTTGGCTGGGGCTGTAGAATACACTGACTGCATCTCTGCAGAGGAGTAAGACCTCACCCGCAAACGAGTGTCCTGGATATAACATTAAACAAGATGATGGTGAGGCTCCAGTAATGAAGGAGTTTTGGGGAATGCAGAGTACCCTTTCATTGCCACCACTCCCAGATCCACTCTGGCTTGGAGTGGTAACACCTGTTGGGGTCCTATAGAACTATTTGACATTTAAACTGAGTGTAATCAAAGGACTTATGCTAAATTGAATAATTTGAAATAAGTTTTTGATCATTTAACTGTGTTTAAACAAATGTTTAATTGAATTGTTAGTCATACATAACAATTTAACAGGGTACAAATGAATTAATAATAAATCATATATGTATATCCATTTAACTGTGTGCAAAACTGATATTACATAGTTACTTTTTATATAGCAAAAGACTTGAAACCATTTAATTGTGTACAAAAGAATTGAGCTCAGGTTCGTTTAAAAATCTATCTACCAAATGACTTTACAAATCATAAATTTAATATATGTAAAAACAGGATTTAGTACTAAATAATCCACAATGGTTGATATGCCATAAAACCAAACCAAGCCAAATAATTTACCGTTATATAGCATTTCTATTAAATATGAATAATTTTTAAACTGATCTATTTGAACCATTGATGGAACTGTAACTGGTACTACCACTCTAGGGCAGAGTTGACCTGGGAGTAATAACAATGAAGAGATACTCCACATTCCTCAAGAACTGGAGCCTCACCATTATACACAATTTAGTGTCATACCCAGGATATACCATTTTGGCTTGAATTATACCTTTCTACAGGGAATACAGTCAGTATATTTTAAGCCTTGCCAACTGGGTAATATCATATAGAAGGTGTGGCTATTAAAATACAAGACTGGGTTTATGTATATCAAACCACAGTGGGCATGACTGAACTGTATGGTAAATAGCAACTCGTATAGCAAATTGAAATTTTCCGAGTCAAGGTAGCATCTGTATAAATAGATAGGATTTTCTGAAAGATCATTAAAATTCTTCTTTTAAAGATCAATTTGTATTTGGAAATTTTTTACGATAAACTGCATTCGGTGGTAAAGCATCTCTTTGTTACCATTATTTCCAGACTTGGCATATTTGGATTGTTACATTTTTATAAGTACATTCAAACATGAAGATACGAGTTCATATATGGGGTATGCCCAAAATGCAAAGTACTAATCTATCATGTTTATTGAAATAGAAATAAAATATAGTTCATATGTTACCAGCACTAATATGCCATTTTCCCACATAGCCATCATCAGGTGTGTGTGGAGTTACCTCTTCATTGCTATTATTCTTGAGTATACTCTGACCCAGAGTGGTAGTAGTAAATTTTTTGCTTAGATGTGGCACAAGGCTGTATGAATGGAGCACCCAACGAGACTCATACTCACTCATGAAGGTTTGCTAGTCAAGTTTGTTAACCATTACACCACCCAAGGTGCCCTGCTCTGACTCAGAGTGGTAGTATCTGTTATCAATAGGTCAATGAGATAATGTTTAAAATGATTTTGAATTACGTTAATGCATTGACTCTAAATCCTGATATTGCAACTAAGTATGAAGTATTTACCTATTTGAAATGATTGTGAAAAACCATTTAAATGTTTGAAAAGCCAATGTATTGATAAAGTTCACAATCATTTTTGTATTGGTTCTCAATTATCATTAGCTTCATCCTGCTTTGTCTGACTGCAACTCCTGTCTCAAACAATAGCGTATTCATATTTTCAACGCTTGTTGGGAATTAGTCCATCTTACCAATTAGCACGAGCGACTAATCTCCTCTTGAGAACCTCTTTTTTGTCACTTCCGGTTTCACGAGAGATAAGCCAGTTTTTCTTCTCTGCAGCATAGGCTAACCACATGTATTCTTTTTGGCTGTCTTAACAACAAGTTGAAACATCAATATTTTAAGAGCAGTATTATTAAAGTTTTCTATCATTCTACACAGGTAGACACTTTTTTATTTAGTTGCAATGTATTCGCATTTTATATATTATCTAAGATTTATTTAAAAAACTTCATATAAATGCAGTTTATGTTTATACCCAACACACAATTAGTCTATATGTAGTAATCTAAATGATAGTTACATCGCTGAAATATTTCATGAAGTAATGACTTGAGAATCATTTTAGGAGCTGATTAAAAGGTTTAATTAAAAATTTGAGACAAGAATTTGTATTCAACCTTCTAGGATTGTCCAGGCCTTTTACTTTCACTATGTATTTTGATCTTAGGATTGTCCAGGCCTTTTACTTTCACTATGTATTTTGATCTAGGTACATGGGCACTCAAGAAGCAGACTTCACAAAATAGTCAAAGCATTTACCTATAAAAAAAACCAAATAAACAAGGATTAAGTTCAAATTAAGATCAAAATTCAATTCAAGTTGACTTTTCAATTTGCCAAGAAGATAAATTTTCTAAGCATCAACTTTCCAAGTATATTTTAATATAATTAAAGGTTGGTTGGTTGGTTTTTATGGCATATCAACCTTTGTTGGTTATTTAACGCCAAATCCATTTTTATGTAAATAATCAGTTCTATTTCAAACAATTCAGTTTAGCATGAGTACACAGTTTGTCAAAAACATTTCTATTTCAAACTATTCAGTTTATTCAAGCAGTTATATATAACAATTCAGTTTAGTGTATGTACAGTTTCAATGTCAAAAAACAGTTTAATTTCAAATAATTCAGTTTAGCATAAGCACACAGTTTAAATGTAAGTACGGTTTGTCAAAAACAATTCCGTTTAGCATAAGTATGCCGTTAGTACTATTTAACCCATAGATAGGGCCCTATCAGGTGCTACCATGCCGGGCCAGAGCGGACCTGGGAGCAATGGTAATAAAGGTGTACTCCGCATTCCCCAAAGCTCCAGTAACACTGGAACCTCACCATCAGATTGTTTAGTGTCATAATCAGAACACTCGTTGGGGGGGTCTTACCCCTCTGCAGAGAAGCAGTCGGTGTATTCTACAGCCCCAGCCAACTGGGCAAAGATAATTAAAGAAAAGTTCAACTAATTAGCATAAACATGTATGAAGGTCATATTGTTAGAATTGTATAAACCTATTTAACTAAATATACGTTTAGGGATTAACATTAAAAATGTCATCAGCAAAATATGTTAATGCATATTAAGGATAATAAGAAATCAATGTAAACTCTCTTTCTCGTGACACAACAGAAATATTATGAATATAATGTGTTGGAATAAGATTAACATTATATAAAGTTGATCTTTCATGTTGACTTTTGATTTTTTAAAAAAAAAAAGTTATTATTGGTCACATCTTTAGTGGATAAAAAAAAATTTATTAGCATAAAAATATCTTAGTTTGGTTAATGGCATATCAACTCTTTATGGGTTATTTAATGCTAAAACTTGATTCTTTTGAAGTGAATGCAATAACTGTATTTTCAATGTTCCATTACATTTTCTATTTGCTTATATTCATTTGTTTGCACACAGTTATATTCTATTTCAATCTAATTGATAGATTTTAATGGTGTATCAACTTATCTGGGGTTATTTCATGCCTAATGATTAGTGGATTGTGTACATTTTGCATTCATATTTACATTTTTTTCTGAAGTTTTTTTCTTAAGAAAACTTAATATTAAAACTTTGTGCAAAAAATCTCTTAATACAAATAATTTGAATACATATGATATCAAGTATTTTTATTCTTTTTCGTAATTTATACACAATTTCAAATAAACATTTTAATTCAATAAGAATAATTTGTTTATGAGTAAGTAACAATAATCCTTGGTAAATAATTATAGCTTCAATTAACTATTCTTAATATGAATAAAAGTTATATGATGGCTGGTACTTCTTATACAAATGAAATTTTCTAACAGATCTACTTGACCAATAAATAAGAGCCCTTAACAATTACTAGTGGGCTGGGGAGTAATGGCAGTGAAGGGGTACTCCACATTCCCCAGATCTCCAAAACTGAAGCCTCACCATTAGAAGTAGTTTTAATGTTATATCTAGGACACATCTTTGAAGAGGTCATAAGCTACATCAGGGGATATGGTCAGCATATTATATTTATGAGGCATAAAATAATTTACCAAGAGACTGTCACCAAAACTATGAGGTTTGGTAACTGACTTTTCTTTTTATCCCTAGCCACTTGTTATATTCTTTTTGTTCATTGAATCTGTAAGAGAATTAAGGACAGAGACAGGGATACTTTTAAACTCAATTTTTATTTTATGGGTTTACGAGTATTTTGTTGAGGGAATATTTTCCTAAACCCGTAGAAATAACTGTAGTTCCTAGTTTAGGCACTAGAGGAATCTCAGGAATCATTTTTAGGAAATTGTAAATATTTGGTATTAAGTGTAAGGGGTTTAGAGGTCATTCTGGCAAATTGTGAATTTGAGGGTCCGCCATTTGGTCAGTCGGTGAGTGCAGCTCATGCTGCTATGAGCAGGAAACATAACACACTGCTCACCATGAAGCCTTAGCAGAGAGGTGTGCTCCAATTGGCAATTTTTGGCACCAAGACGTCAGTCTTTTCAGGCATTCATGGATTGTGCTTCCAGTCAAAGTCTGTCTGAGAATTGTTATTCGAGTATTTATTTATTTTATTTCTATTATAGTTTTTTTTGTTTCTTATTCAATCTCTACATATTCTAAGCATTGCCAAAAGGGTAGATTAAAAAAATGAAGTAGTGATCAGTTTTCTGTTTTGGTAATAAAATAGTTATTTTAATCTGAGAATTAATTTTTACCTCTGGCCTTCTTCGGGTGATTTTTTTTTTTTCACCTGAAGGTGAAATTTGGCCAAAACAGAGTGAAAGAAGAAACAACACAAAAAACTACCAAGATGAGGACAAAAAGTCCGCAATAAATAAAAATTAATTCTCAGATTAAGAAGCCTCATCTCAAAATGATTCCAGTTATTTTAATCATTAATGTTATGTCTAACTTGAAAGTTAAAATTTGATTATTTTGATTCTGTTCACTTAGTATTAAAAGTTAATTGGTACATTCCATCATCCATTAAGAATAAACATTTTATTGGAATTATCAATAAATGGATAATATATTTTTCATTTCTAAAAGAATAAATGATTAAATGATTGGATAAAGACTTCTGCTTTCATCAAACGGTGCTAGGGATATATATCTTGAAATATAATGAAATATCTAAAATGGCTAGGGATATATATCTTGAAATATTATGGCGGAAATATTTAAAAGGGCAGAAATCATGAAAACGGAGAGGGGGGGGGGCTTACCTTTGAAGTGACCTGGTGTGTGCATCATTCAAACAGGCCAAGAAACAAATAAATTCAAGATGGCGCCCGCGACTTTTTATAACCATCTGATCTTGTAAAGTCGCGCAAATCATCACTGCTTGGATGCAAATGAGATGGTCTCCGACTGAATAAAAGCGGATTGCTTTGAGAATACGGAGTGTTGATACGAGGATCATTGGTTAGTCGAAATTGTTCAGATTACTCTTTGTTATACTAATTGTTTTGCTTCTATTTTTTTTTTTTTTTGCCGTTTTTCTTCATTTTGGACTATTGGTTTTATTATTTTTATTATTTGGATTATTGAATGTTGTGGAGTGGTTTTTTTTTTCCCCTCTTTTCTTTTTTCTAGGTAGTATTTTATTTCTTTTTTCTTTCTAGCTAGGTCCCATTCAGTTGTTTTTCCCTCATATTACATGATTGCTATTTTTGGCAATCATGGAGGGGTCCTCTTCATCTTCTAAACAACCCTCAAGCCCATCTCACCGCAATGTTCCAGCAGCTATTGACAGATGAGAAAAAGAAGCCCTCCCGAGGCAGTCGGAAGAATCGCAAGGATAAAGTCTGATTGGCTCGAACTGGCCATCCCTTCCTTCAGAGTCAGGAACCCCTATACCACCAGGGCAAAAGACCCAGCCAGAAGAAGGACTGGGTGGGCAAATATGCCAACTACTTCAAAGGCAATGAGATTTTGCCCATCCTGGAACTCCTTCAAAAGTTGGAACCCAGAATCGTCTCACTGGTGGTGACGGATCTAAAGACAAGGCGTCTCGACGGTCTAAAGAAGGAAGGGTTCGAGGATTTACTAAGAAAAGCGAGCGTCCCATGCCAATACTTCTGCAGAAGGAGTTTCGCGACATGGGACATCCTGCTCCCGTCCAGCGACCAGGCGGCTAAGGTTGCCTCCAGCAACATTATAACAAAATTCTTCCGACTGCAGCCGGAATACCTAGGTACCCGTAGGATTCGGGTTACCATCTGCAACGTCCCGGTGTTTATAACAGGGGAAGTACTGGCCACGTTCCTCAGCGCGTATGGAAGCGTAGAGGAGATAACCCTACTTAGGTCAGCAGCCGGGACGGCCTACGGTGACTACGTGTTCCGGATGTGCCTAACTCGGGAGGGTTTTCAGGCAATTCCGGAAACCATTGTCAGCAGAGAGAGGCAGATGATGGTGGTTGTGGAAGGCAGATGCCCGCGCTGTTGGAGCTGTAAGCAGTTGGGGCATATATCAAAGTTCTGCCCTAAAAAGGATCCGCCAAAAGCTCCAGCTGTTACAGTCACTACAGAAGCCGTAGCAACAACAGTTTCCACAGCCACCATCAGCGAGACAACAACTGGAAAGGAGCCAGACCAGGCCCAGCCTAAGACAGTGGAAGAGTAGGTTGAAGTCACCAGGATAAAAAAAAAGAAATCCCCCCCAAAAAGCGGAGGACAAGTCAACAACTGCCTCTCCTGTAAAAGACATGGAACCAGCCTCGACAAAAATAACGACACCAACAACAGCATATATATACAAGTCAGTAACAGCGCCGATCCCTGCACACATTACAAAGCATCCTCCTGTAACGAAGACAAAGAAAAAAGCTAAAAATAAACAAGTTTCCACCTCACCAGTTCCCATTACTACAGAAACATTAGAAACGCCAATGGAGACAGCAACAAATTTGAAGAGGAGAAGGAGCAGCGAAGAAAGTGTGTTCTTGGCTACCCTGCCCTGAGGATCCCCTGGAAGGCCCCTCTAATGCCTTTCCTCCAAAACCTAAACCTCTCCCTCAAAAAGCTCCAATGAATTTACCATCCCTTCCCCCACCTCCTCTTCCTCCACCACCTCACCCTCAATACCGCACTCCACAACATGCCCCATCCCTGAACAAAAATGTTCTCAACCCCCACAAGTTCTACAACCCTCGCAATCCCCACAACCTCCTGAACTGTTGCACCATCCTCCCCAGCCACCAAAGATTCGCCCCCATCAAATATCGCATAGAGCAAGGTCCCAGTCCCACAAAAGACTTTTCCAAAGAAGTCTGCAGAGGACTTTTTCCCTTCCCTTTCTCAGTCCGTCCTCCTCTCTGGAATTGTTTCCAGCAGCAACACCCGTAGAGAAAGAACCAGCAACAGAAGCAGATTCTGCACCGGGGAGACCCCGGTGGCAAACTAATGCAGCAAACGAAGAGGAAGGCAGTGGCTCTGTGTACTGTCGGGCTGGAATCCATGACGGATTACCAGCTCTGGAAGACACTGAAGCCACTGCTGGATCTGGAAAAAATAAACGGGAAAAGAGTGTGTAACCCGACGAACTTTAGGAGTGCACCCATGGTGACCACCTTCATCCGTTTGTCTGGTGACTGTTCCAAGGGCGTGTGGAAGTTCTTGGATATGGTCCGCTGAACCGATACGGGTGTTGAGCTGGCGGGGTTGGAGCACTCCTCCTTAAAGCGATGTCTACCGTATTGTTCAGGGAGGGTCCCCATTTTGGTTCACCCCTCTCTTTATAGGTCACTAACGGTGCGTTTCCCACTGGATGTTGGCGGAGTGTCTAGGAAGTGCCGAATGACTACTGAACTCGGCACCGGCTCCTTGAGACAGGCTGTTGGCATCCTCACCCCCGGGGATTTCCGGCCCATCTTCGACACTGATTAGGTAAGTGTGCCAGGATGGCTTTAAATGTTGCTAGTCTAAATGCGAGGGGACTGAGTTTCGGACCTCTTGAACCTGTGGGTGGATGTCACTGCGGTGCAGGAGACTCACTTCATTAGCGAGGCAGACTGTCAGGTGCTGAAGAATGACTTTGTCATTTATTCAGCATTCGGCAGCACTGGGGTCTCGCGAGTTGGACGCAGGCTTGATGCAATTGTTGATGTTGTCTTTGCAGGTGACGGGGGCCGGCTGCTGGTGGCTGATGTTGCCGTGAAAATCTTTGAGTTTCGGATAGCTGCAGTTCATGTGCCCAATGCTACTTAGGGCTAAGAAGGTGAAATCCTTAGAAGATAGACTTTCTCGGGCGGTGGAAGGGGGGGACTCCATAGCTATAGATCTAGCTAAGGGGGACCTTGAGCGCAAGGCTAGCGAGCGTTACAAGGGTTTCGTAGTTAGAAATAGGCTAAAAAGCGTTTTGAATGAAGCCGTGAAATGTAGCGCATTTATGCATAAGGAAGAGTTGAGAAGGTTCCCTTGTCGGTACATCAAGTGCGTTAACGCCCCAGACAGGCGCGTGCTGAGATTGAACCGTGAGATTCATGAGGCTTTCTGGACACACTTTCAAGATCGCTTTGCCCACTGTTCTGACCTCCAGGCTCAGGAGTTTTGTAACTATTTAGTCGACTTCCCCGGCCTTGGGGAGGTGGAAGCGGCTAGTTGCGAGGGTGCATTGAAGTGCATCGTAGTGCATTGAAGCAGGTCAGCCTTAACAAGTCGCCTGGACTGGATGGTTTACCCAACAAAGTGTACTTGAGGATGTCGCACATGTTTGCCCCTATTCTGACGAATGTGTTCAACCATTGGCTTGCCCAGGGAGCCATCCCTGGTAGCATTACCAAGGGTGTGATAACATTGCTGAAGAAAGGAGGCAGGCATGTTCAGGGGGAACTAGATGATTATAGGCCCATAACTCTACTTAACACAGAGTTAAAGATTTTGGCCCAGGTCTTGGCAAACTGTTTGCAGCTTGTCATCAGTGATCTGATTGGCCCTGAGCAGAACTACACTGTGAAGGGAAGATCGATCCGAGACAACTTGCACTTGGTGTGCCAGATCCTAGAGGGGATAAAAGATGACACTAAAGCCGCGCTGATCATTTTAGATCAGTCCAAAGCCTTTGATGGGGTGGACCACCGGTTTTTGGTGGCGGTTTTGGAGACCGCCGGATTCAAACCGGAGTTCCGCCAATATAACCCCCAGGCGGTGGTGTAGGTGAACGAGAGGTGTTCGGGGGCTTTTGCGATTGAGCAGTCAGTCCAGCAAGGCTGCCCCTTGTCCCCTCTTCTCTATGTCCTTGCTCTGGAGCCCCTAGCTCCGAAGTCTTAGGGATGAAGGGGCTCGTTCGGCCCTGCGCAGAATCTTGCGAAGCGGCAGTGTCCAAGCCAAGATTTCCATGTTCACTGATGATATCACATGAACAATTCTGAGTTCTCGCTCACCTGGCGGCTAGCTCAAAATGTGTTGGCCCTCAACGACTGGGCTTACAGAGTGTGCATAGCAGATATGCCTGACTGCCCCAGCTGCAACAATGGCCAAGAGGAAACGGCTTTGCATGCCTTCTACTACTGCAAGTGGGTTCGCCCGTTCTGGAGCCACGTCGAGGAGTGGATGGCTCGCATCAGTCCTTGAGAGCTTGTGCTGCTCGACGTTGGTTACATTGTGGACAACAATAACCCTCCATTCCAGGGTGAGAAGCGTGTGGTGTTTTTCGTGATCCTAGCCTTGGCTACAATGGTGATTTGGCAGACGCGAAACAAGGGATTGTATGGGGGTGCAAATTTTCTTATCGTGATCTGATCTTGTTCTTTAGGCATCAGCTTAGGGTCAAGATTAGATGCGATAGAAGACGCTTGGATCGCATAACATTCAGCAAAAGGTGGGTGCATGCAGCAAGCTTGGTCGTATGCAAGGGGGCAACGTTGGAGTCATCCTTCCCTCCTCTGCTTGCACATGGTGACAATGGTCCGAGTCCTTTGGGACCCCACCCTGGGTAAGAAGAAATTTTACGAATACCTTAGGATCTCTTGACCCCCATGCTAGTGGAGTGAGGTGTGCTATTGTCCCCACCATTTAGATGTTAATTCCATTCAAGATCCTCCCCACTCCAAGTTTCTTTTTCTTACCCTTCTACCACTTTTGAGTCCAAGCCCCTATTTGAGGATCTTATTCGCATACTTCTGTATTCCATGTTCATTTCCCTTTCCTGACCGACGGCCTTTTCGGTTTGTACTTTTATCCCGTTTAGCCTTAGGTCCTTCCACAAGCTTCAGCTTGTTTTTGCTCCTTATCCAGGTACCAGAAAACAGTCAACTCTCCATAACATATAAGATGGGGGATGGGAGGGAAAACAACCGGGTTTATGTTCTGTTTACTCTGGGGCTTTTTTCTCCAATTCCCCATCATCTTTTCACTCTCTGTAATGCCAATACATTTCGTCTGGTTTTAAGTTGGGTTATAATATATTAGATATATAGTATACTATAGATATAGTATACAATACTATATATATATATATATATATATATATAAAAAGTATACTATATATATATATAAAGGTATACTATATTTATATATATATATATATATATATATATATAAGTATATTATATTTATATATATATATATATATAAAGTATATTATATTTATATATATATATATATATATATATATATAAAGTATATTATATTTATATATATATATATTATATATATAAAGTATATTATATTTATATATATATATATATATAATATATATTATATAAAGTATATTATAT
>OY757927.1:3926670-4471670 GCA_963585895.1 Sepioteuthis lessoniana
TAAAGAAGAATTGGGAATGATTCTATTTGAGAATATATTTTTTGTTAAAAGATAATCTATTAATCCTAATGTTAACTGCATTTGGTATAAGTTTGATTATTCATCTGGTGTCGTTGGAGTTGACAATAATATAAATAGGTCTTTGATTATCTTTGCTAAATGGTTTAAAAGTTTTGTTAGATAAATTAAAGGTAATTTGAAGGGTTTTATAATTTTCTTATATATTTTCAAAGTTTTTGGGCCATTACTCTCTGAGATGAATACGGAGGCATCATCTCTAGAGAAATTTACTTGCTTGAGGTCTATCATCCTACCAAGAGTATCTAATATATATAAATACCTATAAGTCAGTTATTTGTGTGGAGTAGTAAGCACACATGGGAATATCAAATTTATCCATGCAATTTTTAATCCAAGACGACTTATTATCAGTAAGGATAGACTTTCTACAAGTTAGAATGATTTCTATTTGCTCTTCGGTGATGTCTTTAAAGTCCTTAGCATGGTTTAAATTTTTTAATAAGAAGTCTTTAGAAACAGAAGGGTAGAATACAATAATATCAAATTGAATAAATGTGGTTCTACTTTACAATTAATATTTCTAAACCATTCCATTGCATCAAATAAGTTTTTCTAAAAGTCTTTTTGTATATTAAACATGATGTTATGGAGCAAATTCTTTTTTAAAACTAGGCCTTTTTCAGTCTTCAATGGGTTTATCAATCTAGACTGTCGTTTGTCAGGGAAATTGGGTTCATGGTCCTTTGAATAAAATATAAGCACTTTTTTTTTTCACTAATTTACCCATTCTGTCATTAATGTGCAGTTTGCTAGCAAATTTAGCAGTGTTGTTATCGATTTATGACAGAGTAACACAGTTGTCTAGTTTGTAAGTATCAGTAATCTTATTTTGTAAGATTCTATGATAATTGGAGAGGCTTATCCTATATATTTCAGTTTGAAATGGACTTACCCCTGTGTGCAAAGGTCTAAGCCTATAAAAAAAAAAAAAAAGACAGACAGACAGCCACTGTGTTTGAAGCGAATTCAAACGTGGTTGTCGAGAGACGATATATCCAGCTGATTGGAAGAGACAATTCAGGAAACATTTCTAAGCTAGAGACGTTTGTGCTGGATGGTGATATGCAAAAAGTGTCCTGGATCAAGCTTTCTGACTGTTAAGTGACCCCTGACTACGACAAGCTCTAACCAAATCTTTTCTGATTTTTTAAAGTCATCAACATCTTTATTTAATTTAGATTGAAAGTTATAAAATTGCTTTCTAAATTTGATTTTTATTTTTATTTTAAACCAATCATCCTCAAAAGCATCAAGAAATTTGTTGTTGGATGCAGTCTTCTGGAATTTCAGATAGAATATATTCTTCATTGGTAACTCTGAAGGGTTCCAAGAGGAGTAGGTCCTCTAACCTATCTTTTGATAAAATTCACCATATTATCTTTTAGGGATAACAGGAATGAACACATTGATTGGAAAGGAATGTTTTAAGCGATTAATACAGTTATATATACATATATAGAGATATTAACATGTATATGCATACACACACACACAAATATATATATATATATATATATATACATTTTAAAAAAGGTAGATCCTTAAAGAGATTTGTATTTTTTAGAATTTATTGATTTTGTTTTTACATACATGTATGTTTCCAGCTTGTTTTCGTCAGAGAACATATATGGCACAAGGCCTTGTTAATGGGGTACTCAATGAGACTTGAACTCATTTGTGTTTGCAGTTTGAATGATTTTTAGTGGATTATGGGTGTGTGTTTTACCTTAGTCTGCTTTATCCCACATTGATATTTGATATGTTTTTGTCTTAGTGTGTGTGTTGGAGTGATCTTGGATTTAACTCACAGTTATTTTTCCTCTGTGTGTGAGTGTGTGATTTGAAATTTACAGGAAAATATTTTTTCTAATAATTTTGGTATATATATATATATATATATATATATATATATATATATTTACTAATCAATTATCTACCAGTATTCACGGTACCAGAAAAAAACAAAAAACCCCTGGCCAGGAACAAGAGAAAAAAATATCTCGAATCACGGTCCAGAGGAAAAAGAAAAAAGTTTTTTGGGGTAAAAAAGAAAGAAAAGACCAACCTCGTCCTACTCCTTGAAAAAAATCAAGGGTACTAAGTCAGTGGCCAAAAGAAAACCAAAAAACCCTCCGCGAATACTGCAATGCTATAATTACTAAAGTGCTCAACATTAAACAATGGAGCCAATTATAGAATTAACTTAAATCGCTAGTCGAAAATCTTCTACTAAAGTTTCACCTTAACGGATCATCAGGAAGTTTCGCCTAAACCATTCTAAGGAGAAATTGCTTTTGCCTTTATTCACCCAAAAACCTCCACCTATCCTAAAATTTGCATATTAAAAAAAAAAAAAAATCTCATAGTTAGCAAAAAAAAAAAAAAAAAAAAAAAAAAAAAACCTATAACATTTCCTAATTATATAGTAACCACGCTCTTTTGTGTTTACAAACTATTCAACACCTCCAATCTTTTGTTTAGCATATTCTTACTTTTACAATCTGCTATTATCAATTTTTACTCCATACAAAGATTACAGGTTCTATTACCTGCCCAATATTTGCGGCATTTCTTTATTACTTCCCATTTCATTATCGGATCTACTCCCATTTTTTCCTTAATCTCCCACACATAACTAGATAAAGCAGTGCTATACCTATATCTTTCGTGCGAAAAACTTGTTCTATGGTTATAGTACCTAGTTTTAAAATCCCCTTGGGTTGACCCAAAATATATCTTTTTATCTCTCTTATTATTCGAATCAGTATATACCTCTACTTTATACACTACACACTCCTGCTTACACTTTCCCTCGAGAGGACACCTAACCTTATCCCTACAGTTGCATTTGTCAATCACCTTATGCTTCTTTGTCCCTAATTTGGCTATATTACCCCTATTTATTATTCCATTAATGTTTGGCATGCAACTGTAACTTAATTTAATACAATTCTTATTAAATATCTTATATAATTGGCTCCCACTAGGGAAGTTTCTTTTTAATATCTTGAAGAACTCTTTTCCCAAGTTATTAACTACTTCCATGTTGTAAGGGGGATTAAACCATAAGATTTTTCTAGGTCTATTTCTCCTACCTTGTGTTCCAATTCTATCCCTATTCTTATATTCTAAATTGACCCTATATCCGTCATTTTTTAGAGCCTCCTCATATTCCTGCTTAGTTCGTTCAAAAATTTCCCTGTTGGAGGAGTTATTAGATAATCTATGCTCTATTCCTTTAGGTACATGTTTAAAGACCTGTATTGGGTGATTAGATCCCCTGTTTACATAACGCAGATCCTGGTTCCTTTTTCTAAATGGAGATACTGTTCCACTATATAAGTTTAAAGTAATATCAAGATAATCAGTTATTTTTAAATCTGTTGTTACATCCAACCTAAATCCAAAGTCATCAAACAGCTTATACAATTTTTTTCTAATCCCATCACACTTCCTCGGCGTACTTTTATCCACTATAATCAGCCCGTCGTCCCTATACAATCCATGATTATTAGGTTCCATAATCTTATTAATGTTATATAGTAATACACATCCGACGAGTTCACAAATTTCTGCACCATCATATGCTCCGATCGAAATGTCAAAATTTCCACCCTCCCCTTTTTTTATCCATACACTATCTTCATAATATAACAATGTTTTACGACAATGCTTAATTATTTCCACCTTATCTAGAGGTATAATCATATATTCTTTAGCTAAATCTAACGCCCTATCCAATGTCTTTTCTGTTATTGAAGGATAAAAATCCTTTATATCATACTTAATAAAGGAGCACCTATTATCCTTCTCATACTCCTCAAACCACTTAATACAATCATTAGTGCTCCTCCACTGGTTGATGCTCAATGCCCTTCTAAGTGATTCACATATTTCTTGTACGATTATCTTACTAATCCAACCTATTTGAGTCTTGGCCAGGTTAATGAGCCTACATTCTGGACTTGTCTTGAAATTACTTTTGTGGTCTTTTATAGTAATAAAACAATTCTTGGTATTGTATTTTTCTACTCTATCAACAATACCTAATTTATGCGCCAACATCTTTGCTTCCTTATTTAACTCTTTTTCTAGATTAGGTGGTGCCTTCTTATAGTTCTTAACCACCTCCTTAAATATCATTTGCCTATATTTTTCCTTTTCTATCTTATATAAATTGCCTGACTTATCTGACTTTACAAATATTTTTCCGGACTCCTTAAATTTCCTCATATCCTCATACATTTTTTGTTGAATATTATTGCGCATTTTCCTAAATTTTATCTCCTTAACCATTCCTATCATTTCAGCCTCAAATTTTTCCATCTCTTTGATATGGGGTGGGTGTTTTGTGGTTTTAAACCCATATTTCTCCCTTCCCTCTTTTTCTATATAGTTAATTGTATTGAGAAAAAAATATGCTTTCCACCTCATATTTTTTATAAAGGATTCTATCCTCCTCAACAGAACTAACTTATACTGATGCCTATCAGGTATTGGTATGTTCTTGTATGAATAACTTATGTTCGCTCTCTCCATAGTAACAAGAGCAAAGAAAGTGCTCAATGGACAACTCCAGAGCTTCAATATTTACTAATCAATTATCTACCAGTATTCACGGTACCAGAAAAAAAACAAAAAAACCCTGGCCAGGAACAAGAGAAAAAAATATCTCGAATCACGGTCCAGAGGAAAAAGAAAAAAGTTTTTTGGGGTAAAAAAGAAAGAAAAGACCAACCTCGTCCTACTCCTTGAAAAAAATCAAGGGGTACTAAGTCAGTGGCCAAAAGAAAACCAAAAAACCCTCTGCGAATACTGCAATGCTATAATTACTAAAGTGCTCAACATTAAACAATGGAGCCAATCAAGAACATACCATAATGCCAATATATCAAACCAATGACTACATCAAATAAAGGAAAATAATTTTATAGATAATTTTAAACCAAAGTTGAATAAAGCACAAAAAATCTCAAGAGACACATTTTTTTCTCTGTGTGTGTGTGTATGTGAATGTGTCTCTTGAGATTTTTTGTGCTTTATTCAACTTTGGTTTAAAATTATCTATAAGATTATTTTCCTTTATTTGATGTAGTCATTGGTTTGATATATTGGCATTATTTTGAATTTACCTTGACTACATGGATATAGGTGTTTTGAAACATTTAATTTTCTGTTTTCTTCTATTTTGATATTACTCCTGTGTAGTGATGTTCTTGTATTAAGGGCCTGTATTGACCCTACACGTATTTCTTTGTATTCACTACATTCAAGTATGTAGACTATGTTTTTTAAGTTGCAGCTTAAGTTTTTATTTTGAATTTGGTTTCCGGGTTTTTAAAAATATAGGATTTACCTTCTATAATTATATCACATATTTTGTATCATTTATTATTGCATTTAGTTAGCGACCCGATGGTGACCCGAAGGCTCCCTTTTCGATAGCTACTACACCAAGGTGTAGGGGAGGGCGCTACTCCATTCCCAGGATTGCTCCACTTTACCCTTGAACCGTACCTTATAATGCTGAGTGTTAAGCAAGGTGGTATCAAGTACCATTTTTAAAGTCTTTGGTATGACTCGACCTGGGATTGAACCCAGGTCTCCCGGGCCATTGGCGAACACTCTAACCGCTGGGCCAATCATTGGCCCAGCGGTTAGAGTGTAGAATCCTTGAAGGCGTTCGGGCAAAAAACCTACAGGCGACATTACTATTTGTTGACTTTACCAAGGCCTTCGATTCCATCCACAGAGGGAAGATGGAACAAATCCTACTAGCATACGGCCTACCAAAAGAAACCGTAGCAGCAATAATGATTCTCTACAGAAACACCAAAGTGAAAGTACGTTCACCAGATGGAGACACGGAATACTTCGACATTGTTGTAAGAGTACAAGGAGACACGCTAGCTCCATACCTCTTTATCATCTGTCTAGACTACGTGCTTAGAACTTCGATCGACAAAATCAGAGAAAATGGCTTCGAGCTAACGAAGAAAAGAAGCAAAAGGTACCCCGCAAAAACAATCACTGACGCCGACTATGCTGATGACATAGCATTACTGGCGAATATGCCTAATCAAGCAGAGACACTACTGCATAGTTTGGAACGAGCCACAGCAGGCATTGGCCTCCATGTCAATGCACACAAAACTGAATATATGTGTTACAACCAAACAGGCAACATTACCACACTAGACGGAGCCTCTCTGAAACTAGTAGACAAATTCACCTACCTATCAACCGAAAAAGACATCGACACATGACTAACGAAAGCATGGACAGTTATCGATAGGCTCTCGATCATATGGAAATCAGACCTGACCGATAAAATGAAACGCAGTTTCTTCCAGGCAGCGGTTGTATCGATACTGCCATATGGATGCACTACATGGACGCTAACTAAACGTCTGGAGAAGAAACTAGACGGCAATTACACAAAAATGTTGAGAGCAATATTGAACAAGTCCTGGGTGACAACACCCCACAAGACACCAACTATACGACCACTTGCCTCCCATCACGAAAACTATACAAGTTAGACGAACCAGACACACAGGACACTGCTGGAGACGAGCTCATAAGTGATGTAGTCCTATGGACCCCCACATATGGCCAAGCAAAAGCAGGATGACCAGCTCGAACATACATACAGCAGCTATGTGAGGACACAGGATGTAACCCTGAAGACCTGCCAAAGGCGATGAATAATAGGGAGAAGTGGCGAGAGAGGGTCAGGAATATCCGTGCTGGCGGCACATGATGATGATGATGATAATGATATATTCATAAATATAAACATGTATATACATATACAAATATTATATATACATACATACACCAGTATACATAAACAAATATATATATATATATATATATATATATATATATATATATATATATATATATATATATGTGTGCAGAAATAACATGTACATAATAAAGTGCATATACAAGTCTATATTCTTATATGTGCATACTATAAAGTTGGCGACCCGAAGGCTCCTTTATCAATAGCTACCACACCGAGGTGTAGGAGAGGGTACTACCCCTTTACCCTGATTATTCCACTTTACCCTCGATACGTACCTTATTATGTTGAGTGTTAAACAAGGAGGTATCAAGTATCAATTTTTGAGTCTTTAGTATGAATCGACCAGGGATTGAACCTCAGTCTCCCAGGCCATTGGCAAACACTCTATCCACAAAGCTTATTATGATCATAGATAAATCACCAACTTTCTTATCTAATTTGGAACCTACCTCAGTCATAAATAGCAAAAAAATGAATATGTCTTATTGAAAATCTAATATTCTATTCCTTCAAGTATACATTTAATTTCAACATTGCTTCATCATTTTAAATTGAATGAATACAGTTTCTTTATATAGACATACTCATACTAATATCTTTCCCTTGTTGAAAATTTTAGCTGCATCCACGTACATATTAATGCATAAATATACTTTCACCCTCATATAGTGACATACTCATACAAAGATCTTTTACACATACAAAATATACAACCAGAGTTAAACAATCACAAACTGCATCAAGTTTATTTTCTGTCTTAAAATATTCATGTGACTAATATCATCTTTTCTTTCAAGAAAAAAAATTTTGTAACTTCTGATTTTTTTTTCAACAAACTTTTCACTAATTTTAAAGAAATAAAATTTTCCTACTCCTTTTTGTTCCCAAACTAAATCCTCATCACTGGATGCAGTTTAGTTTGGTTTCTTTGTTTAATGGCATATCAACCTTTGCAGGTTATTTAATGCCAAAGCCATTCTTGTAGAAGAACAGTAGTGGTACTATTTAACCCATAGCTGGGAGGATAAGGGGGTTCACACCTTTCCCAAAGGTATTTGCCCGAAAGTGAACGTAATAGCGCAACTGGAGCACAAACTCACTTACTACGATTCCTCAGTCCATTGCTTTAACCATTACACCACAAGGACACCGCCCTAGATGCAGTTTGATATCATTCCAAGGACACTGCTTTCTTTTTTAAGATGGGAATCTTTTCATTTCTGTATTTTAGAGTGTGCAGTCATATTCTTGATCCCATTGACTGGGTGGACAAACTATGTGGGTACAGAGAGTTAAAAATGCTATAACTACACTTCTACTCTTATGAAAAATGAAAGAGGTAATAGCTTTACTGAAATATAATATAACTTTTGTTAGTAAGGAGGGAGCTTTTCTTTTTAAATATATTTAAGTGGTTGTTCCAGGAGGAGACAATTCTGGCTGAATTTACCACAAGTCCTATGCTGGGTCTATTGAGGAGGTTAGTAATATTGCTACTTCATTCTTCCTGCTATTGTTATTTAACAACCTTATACCAAAATAAATTAAGATACTTACATGTACATGTATATGTGTGTGTGTATATATATACATATACATACACACAAAAATATGCATTGATATAAGTTGATACATGTATAAACATATATACATACATGTATGTATACATTTTCTATAAATACACATAAATATACAGTTGTATACACACATAAATATGTACATGTAAATATATATGAACAGGTTTGTATATATACACATATATAAGTGTTTATGTATGCATATGTAAAATTATATATATATATATATATATATATATATATACGTGTGTCTGTGTGTAGTTGGTCAGCAGTCTTTCATTTAAATATATTTAATTAAATAATAAAGACGCTTTTTGTCTATATAATTTTATTAAGATCATTTCAAGTTTCCTGATAAATGTTTTTGGTTTCAGGTTGGAATTGGATGAATTTACCAAAATTGTCCTGAGCGTTTTTTGACCTTTTATAGGCCATCATCAAGGGTTGCTTGCACATATAAAGAGTGTATTTGAAAGAGTTTTTAGGGTTTTTTTTTTATAATATTACAAAATTAAGTAAACGCAGAGTTGGATAAAACTGAGATGCTGATGAATTTAAAAAAACAGAATGCTATCAACGAAAATAGAATATTAAGAAAAAACAAAAAACTAAAGGCATTTCAAAACATTGTAGTTGTTTTCAAAATTAATTCTATTGACTCTAGGTTTTTTTGTTTTTATATGTAGGGCTTCTAGGATTAGTATTTGTAGCTTATCAATTTTGTGCGATGTTATAGTGGTGTTTTCCACTAGAATTTTTCAAAATTTGGATTTGGTAATAGAATGGATTTTAAGATGTAAAGCTATAGAGCTAGAATCATTTAGGTGCATAGTAAGCTGTCTTGAAAGAGTTGTAGCGGTAAGACCAACATATGTATTATTTTCTTTGGAGAACCAGTCTCCCAAGGGACATTTGAACATATATATGATGTTTGTCCTATCAAAAAGTTCAGTGAAGGGAGAAGAGTTATTGGAAATAATTAGGTTGGAGGTTTTATATTTGTTGTAGTAAATCATGTCTTACTTTTTCGGTAGGATCTGTAGGGAGAACATTTTTTTGAATAAGGTTTTTTAATATATGTTCATCTATCTTATAATTACTATGAAATTGTTTTTGTAGTATAGGTTTATTAATTGTTTATGGTTTAGGGTATTGTCTATTTTATGTTGTTCAGTTTTATTAATGAAATGTTTAATTTTTGTATTGACAATGTAATTGAAAACACAAGCAAAATTTTAAACCAGGTTAACAGTCTACAGTACAAATTAATAACAGTCAGTACAAATTGATGGGATCCCATGCCGTGAGAAAGACCAGTGTTAATTTATGGGGTAAAAACCATTATCTGGACATGAGAGTGATTCAGAAGAGAGTGAACAATTAGACAACCTGGGGACTAGGAAAACCTGATGACTCCCCAGATGATGGATTGTCTGAAGACAGAATGATCTTGCAGAATGACTCCCCAAATGCAAAACAACAGGATGATCCCCCTGATACATTGTTCCCCTTCAGAGAAGTACCTGGTTGAAAGAGGCCTTCCCCACTGGCTGTTGTCTTTGTGACCTTGTGATCCTAAGCAATCTTGTATGTGATTTACCTGTAGATGTCCGATAAGGAAAAATCTGCCTGCTTAGGAACCTGAATTTATGTTAAAGCATGTCTTGTGTCAGTGATGGTCAAGTCACTTATGTAAATTTCAGCTCCCTCTGACATGTATATAAATAGTGGTTTTAAGGGTGGGAGAGGAGTTCTTTTCTTAGCTTGATGCTTTAGACAGAAGACTAGGCAAGACAAGAGAAGGAGAAGAAAGATTGATTTTTGACCCCTCTCAAAGAATTTTTTCACTTCAGTAGAATTAATGAGGAGTGCCCCTTAGAAGAAAACTATAACCTTGAGAATGTAGTTTACTAGGCCAATATTTCCCCAAAAGAAGGTAAATTTAATAATAAGACTTATATAGAGATTTCATCTCTAAAGTAGAAGTTCCGGTTTTATAACTATAAGCAATTTTTTAATAATCCATTACTTAGGAACCAAATTACCTTATCTAAATTCTACTGGAAACTAAAAGGCCAAGGATTAAGCCCAATAATAAATTAGAAAATCTTGAAAAATCCTCTACAACAAATGGTTTACATGGTAGATGCAATTTATGCCTAGAAGTAAAAATTAATATTTTAAAATATAAAGATACAATTGATTTATTAAATGAAAGAAAAGAGTTTATATTTAAATGTAGATATAGAAATAAATTCATAATATGATATTAAATAGTAATTTTTACCATTGAATCATGTTAAACAAATACATAAATAATGGTTACACTTTTTTTAAGCATCTATCTATAATTATAGAAAATATGTTTAAACTGAGATTGTATTTTGAATAAATTACATATAATCTATACTACAACACTATTAGTTTTAAAAGATTACTTAATTATAATGAAAAAAAGATTTTTCATTCTAAATTTAGGTCCCCCTCAATAATTAAAATCATAGATTAAATTGATATCAATGTTTATCCCAGTGCAATTTATATTTAGAATTAGGCCTGTTTTTTGTTTGGTTGGTTGGTTTTTATGACATATCAACCTTTGTAGGTTATTTAAATGCCAAATCCATTTTTATACAAATAAACTGTTCTACTTTAAACAACTAAGTTTAGCATAAGTATACAGTTTAATTATCAAAACCATTTCTATTTCAAGCTATTCAGTTTAGTCAAACAGTTCTAACTCAAACAATTCCGTTTAGTGCAAGTATAGATTTTGTTTACATGTCAAAACAGTTCTATTTGAACAATTTAGTTTTGCATAGTACACTTTCATTGTCAAAAACAGTTCTACAGGGTGGAACGATAAAATTGTCGCCCTAGAAAAGACGACATGATTCCATTTCCGACTAATGAAAACCGGTTTTCTTTTTTTGTTGCAGACCATCTACTAGTTGGCTAGTTGTATACAAATCCCAAGAGAGATAGGAGCCTTCTATCATGTCTGAAAGTGACACAATGTTCAATGAGCGAGATCGGAGATGCGCCGCTGTACAACACATGCTCTCTACCGATCCAAGTTATGACAACAGGATTATTGCCAGCACCCTCAAAATGCAAATCTGGATTGCCATGAATAACAGGGACGTGATGAAAACAAAGTTTCTGGCTACAGTTATGGTCTTTGGTGTGGTTTCAAGTGAGGGCCACATCATGCCACTTCACATCTTCGAAGTCAGCTTGAAAGTCAACACCAAAGTGTACTTGGATGTGCTGAAGAGTGTGGTGATCCCCTGGTGCAATCAGGTGGCTGGTGGCAGACCCTGGGTGTGGCAGTAGGGCTCAGCGCTGGCCCACAAGTCCAAAGAGACCCAGGCTTGGCTTCAGAAGGAGTGCTACGACTTTGTACCCTTCTCTCAGTGGCCCCCCTCCTCCCCCGACCTGAACCCGCTGGACTACTTCGTTTGGTCATACGTTGAGAACATCACCAACATGACCTCCCAATGGAGGTGCCCGTGGTGTAATCGTTATCGTCGTAGGAAATGGACACGGTGACACGAGTTCAAATCCTGGACGAGACTGATTGCATTTCACATAGCACTAATACCCTTGGGAAATGTATGAATCCAATTATTCTCCCTCCAGCTATGGGTAAATAGTAGGACAGACTGGTTTCTTCAGCCTTGGTTAGGCAACTAGTCTAGGAGAAGGAAAACTTAATTCAAACCTGTTAAACTCCGCTTAAAAAAAAAAAATTGACCATGTGTCATATCCTGCCCAAGCAGAGGGGTTGGGTAAATAGGACCAACATGACCTCCCACAACACCAAAGCCAGCCTGATCACCGCCATCAGCCAAGTATTCGCCAAACTCCCACCAGTGCTTGTGGAAAAGGCACGCTCCCAGTTCCGGATCTGTATCGAGGCGGTGATTGAGGCTGAAGGCAGCTACATTGAATAGATGTCAGCTCTACTACATAATCAAGTTACCTGAATTGATTTTTTCAATAAAAGTTTTAAAATAAAGCTGTAGTGTTGTTTTCTTTAGGACAACAATTTTATAGTTCCACTCTGAATGTAAAAATTGAATTTGGCATTAAATGGTTGCTTATGTTTTTTGCATGCATACATATATACATATATGTATAGCAATGTAGCAGAGGAAAATTTAATATCATGACAATCTACCAAAACAATGACTACACGCAACTACAAATAAAGGAAAGAACCTTTATAGATAAATTCAAACCTAAGTTAAATAAATCATGAACCATACACACACAAAAACGGTTATATACATACATATGTATATATACATGTGTGTGTGCGTGTGTACATATATATATATATATATATATATATATATGTGTGTGTGTATATGTGTGCATGCAAAAAAACATAAGTAACAACTCAAACTACAAACACTAGCAAATTAAAATCTCATTTAATACCCATTAACTAGACCTTATGCCACACATGTTCACATACAAAAAGGAAGAACAACCAGTGAATTTAAAAAAACCACAAAACAATCCTGAAACAAAAAAACAAAAACAAAAAAAGTCATTAGTGAAACCTAAAACCAACACACACAACTACAAACATATCAAATACTAAGAAGAGTAAAGAAGACCAAAGTAAACATACTCCAAGAAGGGGGAACAAAAACCCTTATAAAAACAAATTCAACCAGACAAGAATAATTTATACTGGAAACAGGAGTGAGTTCAAGTCTCATTGAGTACCCCATTTAAAAGGCCTTGTGCCACACATGTTCTCAGACAAAAGCAACAAGCTGGCAACATACATATATACATAACACGTATGTAATGCGTATATATAATATGTATGTAAGAACAAAATAAATAAATTAAAAAAATACAGATCTCTCTGTAGACCATCTTCTTTTATATATATATATATATATATATATATATATATATATATATATATATAATATATATATGCCCATATATCTATTTTTTTTTTACAAGAAAGGAATAAGTATTTTAAAATACAGTAGAGCAACTATTATCCAATTGTTGGGAAGACAAGAAGGTTTATACCTTTCCCAAGAGTAATAGTCCAAAAGTAAATGTAATAGCATGACTAGAGTTTGAACTCACTTACTATGATGTTGCAGTCTAACATAGAGGGATAAGGGGGTTCATGCCTTTCCCAAGAGTAATAGTCCAAAAGTAAATGTAATAGCATGACTGGAGTTTGAACTCACTATGATGTTGCAGTCTAACATAGAGGGATAAGGGGGTTCATGCCTTTCCCAAGAGTAATAGTCCAAAAGTAAATGTAATAGCATGACTAGAGTTTGAACTCACTTACTATGATGTTGCAGTCTAACATAGAGGGATAAGGGGGTTCATGCCTTTCCCAAGAGTAATAGTCCAAAAGTAAATGTAATAGCATGACTGGAGTTTGAACTCACTATGATGTTGCAGTCTAACATAGAGGGATAAGGGGGTTCATGCCTTTCCCAAGAGTAATAGTCCAAAAGTAAATGTAATAGCATGACTAGAGTTTGAACTCACTATGATGTTGCAGTCTAACATAGAGGGATAAGGGGGTTCATGCCTTTCCCAAGAGTAATAGTCCAAAAGTAAATGTAATAGCATGACTAGAGTTTGAACTCACTTACTATGATGCTGTAGTCCAGCACTTTAACTACTGTGCCATGGGGACATTGGCTTAGTGGAGATAGAGTGTTCACCAATGGCCCAGAAGGCCTTGTTTCGATCCCAGGTTGAGTCATACTAAAGACTCATAAAAAATGGTACTTGATACTCTTCACTGCTTAACACTCAGCATTATAAGATATGTTTCAAGAGTAAAGTGGAGCAATTGCAGGAAAAGTGTAGCACCCTACCCTACACCTCAGTGGAGTAGATATTGAAAAGGGAGCCGTCAGGTCACCCTTCACTACAACTACTATTTTAAAATAAGGAGTTAATTTTCAATTACCTTGTGTCTGTGTGTGTGTGTGTGTATATATATATATATATATATATGTCTTCCAATGTCATTAGACAAAAATGCCACCACATCAAGCAGGTAATAATCATCATGTATATTCACGCAAAGTTTAATCGATGAATAACCTTTTGTCATTAAGGTATCAGATTTTACAACTGCAAATGGAAGATTGTTTAGCCCTAAATTTTTGCTTTAGTTTTGTTTGTTTTAAAATCAGCACCCTAAATATCAAATAATATGTGAAGTCTAACACATTACGCACTTTTACCACCAAGCAGAGAAATGTATGTATGAGTTGAGTATTATATATATATATATATATATATATATATAGGCTTAGATATAAGATATTCTGTTCTAAGAACCAATGATATATTAATGGAAATTAGCAGTATACTTTTTCTATTCCTTTTTCAGGATAAAGCTAATTTTGGCACCCCTTAGAGTTGGTTCCTTTGGGATCACCACATTAAATAGACCTTATAACAAATTCCAGCACCATTCGTGTTGGATAAATAAACTTTAATCCTTATTTTTCAGACAGTATTGCCATTTCTAATTTTTGTTTCTATAGTTTTTTTTTAAAGCTGAATCATTCACTTTAATTACAGACAAAATCTTGAATATTTTTTTTTTTTTACAAGCATGATTAACAAGAACATGACTGACCTTGATTTTAATCCTTCTCAGCTGATAAAAAAAATTCAAACTATAATAAAGTTTGGTTAGTGTGTTTCTCCATGCTGTTTGGGCTAAATGGTTCGAAATATAGGTCAGAAGGATCAAATTTGTTCCATATTTCCAGTTTTTTTTCTCTTAAGATTTAAAAAGAAAATATTTTTTGAATTCTTTATTGGTTTCAGAAAGAGTTTTAACTTAGGAATTTCATATATCACATAGTTCACTAAAAACATGATAGAAGAAAAACATTATGTTCAAATTATATCAATGACCTCAACCATATATGCACTAATATACAAGTGTGGTTTGGTTTTATGGTACATCAACCTTTGTAGGTTATTTAATGCCAAATCCATCTTTATACATATAAACAGTTTTATTTCAAACAATTCAGTTGAGTATAAGTATAGTTTTTGTTTACACACAGTTAAATGACAAAACTGTTCTATTTCAAGCAATTCAGTTTAGTTCTATTTGACCCATAGACAGAACCCTATCATTGAACCACCCTGGGCCAGAGTGGACCTGGTAGTGATGGCAATGAAGTGTCATATCCAGGGCACTTGTTGGTGGATTCTTGCCCCTCCGCAGAGATGCAGTCAGTGTATTCTACAGCCCCAGTCGACTGGGCGAACAAATATACAAGAGTCATTTAAGAAATGACCTCAACCATATATGCACTAGTATACAAGATTCATTTAAGAAATAAGGGAAATATTTTTTGAAAAACAAAAAAAAAATTTTCAGATTTTTTTCCCCAAAAAATGTTAATGCTGGATTGTTTGGAATTAGTTTATAGTAAAAATTATTTTCCTCACACAAAAATACATCTTTTGAAGCTACCAAAATGGGTTGCAAAGCAAACAGAGTACTCTAAGCTTAAACAGGTTTTTGCTGGTTGAGAAGTGCAAACAATGTGAAATTTCTAAAAGAATTTGTGATGTGTATGGAAAAGGATGTTTTAGTAAAAAATAAAAATGCTTACAACTAGGCTAAACGTGAGTATAATACTATGATCCAAGTAGAAAAGACAGTCCATGGAGTGGAACCATACTCTCTGGTATAGAAAAAGTTCTAGGTGCAGCAGTCAGTAAAGAAGGTCATGCTGACAGTATTCTGGGACATGAAAGACCCATCATTTTTTATTTCCTTAAAGAAGATTCAACTATAAACAGAGTTTCCTTTAGCCAACACCTTAGGCAAAATTCATCTTATTCATAGAATGACTTTCATATATATATATATATATATATATATATATATATATATATACACACACACACACACACACACACCACAATATATTTCAAGCACAAAATAAGATAATAAAACAAGAAAAAAACAGTTTGCCATTGTTGATTGACAAGTGAGCTAGTATTCAAATGTGTTGAATACTAGCTCACTAGAGGATGGAAATAAAATCAATGTGAAAAAAAGAAAAAGTCAGAGGAGGGGAATAACACTAAAGGGAGTAATGCTAAATACTGCTTATTCATGTATTTATTAAATACATATGATTCATAAATGAATAGTTTGAAGGTAACAATACTCTTAAATGAGCCAGAGCTCATTTATTTTCGCATAGTTAAATGGTTTCAAGTATTGCTATCAAACATTAATAGTTCTATTTAATATTACTCATTTGTTTGTACACAGTTAACAGTTTCAAGTTTTCCTATCTAACATTAATAATTCAATTGAGCATTAATTATTTGTTTGTACACAATTAAATAGTTTCAAGTGCTGTTATCTAACACAAATAGTTCTATTTGCGCACAGTTAAATGGTTTCAAGTATCACAACATTCAGTTGACCATTAATCATTTTTTTTTGCATATTTAAATCATTTCAAGTAGAAAAAAGGATTAGATATTTCTATTTGATCCATAGAGAGGGTCCCATCTGTTAGGTCTCCATTTGAGTCTGAGTGGACCTGAGAGTAATAGCAATGAAAGAGTCACTCCACATTTGCCAAAGTTCCAAGACTGGAGTTTCCCCAGCAGATGGTTTAGTGTCATATCCAGGACACTTGTTGGGGTGTGGGTGTATCTTACCCCACTGCAGAAATGTAATTGGTGTATTCTACAACCCCAGCCAACTGAGCTGAAAGGGGGAGATGGACAAAATACTGAAAAAGGAAAAGTCAATGAGAGAGAGAGAGAGAGAGAGACAAACAGACAGAGCAAGAAATTTTTTATACCTTCCACAAACAGAAGGGAATTTATAAATCTACACTTTTCATTTGGGATTGAAATTCAACAATCCAACCCATTAGTAATGAGAAAAAATGTTGACAAAATAAAAACCATGACATGAAATGTGCATGTAGATTTGGTTATTCAAATATGAAGAAACATTTAACAAATCAGAAGAAACACAAAAGCTGAAAAATCAGCACCAAAAGAAAAAAAATTATTTTATTTATTATTTTTCTTTAAAACTTGCAACTGATAACCAGCACTACCCCCATTGCCCTAAGGAGATAGGATTAAGTTTATATCATAAATTCTATGAACAAACGTCAGTATGGTTGGGCTATTTTTGATACACCCCAACCACATTAGGGTCTCTTATTTAACCGGGCCATTGGCCTAATAAATAGAGTGTTCACCAATGGTCCAGAAGACCAGGGTTCAATACCAGGTTGAGCCATACCAAAGACTTTAAAAAAAAAAAAATGGTACCTGATGCCACCTTGCTTAACACTTAGCAGTATTAGATAAGTATCAAGTGGATCAATCCAGCAAATGGAATAGCACCCTCCCCAACACATCGGTGTAGTAGCTATTGAAAAGGTCGCCTTTAGGTCGCCTTCGACTAAGGTCGCCAACTTTACTTACTTTATTTAACTGAATAACTTTACTTACTTTAACTGAATAACTTTTACTTTATTTAACTGAATTATACAGGAAGTAAAAAAGATCTTAGCTTCAGGAGGCCATTTTCTGCAGTGGCACCTACCACCACATCTAAAAAATTACTATTTCTATGGAAGTTCCTTAATGACATTATGATTTTAAAGTCTCAACATGTTCAGCACTTGCCCAGTTGGCTGGGGCTGTAGAATAAATCAACTGCACCTCTGCAGAAGGGTAATGCCATCCTGATAAGGCTATCTGTTGGCCATGGGTGGTGATCTGTAATGCCTAGGGATGTGTAGCGAGAGAAAGCATGCACGAATATGTCTGGCATGTAAAATGAGATCAAGGGGAGAGAAACAGGCGATTGGGGAGATCAAACTCACATCCTCCCAATTGTGAATTGTGTTTGACATCAGGACTACCTACACACTGGCGCACATGTAAATTACTACATTGTGTGATTGACCCAGATGTAGCATTTTGGGATCATTATTTAAGTCCTGCCTGAAGGCACTGGGAAGAAGGCATTTTGAGTCTAGGCGATGCACGACAAGAGATGAGATGAGATGTAGGACTGCTAAAGAAGATTGTTGCAGGTAAAAAGGAATTCATTGGAAGAAGCTAAGAGAACTGTTATTTTCAGCAAAGAAATTTGGCTGTCCACCTTTTTTAAGAAGAAGAAGACAACATAGCAACAGCACTTGAAATTGATTCCACGTGTTCAGTTACAAGAGACTCTTTTCTTTCTGTTACTGACAAGGCATACTATCCCCCTCTCCCCTTCTTTCAGGATGGGATCCTAGTGGCTGAGCAGTCTGTGACTCAACAACCAAAGTGGTCATGTGACCTGCAAAATTCCACTTTGGCACATACTGGGCTAGATAGGCAGTTGGAGAGACTTGATCCAATCTATCAGGTGATCGTGTCAAGCCCTAGCACCTATATAATTGTCCTTACCATATTCTTCAGATTAATCATGACAAACAAGTACCCAGCCCTATTTTATCTTAAAGGAGCTAGAACACAGTGGCTGGGAGTCAATTGTGCAGAGATGACAAAACTTGAAACCATTTAAACAGTGTGCAAACAACTGATTAATATTAAATAAAATTATTAGTATTAGATAGCAATACTTAAAACCATTTCACTGTGTGCAAACAAATGAGCTCTGACTCATTTAAAAATAAAGTTACCTATGAACTATTAACATATTAACATGATATGCCACAAAATACAACTAAACGTTTGCTCAGCATCCTTGTCAACACATTATTGAAATCTTTTCCAGATAGGTTCCATCATATTAGTTCTGCATTTTTAATAAAAATATTCCCACAGAAAAATTAACATTTTTTTCAATCACCTGGGGGACATTCAAGAATGTGTTGACAGAGATGGTGAACAAGTTGAAACTGTTGAAAATTATATTCTTAAGGTACTCTCCTCACAAGGGTGTTAACATTTTTAGAAAATTTTTTTATTAAATCCCCCAGTAACTATTCCCATTTAATAATTATAGTCATTTATTTGCATACGATTAAATAGTTTCAAGCATTCCAGTCCGATAGAAATAATTGACAAACAGATCTATTTGGATCATAGATGGGACCTCAACAAACACTACCAGAGTCAGAGTGGACCTGGAAGTAATAAAAAAAAAGTACTTTCCATTCTCCAGATCTCCAGAACTGTAGCCACACCACCAGGTGCAGTTTAGTGTTATAGTCAGGATGCTCTGGTAGTGAGGTGTCTTATCCTGTTACAAAAGAAGCAGTCAGCATATCGTAAACCCTGTCAACAGTATGAATAACTATTTGGTTAGACTTGAATAACTGCAGTCCAGGCCTGACTGATAAAACATCTATTATCAGGCAGGAACTCAAAATGCCTTTAAAGATTTCATCTGCTCCATGACTCCAAAATTCTATTCTGTCAGAATACAATTGTTTATTTTTGGCAAAAGTGCATAGATTCTAATGTCAGGGTGTGACTGGTAAGAATTTGGAAGATATTTATGAAGATGAGTGAATCTAAGCTTAAATGCCAAGCACAGATGCTCTAGGGAGTGGAGGCAACTCGTTTAGTCACAAGGCAGGCCAAGGAATTTGATCTCCAAGAACCAAGATGAGATACCAAGCAATATCTAAGTATTACTTAATTCTATATTCTAAGTGACTGAAAAAAATATTGAGGTATTTATGATTTCTTTTGATGACCTTTTTCTCCGTTTCTTGAACAAAGTTCCATTTTGGAGGAGAGGAGAAAGCATTCCAAATGAGGATATAAGAATTTTTCAGTTCTTGTCTCTTTTCCAAATAAAATTAAATTACACTGATTTTTGTTGACTTTTACTATTAGAAGCTTGAGCTCCCAACCCCAACCAATGTCCAAAGACCCCACCCCTACCCATGGCTTCTGGATAATATAGGTGAAAATGTAAAATGTAATCTTATTGAACAGCCTGATTGACTGTATTGTTGCTAGGCAATAGCAATGTGTGTATTTCACCAACCCCTCCGCTATGGGGAGGATGTGACAAAAGCAGAGTAAAGCTAAATTGGATTTAGAATTTTCCTTCTCCTAAACTGGTTGACTTAATAATGCTAAAGAAGCTAATCTGCTCAACAATTTACTCCCTGTTTGTGAGGGAACATACATGATTCATGCCTTTCCAAAGAACAGTAACATGAAATGAAATGCAAATAGCTTTGACAAAGATTTGAACTCAGGTCACAAATTCCATTTCCTATAACAAACTCTTCTGCTAATTGGCAACAACAATAAAGAAATAGGAATTTAGGCTGCTCAAAATGTAAAATATTCTAATCTTTTATTTAACAAGCTAATTGACTGTATTTTTTTTAGACAATAGTAATGCAGAAATAGGGATTTTGAGCAGGAATTTCAGGCTTCTTGGGTATATGTACTTTTAGGTTGTGGCATAAAAACTAGGTGCTCAGGTTCAAAGAGTTAAACTATGAATACTCAACTTCTTTTTTATTATTCTTTATTTTTAGGAAGATGTTTCTTAATGAATGACATTTTTTATTTTATACATATTTAAGAATATTTCTGAACATCTGAAATAATCTCATAGTTTTTGTAAACTTGAATCTTCTTGCAGTTTCAACAAAATGTGACTATTTCAATGCATGGAATAAAGTA
Organism: Sepioteuthis lessoniana; assembly: GCA_963585895.1. Lineage (NCBI taxonomy): Eukaryota > Metazoa > Mollusca > Cephalopoda > Myopsida > Loliginidae > Sepioteuthis > Sepioteuthis lessoniana. Next base: position 3,947,833 of record OY757927.1, read on the forward strand.
AAAAGTTTGTTCCTGAATTGAATTACATTATATTTACAGCATGAAGGTGTTGGAGGAAATAAAATTAGCAATCCAAGTTCAAATCCTGGCTGAACTTGTTTGTCTTTCACTTTAAACTCTTTGGAAAAGCTATTAATCCATCTGCTCAACCAGTGATGTGTAAATATTAGGGCAGGGGTTCTTTATTCTTGTTTAGGTAATCAGTCTAGGAGAAAGAAAACTATTTAACCAGCTTTATCCTGCTTAATGTTGACCTTGTGTCACATTCTGCCCATGATAAATGCATACAAAATAAAGGGAGTCGATATCAAGAGCTGCAACACGTATAACAGTTATCGTCTTAGGAAATGGGCTAGGGAACTCTACAAGCTAATAAAATTGCCAAAAATGTAAAATGTTGTAACCCATTATTTCACAGCTTGATTGGTTGTATTGTTGCTAAGCAATAGCAATGAAGAAGTGGGGATACTGCAGCTAGAATTCAGGCTCCCCAGGTATATCTACCTCTTGGTAGCAGTATAAATACCGGCCTCTCAGCTTCTAAGAGTTAAACTATGACTATAAAGCTCCTTTTTTATGATCTGTTTTTAGGGAAAGGCAACCCAATATATGACCTTTATTTAATACACATTCCTGAACATCTGAAATTATCAAAGTTTGTACCCTCTGTCTTCTGACTACTCTTTGAGTCCTGTCTTTAAAAAAAAAAAAATGTTATAGTTATAATCTGTTATTTCACAGCTAATTATCTTGTTGCTAGTTAGTTCTGATGCAAAAATGAGGATTCTATGATTGAACTTCAAGAAATATGCACTTCTAGGTTCGAAGGGTTACATACAATATTGAATCACACACTGTTTATGAATATTTATATTATAGTTGCACATAAAAAAATAAAGTTCTCTGAAATTAGCATTTGATGATTATCTCCCTTGACAAATTAGAACAAGACCAGTCTACAAAGATTTTGCTATTGAATGGAAACATCTTTAAAACTGAATGGTAGATGCCAATTCCAAATCTATAGACAAAACGTTGCCAACATGTCAAGATTTTAAGTTCTATATTTATATTGGAGGAGGTGCCCGTGGTGTAATAATTATCGTCGTAGGAAATGGACACGGCAACATGAGTTCAAATCTTGGACGAGACTGATTGCATTTCACATAGCACTAATACCCTTGGGAAAGGTATGAATCCAATTATTCTCCCAGCTATGGGTAAATAGTAAGACAGAGTGGGTTCTTCAGGCTTGGTTAGGCAACTAGTCTAAGAGAAGGAAAACTCTGAATTCAAACCTATTAAACTCCGCTTAAAAAATTGATCTTGTGTCATATCCTGCCCGAGCAGAGGGGTTGGTAAATATGATATTTATATTGGTTGTTACAGAACTTACTTGGGAACTGACAAATCAAAAAAATTATTATCTATCAGCAAATGGGTTGGAAAAATGTCTTAGAATTCACTTGTTGCATTTTCATCTCAATTTTTCCCACCTAATCTGGGTGATGAGGATGGAGAAAGATTCCATTGAGATATATCAGTGATGGAAACTAGATATCAGGGAGGCTTCAACCAAAATACGAAATGATGTGATTACAACTAATTTCAATAGCAAGAGACCAGCACCTCCAACAAATGCTAGCATAAATGTCTCAAACACTTTCAAAGGCTGTTGACCATTACTTTAGTTGAATATATTAAGGGCACATGTTCTACTACTTAAGAGACTTTTTCTGATTGAATTTCTTTTTTTTAACATATGTAATACAATGAATGTAACAATGTAATTGCTGATTTTGGATACTCAAGTTTGGTTTTGTTTGGTTTGGTTTGGTTTTATGGCATATCAACCTTTGTAGGTTATTTAACGCCAAATCCATTTTTATGTAAATAATCTGTTCTATTTAAAACAATTCAGTTTAGCATAAGTACACAGTTTGTCAAAAACATTTCCATTTCAAACTATTCAAGCAGTTATATGTAACAATTCGGTTAAGTGTAAATACAGTTTTAATATATAAAAAAAAAAGGTTCTATTTCAAATAATTCAGTTAAGCATAAGTATGCAGTTTAAATGTAAATATGGTTTAATTGTCAAAAATATTTCTATTTCAAGCAATTCAGTTTAGCATAAATATGCCATTAGTTCTATTTAACCCATAGATAGGGCCCTATCAGGTGCTACCACTCAGGGTCAGAGTGGACCTGGGAGCGATGGCAATGAAGGGGTGCTCCGCATTCCCCAAAGCTACAGCACTGCTGGAACCTCACCATCAGATTGTTTAGTGTTATATCCAGGACACTCATTGGGGGGATCTTACCCCTCTGCAGAGAAGCAGTCAGTGTATTCTACAGTCCCAGCCGACTGGGCAATACTCAAGTTTTCTTAACAATGTAATGACATACTACATAACATATGGAGTAACATCATATATGACATTTGAATGTCTATAAGTTAAAAATATGATGTGAAGGTTAAATTCAAATTCCAGATTTGAATTCAGGGGCCAAAATTGATTTAAGGGAACAATTTCATTTAATAGCAGACAAAAAATTTATTTTTGTTTTTCTGTTTAATTTATTCAATGCTTTGTGTTTTATACAAAATATTGCTAAGTAAGAAATTTATAATCTTATTGAAATTTTTATTTTTTAAACTGATATATTATGGTGAATATGATGCAAAAGTATCAACTGAGTTTGAGTAGTCAAGCTTGTTTCCCATAGTACTATATATTTCTTTAAGACAAAACCTGGTCACATTAAGATTATAAATTTATTTCCATCCAGTTATGGGTTTGGTAATGTTGACCTGATGAAATTACTCCCAACTCCGGTTTAACTGGATCGAATAATATGTGTGTGTGAATGCGTGTAGAGTAACACTGTGCATATGATATTTAAATGTGTATAACTTAGAAAAGTGACATGATGGTCAATTTCTGATCTGAAATCAGGGGCTCAAATTCAGTTAAGAACAAAACAATGTATGGTTTTACTGTTTAATGGCATATAAATCTTTGTAGGTTATTTAATGCCAAAGTCATTCATATTGAAGAACATTAATGGTACTAATTAACCTATAGTTAGGTGGGGGATGGGGGGGTTTATATATTTCCCAAAAGTGAACATGGCAACTGGAGTTTGAACTTGCTTATTACAATGTTAGAGTCAAGCACATTAGCCACAATTCTATGGCGACTTCTCCTGAATATAAATGTAAATGTTTATTATTATTCAATCAAAAATTAGTTTACAAATAATTTTATTCTCCAAATCCAAACATTTTAGCACAATTATGCAAAAATCTAATTAAAATATACCATCTTTGTTGTGTTATAGAATACAAAAAAGCTTTGGTTGGTTGGTTGGTTGGTTGGTCTTCTGGCATGTCAAACTTTGTAGGTTTAACTAATGCAAAAGTCTTTTTTTTAAGAAATTAGAGTTTCCAGTAACTGCTCTTTATAAAAAAATAATTTGCATACAGTTATATTATTTCAAGCATTCCTATACATAAATATAAAATGGAGATAATGTCACTTACCAATTGCCCAGTCAGCTGGGGCTGTAGAATACACCGACTACACCTCTGCAGAAGTGTTAGACCCTCTCCCCCATGAGTGTCCTGGATATGACACTAAACAATCTGATGGTAAGGTTCCAGTGATGCTGGGGCTTTAGGGAATGCAAAGTACCCCTTCATTGCCACTGCTCCCAGGTCCACTCTGACCCGGAATGGTAACACCTGATTGAGCCCTGTCTATGGGTTAAATAGAACTAAACTGCATACTTATGCTAAACTGAATTGTTTAAATTAGAACTGTTTGACTAAACTGAATAGCTTGAAAAGGAAATGTTTTTGACAATTAAACTGTGTACTAATGCTAAACTGAATTGTTTGAAATGGAACTTTTTTTGACATTGAAACTCTACTTATGCTAAACTGAATTGTTTAATATAGAACTGTTTTGACATTTAACAGAAGGTAAAGAAAATCTATACTTATACTTAGCTGAATTAGAACTGTTTGACAAAACTGAATAGCTTGAAATAGAAATGTTTTTGACAATTAAACTGTGTACTCATGCTAAAGTGAGTTGTTTGAAATAGAACTGATAATTTGTATAAAAATGGATTTGGCATTGAATAACCTTCAAAGGTTGATATGCCATAAACCCAAACAACCAACCAACCATTTAATCCAAACTATATCCCCCCCAACAATGTCACAATTCCGTTAGTTATTTACATTATATTCTGAATGATTATTAAATAATCATTATTTAATCTTAATTAGCATCTCATTTATTAACAATGTCTCAAAGTCAAGTTGAGTTTGATTTAACTCAAAACAGGCACATATTATCAGTGTGTTCCAAATTCTGCTATGTGTATAACATATCACTAAGGAATAAAGATTTTGTATATGGTATGGATAATTTGCATTCTGGTTTGAAAAAAATAAGGTTTTATAAATAATTACTTGGTGTTATTGATTCCGAATTTTTTCTCTAACACATTAAAATCAATGTATAATTCTATATAGAAATCAATCAAAATTAAAGTATAATTTTTTTTACATGCATTCTAATTTCATTTGGACAGTTTATTCAAGTTAATATAACATGAAACCTTAAATACTTGCATCCAAAAGGCACACATTTCTGCAAAGAATGATTTGCATATAGTAATAAGGTTTCAAGTATTCAAGCAAATACTAATAATTTACACATAATTATACAGTTGCAAGTATTCCTATCAAATACTAATAATTTTCAAACAGATCTGTACAAGCCATAAATGGAATTTTAACAGCTACAACCACCCTGGGTCAGAATGGCCATCAGAGTCATGCCAACAATGAGTTTATTTCACATTCCTCAGAACTCTAAATGTGGTTGTTTCATCAACAAATACAGTTTACCATCATTTTCAGGATAACACAAATTGGATCATTGATATATATATATATATATATATACATACACAAGAAATTTTTATCAAGATGTTATCAATAGCAGGTATAAACTCTGAAAACAAATAAGATAAAGAAATATATATATATATATATATATATATATATAATTACTGATCACTGAAATGATGTTTTGTTTTGTTTTTCTGAAGGTTAGTCTCAGTCAGTACTTTTTCACCACCCAACCAATTTTAGTAATTATTAGTTCGGTTTATCATTATAAAAACAAGAATTAATGTAGATTAATGTAGATAATAATGTAAGACCCAAAGAAAAATGATAAATAAAACTAAATTACCAAAGTAATTTTTTAAAAATATTCTTTTTTCCTTCCATTTCAAAACTGCAACTGAATATTTTGAAAGTAATCTTGTGTCTGTTATCTGATTGCAAAAGAGAAACAGATTTTAGATTTGAGGAGATCCACTTAAATTTGATGAAACTGAGTCAGAATCTACATTGATAATAAAGAAGAGTTTGTTTGTCTGTCCTCTACTGATTGCCAAAAGGATTGATAGAAATACACCAAATTTGGTAGAGATATCCATTATGAATAATAAGGATTATCATCATAGACAATGGAATTGGGGTCCCAAGTTCAAATTCTGTCTGGCTGATTGCATTCCCTTCACACAAATGTCCTTCGGAAAAAACTTGATTCTATCTCTTCTCCCACTAGCTATGAGTAAATTGTAGGGCCGACTGGGTTCTTTAGCCTTTGCTAGGTAACCAGTCAAAAAGAAGGAAAACACAAAATTCCAACCTGCTTTATTCTGCTTAAAAAATATTATTAGAAGCACATATGGTTTAATCGCTATTGTCCAAGAAAACAGGCATGGTGACCCGAGTTCAAATCCTGGTTGAGGTTATTTGCATTTCACATAGCAATCATAACCATAGGAAAGATATGAATCCAACTATTCTCCCTCCAACTATAAGTAAATAGTAGGACAGACTGAGTTCTTAGACCTTGGTATGGCAACCAGTCTAGGAGAAACCATATGATTGTGTGCAAATTATTTGGATTAAGAATTGTTATTTGAAGTTCAAATTGTTTACAAAGGATTATTGTAAATTGCTTAAGAGACTGATACTATAATTCTGTACAAGTTATTTTGGTATTAGCAAGGAATACTTGATAATTGTGCGAAAATTATTTTTATGAATATATGTTGGGTTTTATGGCATATCAACCATTGCAGGTTATTTAAGGCTAAATTCTATTCATACATATATATTAAATATACGATTTGTGAACACATTTTGTTGATAGCACTTTTAAATGAGCCTGAGCTCATTTTTTTTTTGCACATAATTAAATGGTTTCAAGTATTCCTGTCTAATATGAGTAATTCTAGTCAATATTAATCATTGGTTTGCACACAGTGAAGTGGTACCAAGTATTGCTATGTATCACTAAGAATTCAATAAAACATTATTCATTTGTTTACACACAGTTAAATGATCAAACAATTCTATTTTTAACAATTCAGTTTAGCATAAGTCATTTGTTTTCACACAGTTTAAATGTCAAACAGTTCTATTTGACCCATAGATAGGATCCTGCCAGGCCAGAGTGGACCTGGGAGTGATGGCAATGAAGGGGTACTCTGCATTCCCCAAAGTTCCAACATTACTGGAGATTCACCATCTGATTGTTTAGTGTCATATCCAAGACACATTAGGGGTGGGTTTTTTTTTAACTTTCTGCAGAGATATAGCCAGTACCTTAGGAGATTATGAATCCTGGATCTTTGCACATGCCTGGCCAAAATTGTACAGAAGATTAATAGTAGTCCTTGCTGCTGGTCTCTTCCTTCTCATGACATGTTTTACTGAGAGAAAAATAAATGCGTGAGTAAAAAGCTTATTCTAAATACCATGAAGCCTTGTCAGCAAGACTTAGAAGACACTGACTACATCACTTCAGAAAGATAAGACCCCCCCCACCTTCATCAGGAGTATCTAGGGTATTGACTGCATCCAGTAATGAAACTCTGAGAAGTGCAGTCATCCCTTCATTGTCATTACTCTCAGGTCTACTTGTAATGTGATATAGTAGGTCCAAGTTATAAAGAGAATAAGAAGCTAATTTCTGGGGAAGAGGAGAGAGAAGAAAAAATATGGCGAAAAAGCAGACAGTGAGTCTAGAGAAACAGCTAGCTGACCATTGAATGACTTAGACCAAGGCGCTAGATGTAGGTCAGCTAGTCACAGGTGAATGACTATGGTAATTAGAAATGACTAGAACCACCCCTAGTCCCAAATCTTCCGTGCAGGTGCGGAACCAGTGGAAACAGAATTTTCTGCCATTGACACAAGAAACAACTCAGTATTGAAAGTGAGTTGACTGCAAGATGTGACAAGGTAAAGATATCAGTTGAACACAAGCCATAAAGATGTAAGTACAGACAAAAATTTATGAGCGACATTTTGGAGGTGGGCTCTGATAAAGGGGTCTCATACCAGACATGAACCTATGAAAATGAAACCAGTTAAGAAGCAGTTAGAACTACAACAGAAAACCAGGAAGAAAATTCAAGGTCTGTATCTGCTCTTTCTTTCTCTCCTCATGACAAGTTGTTTCTCTTTATCCAGTTAACATCGTTGACTCAGCTTTCATACTCTCTCTCTCTCTCTCTCCCAGTGGCTATTTAAAAAGTGTAGTAGCAAATAAACTTTTATGTTAATAAACTAAGACAGAGTTTTGCGTGTTTTTTAACTTTTCCCACAGTGAGGTTACAACAGGGTCCAACTACTACTCAAGACATAGTGATACAGTCATTAACACTTTCAAGCATGTGGTGGTACAAACATCTATTTGGTACTGTTATATTTGACCCAGGGTTGTAGTACATGTTAAGGTCTATCTATGTGTCAAATTTTTTGGAAATTATTAGTATTGGATAGGAATACTTGAAACCATATACCTGAGTACAAACAAATAATCATGAAATAGGAAGTTACTTAAACCATACCACTAAGAACAAAAAAAAAAAAAAAAAAAAAAAAAAAAGTTTACATTTAAAAATTCAACCAGGTTTGACATGCCATAAAATCAGCCAACATCATTAGTTAGTTGAAATTCTGATTTTTGAAAAAAAAAAAAAAAAAAAAGCCCTAAAAGACTAACTAGCAATAAATAAGCCAACAAGGTTTGATATGCCATAAAACCAACCGATTTGTACTGAATGAATAAAGATGAATTAAAAAAAAAAAAAAAAAAAAAAAAAAAAGAGTTTACATTTAAAAATTCAACCAGGTTTGACATGCCATAAAATCAGCCAACATCATTAGTTAGTTGAAATTCTGATTTATGAAAAAAAAAAAAAAAAAAAAGCCCTAAAAGACTAACTAGCAATAAAGCCAACAAGGTTTGATATGCCATAAAACCAACCGATTTGTATTGAATGAATAAAGATGAATTTAAAAAAAAACAAAAACAAAAGCCACGTAGTAAAAATCTTTATCTATCATAAGGTAGATAAGCTTATATATGCTCTTTCAGCATCAGTTGCATAGCTCTTTAGAATCATCTGTTCAATGTTATATGTGACTGGTCTACTCCTATCTCCAGCTCATTTTTCCCTTTAGTTCATCTCTTCCCCAATTATCTCAGATGCTGATGTTTCTTTCATACTTCTATCCTTGATCTCGTTTGTTGATAAGGAACAAGAACATGATCCCCATTTCACATGTATATTTTACCTTTTATTTACTGATTATATTCCATCATTACTGATACAGCCTAAATGGGGAGTTAGCAAAATAGTATTTGGCCACATAGGTCAGGTGTTTCTCATCAACTGTCTAATTTGTAACTCCAGAACCATTTTGGTCACCTGATTAAGACCATTCAATCAGAGTAATGGTTTAACAGCTGTCCAACAAACTGGTTGAACCTCTTGTATCTTTACATTCAGGATTCAACAGTTCATCACCAAATTTAAATGCAACACTCTACAAGTTGAAAATAAATCTCATTGATTTATTATGTAACACTACTTTACACTTCCATTCATCCACATTTATTATCTTGACCCAAACCAAAATGAGGTGAGTGCAACGTGAGTTTATTTTTTCAATCTACTTGATTGATTCCAAAAGACAGGGAAAAAAAAAACTTTTTATTTAGCAATTTAGTTTTAAAAAAGTATATTTTTCTGAAATTTTGCATTCAGAATACCTTTGGATGATGACTGTAATAAAATGTTTCTTGAAGAATGTTATTCCCATTTTTAATTCTCAAAACCAAACAGAAGAAAATTGTTTGTTCAGATACTTATAAACAGTACTATATATATATATATATATATATATATATAAATAACAGTAGCTAGCAATGAGTGGTAAGGATTAAACAATCAACACTCAATATATTTATTTTTATTTGGTAAGCAAAGAAATAAATGGTTTTAATTGGTCATGGAGTGAATGACATGACTTGCATTCCCCAAATGCAACTCTTTGATGATGACTTTGTCAGTATTAATAGCCAAATAGATTATTTAACACCCCCACTCTCAAATTAAAAAATTAAGGCAAGAATAGTAATGTAAAAAAAAAAATCAAATAAATAATAACTTCGAGGTGTTGGGGGTGATGGAAAGAAAAAACAAGTACCAAGTATGACTTATTTATTTGATTAAAGACATGCTAACCTCAGTAATTTAGTTACGTAAAAATAACCCCAGATGGTTTTAAGACTGAAAATTTCAGGTCACAAAATCTCTGTGTGTTTAAAATAAATAAATTAAAAAAAATAAAGGGAGAAAAAAATCTGTCAAGGTTTTTGAGTTTTGTGTTTGCAAATTCTTAACTGTCATCTGGAAATAATTCCATTAATCTACTTGGAGCAAACATAATTCAGTATTTTTTTTATTTTCATTTTTTTTTTAACTGAGAGATCAGATTTGAGAGAGCATTTTTATGTTTAGCTTGTAGATTTGAAAACTTAAGTTTTGGCTTTGCTCTAGATCCAGTAATTAAAGATAAATGCAAATCTGATATATACCAACTTTGTTGCAGTTGTTATTAAAGAATGAATTAGTTATTATTAATGTATACTGTACATCAACTAGACATTTTGGGTTTCTCTCTCACTATGACTGGCCTTTTCCCTTCCACTAGGCATTTTTTTTTTTTCAATTTCTCTTTCCTTCTAATTTATTTTTTATTTGATTTTTTTCTGTTTATTCAAGTAATGTCTTATGTTACCCTGACAGTAGGAATTTTTTTCTCTTTATTCAAGTAATGTCCTATGTTACCCTGACAGTAGGAATTTTTTTCTCTTTATTCAAGTAATGTCCTATGTTACCCTGACAGTAGGAATTTTTTTCTCTTTATTCAAGTAATGTCCTATGTTACCCTGACAGTAGGAATTTTTTTCTCTTTATTCAAGTAATGTCTTATGTTACACTGACAGTAGGAATTTTTTTCTCTTTATAATTTTCTATACTTCACTATTCTCATTTCCCTACTTTCTTTCTTTCCAAGATTTTTCTTTCTTTTTAACTGTGTGTTTTCTTTATTTTTGGCCATGCTTTCTGTCATTCTTTCTTTCTGGCAATGTTTTTTCTTCTTTCTTTCTTTCTTTAAATGCTATATTCATGTTTTTTCTTTCTTCTCTTTCCTCTTGTAATGATTCCCTTTACCTTAATGACACTGTTTCTCATTACACAGTAGCAAGACACGTATCTGATACAAATAGATAAATAACTTACTCATTTGTCATTCACACTAAGAATTTGAACTTGGATTGCCAATTCAGAACAGATAACTTTTATGTATACAGTAAATACATTACAGCTGATTTTGATAAAGAAATGCATTGAAAAATCAAGAAAAAAGGGATTGTCAGTGGTCAACAATTGATGCAAGAGTTACAGACAGATTACGGCTGTTATGTGTAATATAAAAACATTTCCAATCATTTTACTATAAAATGTAAAAAAGTCAACAAGAAAGGGATTATCAGTGGTCAGAAATTAATACAAGCATTGCTAATAGAATTGAGTTATTATATAAATATTTTAAAATTTTGAGCAAGTTCTGTGTATTTAAAGAGTTAAAGTCTCCCAAATCTAAAATCTTTTATCATTCTGCAATCAAATTACTTGAATATACTGACATAGGATAAGATTACTTTCAGCAAATTGAGTAGCAATTATTAAATGAAGGGAAAGAAAAAAACATGTTTTAAACATTATGTATTTACCTAATCCCTCCTCCACATGCAACACAAAAGGTCAATTTTTTAAAGTGAAGTACAGCTGATTTGAAATCGGACTTTTTCTTTTCCCAAACAGGTTGCTATACAAAAACTAAAGAGTCCAGTTTGATAGACTATTTACTCAAAGATGGGCAGTGGGGTGGAAAGAAGGGATGCATTCATGTTTTTTCCCCAACGGCATTAGTGAAAATACAAACAAACTTGGTTGGTTTAATTGTTTGGGTTTATGACATATCAACCTTTGTGGGTTATTTAATGCCAAATCCATTTTTTATACAAATAATCAGTTCCATTTTAAAAAATTCACTTTAGCATAAGTATACAGTTTAAATGTAAGTACACAGTTTAATTGTCAAAAACATTTCTATTTCAAGCTGTTCCGTTTAGTCAAATAGTTCTAACTCAAACAATTCAGTTTAGCTTAAAATACAGTTTACATGTAAAAACAGATCTATTTCAAGTAATTCCGTTTAGCATAAGTACATATTCTAGTTCTTTTTGACTCATAGATAGGACCCTATCAGGTGCTACCATTTGGGGCCAGAGTGGACCAGGGAGCAATGGCAATGAAGGGGTACCCTGCATTTCCCAAAGCTCCAGCATTACTGGAACCTCACCATCAGATTGTTTAGTGTCATATCCAGGATACTCGTTGCAGGCAGGAGGGGAGGTCTTACTCTTCTGCAGGTGTGCAGTCAGTGTATTCTACAGCCCCAGCCGACTGGGCAACAGATTCATTCAGGATTTGAACTTGGTTCATTCCTTATCACATAAACCATTATGCTAAGTGAGCCCTCACACACAAAAAAAAAATCTTTATTTATTTACTAGTTGAAGTACCTGTTCATGTTAAAATGTCAAGTTTTGTTGAGAAATATTGAGTGACACTTAGAACATTTAAACATTTTTGTTTTTTATTCAGATTGTCAATCGTAAATCTGCAATAATTCTATGAAGTGCATTATTCTAAAAATATTGTCTGATTTTCGTATAAACTGTTTAAGTTCCGTTTTAACATTTTAATGCTAAATGATGTTTAAAATAATTCACATTCTTAATGATTAAAGTGTCTTTGTTGATTTTCAATCAGTTCTTTGAAAATTTGATTTTGAAGGTTTTATGTCCCTAATCATGAACATGAAAAAATAAGTGATGTATTTACTTTTCAAGCTTGGCCATAATTTTGCTTTATGACAATGCTTAGCCACATGTTGACAGAATGATATTATGGTTTGTTGAGTATTATGGCATATCAACCTTTATAGGTTATTTAATGCCAAATCCATTTTTATGTGAATAATCAGTTCCATTTCAAACAATTCAGTTTAGCAGAAGTACACAGTTTAATTGTCAAAAACATTTCTATTTCAAACTATTCAAGCAGTTATATATAACAATTCAGTTTAGTGTAAGTACAGTTTCAATTTCAAAAAATTCAGTTTAGCATAAGCATGCAGTTTAAATGTAATAACATTTTAATTGTGAAAAACATTTCTATTTTGAGCTATTATTTTAGTCAAGCAGTTCTAATTCAGCTGATTCAATTTAGTATAAGTACAGATTTTGTTTACACACAGTTTCATGTCAAAACAGTTCCATGTCAAACAATTTAGTTTAGTGTAAATACAGTTTCAATGTCAAAAAACAGTTCTATTTCAAATAATTCAGTTTATCATAAGCACGCAGTTTAAATGTAAGTATGGTTTAATTGTCAAAAACATTTCCATTTAAAGCTATTCAGTTTAATCAAACAATTCAGTTTAGCATAAGTATACTGTTAGTTCTATTTAACCCATAGATAGGGCCCAATCAAGTGTTACAACGCCGGGCCAGAGTAGACCTGGGAGCAATGGCAATGAAGGGGTGCTCCGTATTCCCTAAAGCCCCAGCATTACTGGGACCTCACCAACAAACTTTTTCGTGTCATATCCAGGACACTCAATGGAGGTGGGGTGCTTACCCCTCTGCAGAGGTGCAGTCAGTTTATTCTACAGCCCCAACCAACTGGGCAATGATATTGAAGAAGCTCTTTGATTTAGGATATGAGACATTGCCTCATCCCCCATATTCTTCTTATCCATTTGTTCAAGCACCAGGATATGTTTTTTTATACTAAAAAATATTCCATTCTAAAGAAGTAGAAAGTGTATTTAAAGATTTTCTTGGTATCAAAACCTTTAGAATTTTATTGTATAAATAAATTTGTTAATCAATTGTAGAAATGCAGGATGTTCAAGGATTATATTTTTGTTTAAATCAATTCATTCAGGAATAAAAGTTTATTCTAAAATCAGACAGTATTTTCTAAACCAAATAATTATTTTACATCTCTAACTGGGAGAACTATCTATAAACATAATTAGTCATTTTCAATTATATCTAAATAATCTAGTAAGGCAAATAACTTAATTTTGTTTCCTTTTCAAGTTTAGAAATTCTATATGCTTAGTTAGGTTTTGCAGGAATATGGCTTCCTGCTGATATTTGTATATTGTTTGAAACTCTTTCTCAGTGAGAGTCCCCAACCATTTTCAATGAAAAAGACTTTTGGAAGTTGTCCAGAATATCTTGCTGAGGAAATGTCTTTGGTGATATAGCAAAAAAAATATACATAAATGAAATATAATTATATAATAATTACATATAAATGTAGTAAAAATAACTCTTAACAAAAAACATTAGAAATATTCAGTCACTCAGAGGATGGGGTGGGGGAGGCAGTTGAAGTGGAACCAAAGGGTAAAAGTTTGCCTATATGATTTATATATCTTTATTGATATGCTGAAAATTGTTTCTTATTTGTAAATATTTCCAAAATATCTGTCATACTATTAAAATGATAATTGAATGCTTTGCTTTTTAATTGTTTTTATGTTGTTAGAGTGGGAGGGAAGGAGGGAGAAAAGAAAAGGTAACAAAATCAACATAAATCTTAGTGGGTAGCAGGTTCCTCTTTCCATTTCCAAATCACATGACTAAAACTCTTTTGCCTCAAAGCCAATGAACAAAAAGTAGTAGATAAAGATGATATAAAATGATTTAGCATAATTGAAACGCTGAGCAAACATCTAAGATTGATGAATACCACAAAATTGCATGATTCAAACAACAGTATCAGTTATAAGCCAATCTGACCACCATGTAGCAGTTACAAAACAATACGACCACCGTGTGGTAGTTTAAGTGATGAATGAAGAAATAAAATGAACAGGTTTTTAAAAAAAAGTTGACGGTTAAACTTTTTCTAAGTTAAAAATTAATAAAGTTAAAACTCAAGTGTTTGATTTTTTTTATCACCCTCATTAGTGTCCTTTTTTGTAAGAGTACCTGGTCACATCTGTGACAGGAACATGGATAATAAACATTTGAGTCTAGTAGAACTACAATATCATCATCATGTCGTGCCGCCAGCACGGATATCCTTGACCATCTCTCGCCACTTTTCCCTATCGTTCATCGCCTCCGGCAGGTCTTCTGGGTTACATCCTGTGTCCTCACATAGCTGCTGTATGTAAGTTCGGGCTGGTCGTCCTGCTTTTGCTTGGCCATATGTGGGGGTCCATAGGAGTACGTCACTTACGAGCTTGTCCTTGCTTCTCCAGCAGTGTCCGGCGTGTCTGGCTCGTCTGACCTGTATAGTTTTCGTGATGGGAGGCAAGTGGCCGTACAGTTGGCGTCTCGTGGGGTGTTGTCTCCAGGACTTGTTCAATATAGCCCTCAACATTCTTGTGTAGTTGCCGTCAAGTTTCTTCTCCAGCCGTTTGGTTAGCGTCCATGTAGTGCATCCATATAGCAGTATCGATACAACCGCTGCCTGGAAGAAACTGCGCTTCATTTCATCGGTCAGGTCTGATTTCCATATTATTGAGAGCCTATCTATAGCCGTCCATGCTT
The DNA here is from genome assembly GCA_963585895.1 of Sepioteuthis lessoniana. NCBI lineage: Eukaryota > Metazoa > Mollusca > Cephalopoda > Myopsida > Loliginidae > Sepioteuthis > Sepioteuthis lessoniana. The sequence continues at coordinate 3,962,937 of OY757927.1, forward strand.
TCGTCAGTCGTGTGTCGATGTCGTTTTCTGTTGATGAGACGCTACTTCCTAGGTAGGTGAATTTGTCCACTAGCCTCAGAGAGGCTCCGTCTAGAGTGGTAATGTTGCCCGTTTGGTTGTAACACATATATTCAGTTTTGTGCGCATTGACATGGAGGCCAATGCCTGCTGCAGCTCGTTCCATACTATGCAGTAGTGTCTCTGCTTGATTAGGCGTATTTGCCAGTAACGCCAAGTCATCAGCGTAGTCAGCGTCTGTGATTGTTTTTGCGGGGTACCTTTTGCTTCTTTTCTTAGTCAGCTCGAAGCCATTTTCTCTGATTTTGTCGATCGAAGTTCTAAGCACGTAGTCTAGACAGATGATAAAGAGGTATGGGGCTAGCGTGTCTCCTTGTAGTACTCCCGCAACAATGTCGAAGTATTCCGTGTCTCCATCTGGTGAACATACTTTCACTTTTGTGTTTTTTGTAGAGGATCATTATTGCTGCTACGGTTTCTTTTGGTAGGCCGTATGCTAGTAGGATTAGTTCCATTTTCCCTCTGTGGATGGAATCGAAGGCCTTGGTAAAGTCGACAAATAGCAATGTCGCCTGAAGGTTTTTTGCCTGGACGCCTTCAAGGATTCTCCGGATGGTCAATATTTGTGAGGTTGTAGATCTATTTCTCCGGAAGCCATTTTGGTTTTTCCTAAGGATGTTGTCTATTTTGGGTTCTATGCGGTTTCGTAGTAGGGCATTGTAGATTTTGGCTGCTATGGATGTAAGTGCTATCCCTCGGTAGTTCTTGGCTAGTCCGAGGTCGCCTTTTTTAGGGAAAGGAAGGATGCATCCCTTCATCCATCTTTCTATCCTATTTTGACTATAGACAGCGTTGCATTGCCGGAGCAGTATATCATCGAATTGTCTAGTCTTCCACACTTCTGGGGGGATCTCGTCTAGCCCTGCAGCTTTCCTATTTTTAATTTTTTTAAGAACCAAGTCGAGTTCCTCTTTGGTGAAAGGCCCTAGTTTAATGTCTAATTGCTTACTGATAATTCTGGTGATCGGTTCATCCGTTATTTTCGGCAGGCTTCCGAGTAGATTTTTGAAATGCTGTTCCCACAGTTTTACTCTTTCTTGTTGGCTTGCGGCTTTCAATTTTGCTTTGGCTGTGCTCTTCCTTCTACTTACTTCGTTTATTGTTTGCCAGGCTATCCTGGATTGTCTATCTTCCACCGAGTCTCTAATCTTATCTATCTGATTTTGTATGTATTCTGCCTGTTCTTTTAGATATATTCCTGCTAATTGATATTGTGCCTTTTCTAGTTTTCGGGCATTTGTGTTTGTTGGGTTCTTCCGATAGCTTTTGGAGGCAGTTTTCATGAGTGCACGTTTTTCTCTAACCTCTGACGTTTCCCAAGGGACTCTATATTTAGTTCTAGGTTTTGTTGGGATACATTTTGATGCCGCCTCTAGGTGTGCTTCAACAAAATTTTCATATTCGTCATTTGGGGTAACTTTTTCTGTCTTTTCTTGTAGTGTTTCGAATCTGTTTCTTAATTCTAATGCATATTTGTCCCTAATGTCTCTGTTGTTAAGTAGGGCCCAGTCATAGTGCCTAGTTGTCGCTGTTCGTGTGGCGTTTTTTCGTAGGCTTAGACGTATTTTGGCCGTGACTATTCGATGATCGGAGGACGCACCCTCGAAAGTGGAGTATGCCTCGCAATTCATCACACTATTTTTCCATTTTCTGTTTATAAAGAGGTAGTCTATCTGTGCTTTACTCTTGTTCATGTATGTGTGGGTCCATGGTTTTCCCTCCCTTTTTTGAAAGTTTGTATTGAGGCAAGTTAATCTATTTTCTATCATGAAATCAATTAGATGTTGTCCATTCCTGTTTGATGTGTTGTGTAGGCTGTATTTGTTGTTTCTGTTTTTCCCGATTTGTGCATTCATATCTCTGCCAATGACTAGCAGGTTGTGTTTCGGAATGCTACGTACTAGGGAGGATAGCTCCTCGTAGAAGGTGACTAGTTCGGTTTCTTCGCTAACATTGGTAGGGCTGTAGCAGGAGATGATTGTTGCTTTGGGGTTGCCATTAAACGTTGCAGCCATCATCCTAGGTTTTATTCTCTCAATGCTATTAAGTGTTTTTAGCGCTCTTGGTCCTATAAGCATCCCCCCCCTCCTACCGATGCATTGACAGAGTTTTTCCATGCCGATACAGTCACCAGCATTCATCCATTGCCAGTTTCGTGATATTTGATATCTTCGGTGTGAGTGTATTGATGTTCTTGTATACAGATTATGTCTATCTTATGTTCTACAGCTGATGCAGTTAGCTCTGGTAGTTGACGTATTCTATTTAGGGTTCTAACGTTAAATGTCGCTATCTGTATTGTTTGTTTGCATTTTAGTAGTGTTTGAGCTCTGTAGCTGATTTTTCGAACACTGAGGCCAGGGCTCCAACCTCAGCAGGACGCGCCCCTTTTTTACCCGTGCGAAGAGCGATGCGGTTTGTGTGTGTGGTTTGAGTATGAGTCATGGTTATCTTTCGATGGCTGTTTTTATTCTCATCTCTAGTAGCCACTCTTTTAGATGAGCAGCAGTAGTTCCCCGATTGAACTGACAATCCTGAGCGTTAAGCCGCAAGACTCACACATTCAGGAAATATTAGGCATTGCGTATTCGAACACCTTCCCGTACACGATGCTGCTTCCCATGTGTATGTGAAAAAAAATAAAATAAAAAAATTAATAAAAATAAAAAATAAAATATAGAAAATGAAAATAAAATATAGAAAATAAAAAATAGAAAATAAAAATAAAATGAAATAAAAATAAAATGAGATAAAAATAAATCCTTTTACCTTAAGTTTTAACTTAGTTAAAGTCCAGGACTGACGTATATTCAAAGAAATTTTGTGGTATATTTTATCTTGTCATTCGATACAGGCCCTACCAGGTTTTTATTTCATTTTATTTATTTTATTTTTTATTTTTTTTTTATTTTTTAGTGGAGGTGGAATGCTAAATTTCTAAGTTTGGCGCGGTAAATTCAAACAATTCTTAAGTTGACTCGTGATAGTTGCACCTGGTAAAACAATTTAGTTGATTAGAAATAAATCAAGATTCTTAGATTAAAATATAACAAAAATTCACCAGCAGATTTTACAAGTCATAGAAAATCCAGTGTTATTTTTAAAAAAAAAAATTGTACTAACCTCTACCCAACGAGTCTTTCCTCACAATTGTTTAGTTTTTTTTCTATATATCCACATATTTATGAAGCTTTTATGTCTATCCTTATATTTATAATGCCACCTGATTCTAGAATGTTCCATTCCAAATATTTCCTTAGCGTTTGGTTTGGCCGTTTTCTTTTTTTTGGGATGGATTAATACCCATGAAAAATGACAAATCTAAACCTAATTCAACATGGGATCAAGACAACAGGTCATGATCAACAGGAGTTCCTTTGGTAGTCAACGTGGGGGACATGATTGGCATCCTGCAAATGTTGGCTGTTCAAATTTTAAATTCATAAACAACGACCTAAGTAACTACTCAACTCAGAGAAAAAAAAAATGGACCAAAGAAGACAACAAATTTATACTTCACTTTTATCTTAAGAAGAATAGAAATTTGGGCAGAATCCACTAGATTTAATACAACAAGCCAATAACCTGCTGATCAAGTAAGAATCATATTAAAAGAAAGGTTGGTTTTCTGGCCTTGAGATACTAGAAATATGTCAACAAATAAACAGTGAAAAATATCAACAAAATCAAAACACTGACACAGAAAAACAAGAGCTACCAACCAAATTGAAACACAAAATACTAAAAACTGAAACATCACACACCCTAGCACTACAAAATATAACACAAGGGGAGAAAATAAATGTAGAGTTGATAAAGAAAATCATGACTGAAAAGAAGACTACATTAACATCCCTAAGGAATCAAGATTGGAAAAAGTCAAGGTAGAAATTGAAAAGGTAGACAAATTATTACCAAATATCCCAATGGGAAACATCAAACTAGATGAGCAAATTTATGCAGGAGGCAAACTAGTCTGCGATAGAATCAGTGTTTACCAAAGGAACCCAAAGAGGAATGCAAAACCTGGATGAGAAATTAGATGAGGACAAGTAAAGAAATTAGAAAAAGTTAGTGTTAAGGAAAGAAAAACACTCGGTGATGTATTGGAATGAAAAGACTAAAACAAAACATCAAAAAAGTTTAATAATACAACTTGAAGAGACAAATCAAAAGATTTGGCAAAAGAAAAGAGGTTCATAAGATACCAAGACAGGGTTAAGCAAAATAAACAAAAAATTAAAAAATAACAAAAGAAAATTCAACCAACTAGTAGGTAGAAAATGCACAAAAACAAACCAACAAGCAGATACAAAGGAAGCAAAACAATTCTGGATTAAAATATAGGAACAAAAAGAATAGAAAGTTCAAATAAATAAATAATATGAAAAAAAATTCCTAGGACTTTAAGAAAATCTTGAGACAAACATATTTCTGGAATCACTTAGCATAACACTAAAAAAATGAATCAAGTTGGAAAACTCCAGGCCATGATTTTAAGACTTTTGTTGTATGTTAAAGAATGTCACATGACTTAAAGTAGTCATACAATATATATATATATATAGATATATATGCACATTTGAAAGTCAATTCAATAAAGGAATTTTTTTTAAAAAAAAAATCAAAATTATTTTTTTTCAAGATTTTTTTCTATAAATTTAAAGTCTGTTTAGTTTTGAATGGATTTTGAACAAAAATTGTATTAATCTCACAAAATATTCATTTTAAGGTTATTCAAAATGGCAGCAAATCAGAGGGCTCCAGCCTTGAACAGAGATCCATCATCAAATCTTTGTTGGCTGAAAAGTGCAAACCATGTGAAATTTACAGCAGAAAGAGTGATATGTATGGGAAGAATATTTTTAGTCGAAAAATGGGATAAATATGGATTTGCTATAATGAGATCAAGTCAAAAAGATAGTCCATAAAGTGGAAACATACTCAATCCCAATTAAAGAAAAAGTTCCAGGCATAATGGTTAGTAAAGAAGGTGATGCTGACATTATTTTGAGACATAAAAAGACCCATCAATATTGGTTAGTTGAAGGCAAATCATGTTTTATCCCCAAACCTTTTTTCTTTGCTGATATAAGGAGTAGTTGGTGGTAGGGTATGATTGTTATCTGCTCAAATCAGTATTCCTGTTGAGGGTTTGAATGTTCAAGAGAAGGTATCTTTGTGAAAGGAAGGTTTATGGACCTATATTCTTGAGTGGAGACCAATTTTTCTGAAGAAGTGGATTACAGTGTTAGAATTTATTGTTTTGAATAGATCTTTCATGTTTTTTATGTTGTAGAAAGTTCTTTGAATACAGGCGAAATTTTTACATTTTATCAATACGTATTTCACTGTGAATCACTTACCACATGAGCATTTTGGTGGAGGTTCCCGTTTAAGTGTAAAAGAGTGAATTTAGTGTGGCCTATGTGGAGATGGTTTAGGGTAGTCTCTTCTCTTCTCGTCTGATTGGGATCTGATTTTCTTTCTTTTAAGATGGCTTGTATGAGAGAGATCTTGTTGTGGGTATTTCTGTTCTATAGCTGTTACCATTTCTTTGTCAGCATTTGACTGATTTTAGGTTTTATGTTGGGGTATGGTATTTTGCTGTTTATGTTGAGTACATATTTGGCTATTAAGTCAGCTTTATGATCACCATGGATTCCAATATTGTTTGGGATCCAGTAGAATATCATCTTTTTGGTATGCCTCATGAAGTTATGAATGTTTAAGGGTTTCATGATTAGGAGGTTTTCAACTTTTCTAGTTTTGATAAATGAAAGTTGGAGTGGATGAGGAAACATTTTGACAAGACAATGTTGAGAGCCAATTCTATCGCACAGGTTTTGGTGGTGAATATAGAAGTTCTTTTGGAAGTCATTTTTTCACATTTTATTCTTGGATGCTGTTCCACATCCAGTTCTGTTGCTATATGTATAAATGTGGGAGTAGTTAAGGTATTTTTTCTTGGATATTGGAGACTTTCTTTTGATAGATTAAGTGGTGAGTAATCTTTTTTTTTTGAGAGTTTGGTTAGGTCGTGTATTATCACTGTTTTTTTAAGTAACTATGGAGGAGAGCTAACTTTTTTGGTATCACGGATGTTTGTGAGATTTCTGCTTCTTCCAGAATAGGTTTCAGGCAATGACCAAAAGGTTTTATTGCCTTTTCTTTTTGGTTTAACAAAAGGTTATTGTTTGGGGTTGAAAATGCAATCATGAGCTGGGTTTGTAGATAGAGATTTGATTCTTGTGTAGTATTAGAGGCCTAGTTTTTGGAATCCAAGATGTAGAGGTGGTTCATAAACCTTGGTGTATAGGCTCTCCACTTGGGATATTCTGAAGGCACCGAGTATGAGTCTTAATCCTTCATGGTGGATTGTGTTTTGGCATTTTTGATACAATTTCTTGTCTGATTTGTATGTGAAACACTGATGGTTGATTTTTTGATGGATTAGAGTTTTGAAGTTTCAGTGAGGTTTGCTGGTCTGCTCACTATTCTGTGAGGAGTTTTAATGCTGTTACATTTGCCTTTTAGATAAGTGGAGAATGAAGGTGGGTTTTTTATTGAAAATTATGCCAAGAAATTTGAAATGATCGATGACCAGGATTTCTGTTCTATCCAGCTTAAGGGAAAGATTGTTACGCATTTTTCTTAACTGGCAAAAATGCATGCATCTAGTTTTACTGTTAGAGATCTTGAAGCTGTTTGCGATTGCCCATTGGTTGAATTTCTTGATACATTGTTGCAGTTGACACTTGGCTGTGGACATATATTTGAACTTAGTGGTTATGCAAAAGTTGTTAACATATAGATAATCATCAATTTCAGGATTCAGACACTTGGTGATGTTGATTTTTTGATTGAAGATGATCACCAACGGTATACTCCCCTGAGAGACTCCTTCTTTTTGTGTTTGTAATCAGAATTTGTCCTCTCGTCTGGTTACTTTACCTAGGCTATGGGTAAATGTTCCAGAACTGGGTGAAATGGATCCCCTAGCAATTGTTAACAAAATTGTCTTTTCTGTATTGTGTCCCTCTGCTAACAAAAATAATGCCCTCACTATTGCATCTCAAAAGACAATCTCATTCCCACATCCACTTGCCAGGTGTTTACAACATCCATTTGCCTCTCATGTAAATGAGCAGTTTTGTACACACGTATGCCAGGCCTTCTACAAATAGTGACTTGACAAGCAAGACAGTACATGTGTTTAGCATTTGGTAAGTCACTGTTATATCTATTATATGTTGATTATGGAAGTTTAACAGGGTTGATCTATTAAGGACATGGAATTTTCTGTCTGAGAGGAAGTTCTTGATGTAAATGGACAATCTGTCTTGTAGAATCAAATTGTAATTGGCCCAGATTCCTCAACAACTCCATTCTATGAGGATTGTATTATGTTTTGCTTGCATTGGTTTTTTTCTGTGGAAGATTGAGATTTTTGGGTTTATTTTTTTATTGAGATGGGCTCTTCTTTTTCCATTCTTTCCAGGATGTTGAACTTGTTTTCTTGTTTCAATTTTTGATATTGTGGGATCGGAATTATATTTGGGCATGATTCGTCTTATATTGAGGGGAACATTCAGATTTGGATGGTGTAGTTTTTACTTTATCATTGTTTGGTTATGGATTTATATGAGCTTTTCTGAAGTTATATATTTTCAAAGTAGGTGGGCAATGTGGAGATTGATGTGACTTTTCTTTTGCCGTATTTATTTTGATTGGAGAATTGAGTTTCTCTATGGATATTTGGGGGGGGGGAGAGGCAGGACTGATTGTAGTGAGATACCTTTGTTTTATTTCAACCAAGTGTATTTCTTCTCAATTGTTCTTAGAACTCGGGCCAGTTGCTCGGACCCAGTTTTAGTAATTTTTCAACCAGAGCTTTAAATCTGTCTGGTTCTTTGTTCATGTCGACTACATTTGCTCTCCATGTTAGAGTTGCATAAATGTTTTCCTTCATATAATGGTTCACTATTTTTCATGCTTCAGAGAATGAGATATTTTACTTGTATTTTATCTTCTTTATTTCCTTTTCTTTTTTGTATGTGTCACAAGATCTTGAGAAAGCATGGTGGTGTTGTTTACAGTTTGGACATTTAGTTTCATTTGGGCAAATCTTACTCTGTGTGGTCTGGGTCTTTTTTGCTACACTTTCCACATGTCTGATTCCTCTGTAATCCTCCCGCTGGTCACCAAACTTTTAGCATTTAAAGCACCTCAAAGACGCTGGCATATATTGTTCCACCCTCACAAGGAAATATCTGATTTTTACTTCCTTCAGTATCTTCTTTTTTTTCTTTTGTAGTTGGTGACCCTTTATTTTCATAAAGCTGCTGTTATCTCCTCTACTGAAGCCAAGGACAGCTCCCTACATCAAATGACTCCTTTCAAGGTGTTTAATGTAGCTTGTCATCACATTTTGTCGTGTGGAAAGTTTTTTTATATTTTCAGCATGCGTCTAGTTGACCATTTCCACAAGCAAATTGCCATTCTTGGTCTTTTTTTTACAGTTCCAGGTATAGCTCTTATAGAGATCACCTTTTCCCTTAAAAAAATGAAGAATTTAGATTGGCAGATCACTTCCAAAGATTCAATAATGATGAATCTAAGGAAGTCTGCTGCTTCATTCTCCAAGTCCAACTTCAAGAGATTTATATTTACTTTTATTTGAAAAAGCTATAGGTAATGTTAATTTTTCACTGGTTCTGTGCTCCATCATGGAGTCTAACTTGTATAGAGAGTTTATCAAGTGGAAATTCATTCACCTTGGTTGAGAAAGGGATACACTACCAGTATACACGACCTGGGAGAAAAATATCAAGCTCAAGCCAATTTCAGATTTTCAGTAGACATGTAATTTAGCAGTGAACAAAATCCTATCCTCTCAATGCAACTGATCCTTAGCCACCACAAAATAAAAGGTTTTGAAGTTTGCCAAAGGTGCAGACTGAAGAATATGCTTGGGACTTAGCATATAGGTACTTGGGCTTGATGCAACCAGCCAATTGATAATATCAGGGTCATCTGACTGCCTTTCTAACCCAGTAAGGGCTCAAGTGGTGTGTTGCAAATCACTTGACCACTCAGTTGACATCTCAAGGACTACTTAAGAATCAGGAATTGCCAGCCGCAGGCAACAGGGGCCTCATGGGAGAGGGGTCTTACTCTTCTGCAGTATATTCTATAGCCGCAGCTGAGAGCAATCATCAATTTAGATTTTGTGGAAAAAGATACAACTGTAGAGAGTGCTTCCTATTGCCAACTCCTAATTCATCTTAATTATTGAATGACCATTGTGTGTGTGTATATATATATATATATATATATATATATATATATATATACATACACACACATAAGTGGTGCATTCAATAAGTTTCCAGACTTTTTTGTACTGCACTTTAAAATTGTTGTAGACTCTTGAAAATTCACTATGTTATTGCTATACATCTAATGAGATGACTGGCCAATTTTTATGATTTCAGCTTCAAATAAACAGCTACAGTAGGAATTGGAATACACCCTACTAAAGCGTGATTGTCACAGCTGGTGAATTTCAAAAATGGATGTGAGGACACTTTAGAAGAACGATATGCAATAAAATTCTGTTTTAAACGTGGAAAAAATGCTACAGAAATGTATAGAATGCTTCAGACTGCTTTTGGAGCATCTTGCATTAATCGAGCATTAGTTTCTGAGTGGCATAAGAGATTCAAGGAAGGCACGGAGTCTGTGAGGGATGATGAGAGGTGTGGGAGGAGTACGCAAGTCAATACACCAAAGTTGATTGGCCAAAGGGTTAGGGTTACTATATTAAGGTTTTAAGGGAGTTTAGGAAGAGATTCCATCGGAAGAGGCCAGCACTCTTCAAATCGGGTCAGTGGCATTTCCACCAGGACAATGCACCAGTCCACAACTCCATTATTGTCACAGACTATTTGACCAAGATGGGCATCAAGACAGTTCCTCACCCTATCGTCCAAACCTTGCTCCTTGTGACTTTTGCTTATTCCCTAAGCTCAGAGGCTGTCTTTATGAGACAATTGAGGAGGTGAAAGAGGCTATGATGAAGGTCATTGATACGCTCACACAAAGACTTCCATGGGGCCTTCCAAAAGTTGTTGGAATAGTACAAGTGCATTGCAGCCAGAGGAGATTACTTTGAAGGGGACTAGAGTTTCATGTGTGCGCTATCAATAAAAGTGCGCATATGAAAAAAGTATGGAAACATATTTAATGATCCTCATATATATATATATATATATATACACACACACACAAAACAAAGAGTATATTATTTCTCAGTTTAGAGTTACTCCTTTGACTGAAATTGTTCCTTTTGGGAATAACTGCTTTTAATTTGTTCCATCATTTTATGAATAGTGCCTTTCCAAAATCAAACTGAGAGAACCTTAGTCAAAAGAATTTAAAAGAAACTAAATAAATTAATATATTTGAATTGGGAATTTTTAAGTTTATTTGTTTTCATATACCAATAAAGATACTTGTCTTGTAAAGTAGAATTCTAGTAGAATCTAATGACACATACTGACCATAAATGCCAACTTCTAAGAGGGTTTCTATGCACATTTTCACACTCATCAAAAATGGCCTTTATTACATCATTAATAAAGATTTATTTAACTTCTTTACAGTCTTGGAATGTAACACAAGGTCAGATTAACATGGGGTCCCAAACAAGAAATATGCCTCTTGAGAGGCAGGCATAAAAATTGCTTATGTTCCATCAATATCTCCTTTCAGGAGTGCCTGAGGTGCTAAGCAATAAACCCAACTCTTACCCTTTTTTAGGTGACAGGTAGGTGTTACTGGGGGTTGGGGAGAAGATCCTCTGGACCACAAGTCATAAATGTTATCACACAAACCATTTGGCATGAATGCCAGGTTGCAGTATTGATACACATGATCAACATGCAATGTATATTATATGTACTAACAAATGGCATTTTTCAGTCATAAGATATCTAATTTCCATAAGGATTTTAAAAGCTGTTCTATATTATTTTTGACTGATTTTAATGGTATATCAACTGATCTCATTATCTTGTCAAGAAGTTAGGAAAACACATTCATTGTATGTTTATATTTATATTTTTTATGTAATTTTTTAAGGTTTTTTTATTTTGACACATGATCCAATTAAATATGAACATTTTTTATACACAATTATCTGACCCATAAATGGAACCAACAGGTACTGCCACTCCCAATTAGAGTTGACCTAGGAGTAATCCTAATGAAAGGGTATTTCATACTCTCTAGAACTGGAGCCTCACCATTGAATTCAGTTTTGTGTTATACCCTACATACCCCTTTATTGGGGTGGGGGAGTTTTATCCTTCAGCAGAGGATACAGTCAACATATTCTAAACCCAGCTGACAGAGCAGTCATTTTCATATAGTATCATCACTCAGGCTCAATTGGGAGTGCATTAAAAAAAAAAAAAAGTCTGAAACCAAAATCAATCAGGCTTCAGTGTTTACTTGGCATGTTTCAAATTGAAACCCTCTCTTATAAAAAAAAAATTAAAAAAAAAAAAAAAAGAGGACCTGTGAAGCATGGATAATACAGCTATTATTAAAAACATCCAACCATCAATTATATAGCAAATTTTGCAGACCCAATTTCAGATCCATATTAACAACTGAATGCACACAAAGAACAAAAAACATTTAATGCTAAGAATGTATTTTTCTAGGTTACCATAATATTTAGACAAATTCATATAACAATATCATATAAACAGGAGTGATCTTGCTGAATTATACATTCCAGCTATTAATAAACCATTGGGACTTAATTGCTAAGATGGAAAATGATCAGATGTTTTGATTTGGTTTACTTAATGACATATCAACTACTTATGGGTTATTTATTGCAAAAAAATTTGATTGCAGTCATGCTGTAGTGAAAATTAGGAAGAAAATTGGTACTCACCCCAGTGCAAACGTCAGTGCATATGTTCTGCATGCAAGATCTGTTTCTTTGACTAGAAAAAACATGGCTGCTTTGAGCGAGCTTTTGTTGCAAATGGTCACATATCTTCATGCTAGCAGTCGCGTAAAACCACGGAGAGTGAAGACGCACATGCAAATAAGGGCAGGCTGAAAAGGACATAAAAATGATGAACGATGAGTTTTTTGCTTTGCTTTTGTGACAGTCTTTTGCTTTGGACAAGAATTAATTAGAGGAGAAATGGAGTTCAGTTTAAAGAGACAGGGAGAAGAGAACTACTGAATACCAAAGGGAAGGTTTTGGTTGTTGAGAGACGCGACAACTTTATTTGGTACACATTTCCTTATTTATTCTTGAATTGCATTTATTTGTCTATGATAATTTGTTTGCTTAACAGTTACATGGTATCAAGTATTCTTATCTAATATTAATAATTTATACACAATTGTATGCTTTAAAGTAACTATTCCTATTCAAGAATAATCATTTCAAGTATTCCTATCAAACACCAATAATTTGCAAGCAATTATATAGTTTCAAGAGTAATATATTGACCCCAGCCAAGCTGTCAAAATAGGAAATGCACCTGTGTAAATAACAGATGCATCCGGTTGAGGAATATCAGAATATAACCTTGACCGTAGACGGGTTGAATGAGTGCGATTTGTGACGCCCACCTTCCTCTTGTGGGCGTTGAACAATTATATAACTCGGTACACATGAAGTTCAATCAGGTGAAGATCAGACCAGTTGGAGAGAAGATGCTGGAATGAGAACATGTCCCAGAGAGGCTGGGCCCCCAGGCCCCCAGTTGAGCAGCCCAGGAGAACGGGAAAGCAACGCTGTTATGGCCATTAGAGTGGGGGTCAATATGTTGCAGTTCTGTTTGGTCTCCAACTCACCTCTCACACAGTAAAACCTTTAGTAACCCTTTTGAACCCTTTCAAATAAAGTGAGAGGTATATTTTTCTAAAGAACTGTGTCGCTCACCTTTATTGTGTTGTCGTTATGATTCTGCATGCATATGTGTTTGTATAGTTGGTCATGGCTATACAACACAAGTAACTAATAATAATAATAATTCTCAATAAACTATTATAATTTCAACTAACTATTCTTAATACAATTTACACATGGTTGCATCATTTCAAGAATTCCTATCAAATACTAATAATTTTTAAACAGATCTATTTGACCCATAGATAGGACCCTAACAGGTACTACTCCTCCAGGTCACAGTGAACCTGTTAGTAACAGTAATAAAGGGTTACTCCATAAACCCCACAGCCTCACCCCCAGTTGTAGTTTTGTGTCATACTCAAGATACCCTTGTGAGGGAAGAGGAGAGGGGGGCTTAGGCCAATATAGAGGATGATTCCGCTTAAACAAGTTTTTCTGCTGAGACATCACTCACATCAACACTTTCGCTTGCTTCTAGTCACCAGCTCTTTCCAGTTACAACAGCTGTTGTACCATAGCCATGATATGGCAATGTGTGAAATGTACATCAAAGATAGAACATAGGAATCTTGAAATTCGAAAAACACGTAACGACTTCTCAGTTCAGGTACGAAACTTTTTATTACCTTTGAGTTTAAAGGGTGTCCTCGTGGTGTAATGGTTAAAGTGATGAACTGCGGAATCGTAGTACGCAAGTTCGTACTCCAGTCGCGCTATTACGTTCACTTTCGGGCAAATACCCTTGGGAAAGGTATGAACCCCCTTATTCTCCCTCCAGCTATGGGTAAATAGTAGGACGGACTAGGTTCTTCAGCCTTGTTGAGGCAACTAGTCTAGGAGAAGGAAAACTGAATTCAAACCTGTTAAACTCCGCTTAAAAATTGACCTTGTGTCATATCCTGCCCGAGCGGAGGGGTTGGTAAATAGTACCTTTGAGTTTAAAGGTTCTTCGACATAAGGAGAGAGATACACATTCTATTCTGGCTTTTTCATCTGACCCCCATCTCGTGCGGCATCCACCACAAGACCACTAACCTGGCTTTGGCGAGCAAGCAAAAACCAACCATCTTCTCCCGAGGCAGGATTCAACTCCATTCACTGACTTTTTCAAAATCCTCCGTGCGCTTCCGGTGCATGACGTCATTCGCACTTGCTAGCCCCGTTTCCCATCTGGGCTATTATGACATCTGAGTGACATGTCTGCTCTGCCCGCGTGAACACCTGCGTTAATGTTGCACCTAAGTAACCCATGCACTGAGCCAAAAGGTTCTCAGCCTAACTAAACCCAAAGGCATAAAACAAAATCCCTCGACCATTATATTACACTGTCATGGTTGTTTTAAAAGGCAAACATATCAAGCACCTACCTGCCAGAACGTTTTCTGTTCAAACCATTGACTGGTCTTTGAGGCAAAATGAATCTTTGACAATGAAACAGAAGCTGTCACCAATGAGATACACAAAAGCTTGAGATGTTTCATGACTAAGGATACATAACTGCTGGACAGCCATGCAACAGGAGTCTTTGACTGGAGGCTGGTATATATTGTAACCTTAATTACTACTAACCTACAATCATGAAGAAAATATTGAGCAAGAAATTTATTCATGATATCCAGTAATTAGTTAGTTGGCAATAAATCTCTCACTAAGAATCAGTTATTATTTCTTTAAATTATTCAAGGGAAAGTCAACATTAAAGAATATAATTTTGATCCAGAATATAATCGCTCGAAATATGGATCATATCAAAGATTTGATCACATACCAGACAAAAAGTAGTGCCTACAAACATATTAAAATGTCACTTTTTTTTTATGTAACACAAATATATTGCCCAAGAGAAGAGGAAATATAAAATGATACAGCATTTTTTTATAATTAAGAATAAGGTATTTTTTATTCAAGAAATAAATCATGGGGATCTAAGAAAAAACTATTAGCAAAGTTCAATGGGTGTTCTTGAGTTTAATAACATTTAATATTGTCAAAATTAAAGGATTGTGGATATTCATAAATAAATATCTTTACAACATGAAAAGAGAGTATGCCATTATATTTGTTAAATATATTTTTCACATATTTTTTTACTATTATATTTTCCAGAAATTTTTGAGTTTCCCAAGTCAACTTAAAATTTTAGCATGGTAAATATTTTCTTCATATTTCATAAAAAAAAAAAAAAAAAAAAAAAAAAAAAAAAAAAAAAAAAAAAAGCAAATGATGTGCATGAAAGATAAGACAGTAAGTATGAAACGATTCTTGGATTAAAACTTTCAAATATGATCAAAAATCTTTTTTTGAGTCATAGTCATCCTTGAGTATTTTAAAGTTTCAACTTCTTAATAACAAATCTGTCAATTAAGTTTCAATATAATAACTGTTTATTCTTTTATATTAACATGAGCAAACAGGCTTCTAATCACATTATAGAGCACATTTACTGTAATACATCAAAAGAATACAAGTCACCTTTGTTTCATTTTCATTGATTATGAGAAGGCTGTTGACTATATAGAAATGAATTCAGTGTTAAGTTCTCTAGAAATGCAAAGAATTGAGACACAGGACATCAAACTGCTGAAGAATGTTGGTTGGTTGTTTGTTATGTTTTATAGAGTATCAACCCTTTTTGGATCATTTAACACTGAATTAAGTCATTTTGATATACTAAACTAAATTGTTTGAGTGTTTTAAGTACAGTTTTTTCTTTACACACAGTTAAATGTCAAAAAACTTCTTATAGGAATTCTGGTAGCCATCTTGTTTTTAGTTCAGTGATACAAGATAGTCCTTCTAAGTAACAAGGCTGTATTAAGTCTAGACTGTTATTTTGCCATTGTTTATACATGACTTAGATCTGATTGGCAAATCTTCTGATGGGAAAGTCTATAAATATTTGGTGACAATTTGTAGCTGGCCATGCCCATTGGACCCTCCTCATTAGACATTTTTTTGTGTTTGTTTTTTCAATTATTTTTTATTCCCAGGACTACAGTTTATTATTCAGGTTTGTGGGGTACAAGTAATAATTAAGCCACAATTTTTTAGTGTTTTTTTTCCTTTGTTTAACTTACGAACGCCTCATCTTTTTTCTCTTCCTTTTGTTGAATTTTTAGCAACAACTTCCTCCCTCCAGGGTATCTACCCATGGAGGGCAATCAAAAAATACCAGGGCAGGCTCTCCATGTTGTCTGAAACCTCAAAGAGGTTGGAAACCAGATGAAAACTGACAACTGGAAGACAACTCCTCTCTTGGCAATTAATATACCAGAGGCGATTGTCACCCAGATAACACCTGTTCATTCACAGGGGAAACGGCCCAAGCAACCAAAACTTCAGAGACTATGACCATCCCTTCAATCAGTGACACTTTGCCAAGAGCACCAGTCTCATAAACACCGGTGACTGGCATTCCAGAAGTAAACACAGCACCATGTTTACGAGACGAACACCACACACCAAAAAGATCACTTAACCCCTTTAAACTGGAAAAAAATCCCTGGCCAGTCTTACAAAACTCGACTAGCCATCACTTATAAGCCAGACGGAAAGCCAGGACATGGAGGGGTTCTTTGAGCTGGACTAATTGTTGGTGAGTCAGTCATGTCCTGGCTTTCCGTCTGGATTATATGACAATGCAAACTTTTCTCATCGTGATCTGATTTTGTTCTTTAGGCATCAGCTTAGGGTTAAAATTAGCAGCAATAGAAAATGCTTGGTATGCATAACATTCAACAAAAAGGTAATCGCATGCAGCAAGTCTGATCATACAAAAGGGGGCAAAGTTGGAGGCATCTTTCCCTCCTCTTCCTGGACATGGGGACTATTGACTGGGTCCTTTGGGACCCCATCCTGGGTAAGTAAGTAACCTTGTTTCCCCACTTGTCCCTTGTTAACAGTATGTTGTGAGTCATTGACCCAGTCATCTCTTTAACTTTCAAGATCTTTCCCACCCCCATTTTTTTTTTACCCTAACCCTCGCTCCAGCCCCATCTTTTTTTAAGGTCATTGGAATTCATATCACCACTGTAATTCATGCTATCTCTTCCCCATATTTTTTCTTTTTTGTTCCAGTAGCTTAGTCCCCTCTCCCACTTAGGGGGTGTCCAGCTTGTTTTCTATCCTCTCAGATACAGGAAAACAATCAGCCTCCATATTATAGATTGGGGGGATGGGAGTACAACCAAACAGGGATTTTTTTTCCTTGTTTTATTTAATTTTAATTAAAAGAAAAAAAAAAAGAAATTCTTTGAAAGTTTCAACTTTAAAAATTGTTATCAAAATTTTTATTAAATATCAAATTTAATTTTTTTTTTTTTTCTCCCATTCCCATCATAACCATTTTTGAACATATTGTAAATAAACTCTTAAATCTCATCCTGGGTTTTTAAGTAGGTTTTCATAGAGTAATTGTGGTATTTTGGTGGTTGTGGCATGCTTGGTGAAGAATGACTTATTGTATTACATGGATGGTCACGAATGTGGCTAGCTAGGGGCTCTCAGAATGCACAGTCGATGTATGACCGCTTTCTCCACCGCCACAAAAACTAAGGGGCTTCATACTCCCCAAAGATTGTATGTTTAACTTTCCTTGGAAATAAAGCCAACACATAGAAATCCCCTCCCAAACAATCCAATACTTCTATTTAGTTTAGCTTAAGCACCCAGTTTAATTGTCAAAAACATTTGTTTCAAGCTATTCAGTTTAGTCAAACAGTTCAAATTCAAATAGTTTAGTATAAGTATAGTTTTTGTTTACACACAGTTAAAAGTCAAAATAATTCAATTTAGCCTAAGTACAATTTCAATGTCAAAAAGTTCCATTTCAAACAATTCAGTTTAGCATAAGTATGCAGTTTAATTCTATCTGACCCATAGATAGAACCCTATCAGGTGCTACCACTCAAGGCCAGAATGGACCCGGGAGTGATGGCAATGAAGGGGTACTCAGCATTCCCCAAAGCTCCAGCATTATTGGAATCTCACCATCAGATTATTTAGTGTTATATCCAGAACACTCATGGTGGGGGGTCTTACCCCTCTGCAGAGGTGCAGTTGGTGTATTCTACAGCTCTAGCCGATTGGGCAACTGCTTGAGGAGGCAATCTCAAATTGTACATTTCCACCCATAATAATCTTGGTCAACAAGGACATAACCAAGGGAGACAATCTCCCCAAAGCCTTTGACTGTATGTCTTGAAATGATCATCCAAGACATTGAGTGGAAGGGTGACGTTAACATCAACAGTGAGCTATTAACTCACCTCCAAGTCACAGATGATATCACACTTATCATCGCTGAAACCACTACTTAGTTACAGGCAATGCTGACAAGCTGAACAATACAAGCTTGGACAATGGCCAAAAGAAAAATCATGAACAGGGTGTCCATAAAAAATGAGTACATTTTAAAAAATAATAAGTTATTTGTGCAAGAGAGAATCTATTATAAGTATTACAAAGTTTAATGTATCTTGAGTAGAGTGTTCGCTAATGGTCTGGGAGACCAGGTTTTAATCTCAGTTCAAGTCATACCAAAGACTTAAAAGAATGGTACTTGATGCCGCCTTACTTAACACTCAGCATTATAAGGTAAGGATCAAGAGTAAAGTGGAGTAATCCAGGGAATAGAGTAGCCCCCTCCCCTACATCCTGGTGTAGTAGCTATTGAAAAGGGAGCCTTCGGGTCACCCTCGACTAAGGTTGCCAACTTATTTGGTTTTAAAAGAAATATTTAGTAATTGTTCAACATGATATTTTCAAAAACCTTTTGAAGCTTAAAAATTTCTTTTTTCAGAATTACATTGATTAAAAGAGGTGGATCATTTTCTTTGCTTCCAAATTTGCTAAATTTGACACCATTAGATATTTTTTGTGCTATCAACACACCTTGATGATGATTCTTCAAAAACCGACAGAACAATTTCCGAACAAAATAGTAGGGTGAGTCTAAAGTTTTGAAATATTTTGGTACATGTATGTTTTAAAACTAAAAAAGCTTAACCAGACTTTTTTTTTTGTTAACTGCATCCTAAAAAGATTAAGCTACAAAAATGAATATAAAGTAAAAAAAAAAATGCCCAAAAGAGCAATATTGTTTCTTATTTTACAGCTAATTTTTTAAACTTCAAAATTAAAGCATCAGTATGAACAAAATAAATAAATCAAAGAAAAAAAATCAGATTCTCTATGGAATTATCTTTATAAAAAAATATGTAAAAATCGTTCACATTCATCTTCATTAAGTGAGTCAAATTATCAAAGGAATTCATTGAGTAGTACATGACAAAAAAAAAACATAAAAAAAAAAAAAAAATTAGTCATTGGAATTTTGAAGAAAAATACCTTTTAAAAAAAGATTCTTTTATTGCTTTAAATACCAAAAATTTTATTAAAATCCAAGAAGTGGCTGAATCAGAGAAAACTTGAAAAATAATTTTTGAAAAAAAAAGGTGGGGGGCTTTAGCAGGTGCGTGTTTTTGGACATCCCAACCAATTAGCATATATGAGGAAGAACTTAAAATTGGTTTCTGTTCAGTTCAGTAATGTCAAAAAATTTACACAAGCTATGTGAACAATATGAAAGTGTTAAGATTAACAGAATCGAAATCTGACCCTTAAAGATATACAGTTTAACTTTAACAACTTTGTCTTGTTGACTCACCATGAATCTTTCCAACACCAGCTTAATAGACCAACATCTATATAATTATAATAAAAAAAAAAAAAAAAATCCTGCCCTACAACTGAATTCCAGAAAAGTTTTTATGATAACACGACAATATTAGGGCAACAAAATTACAAAGATTACAGATTCTTGAAACCCTTCACATCAGAAATAAAAATTCTAACCTCTATAAAATTAATTTCGAAACCAGTTCTAATGTACTCAAATGTTTTTTGCTACTCTTGCTATTTATAGAATCAAATAAAAAAAAAAAAAAACAACAAACAAACGCTACAACATAACACCAGTATAAACAATTAATTCTTATAAAGTTGTAATGTACTTGCAAAGGTTGTATCACTTTTGCAATATACACACCCCCAATGATGGTCCAGGATGGGCCCCGAAAATACTTGGGAATCAATTAATTATGGGAGGTTTATTTGCTAATTCGGGCCTGATATTATAAAATCCATACAGTGACTTGAAAGGATCACAACAAAAATCTGAAGACAAAAGATGCCTATACTGTTTAATCAAATATGTCTCAATGAAGAAATGCTGCCCAAATTCACAAACACACACTTTTATTTTGTTAGGAAATTTCACTACACTTTAAAATAACATTTAAGAAATTTTTTTTAGATTATTCGTTCTTTTGATTTCATTTCAGTCAAACCCCCCCCAAAAAAACAGGTTTTTATACTGTACCCAATACTATGTGTTGTGTACATTTCTTTGTATTCATGAATTCTACACTAAAAACTTTTTTTAAAAATCTTTTTACGCTTCCATACTTTAAAGTTAAGGTTGTTCATGTTTCTTGGTGGAACGTGACTAAGAAATGTACTTTGGGCTTCCTATCTGAAAAAAAAAAAAAAAAAGGAATCTAATTTCTAGTTTTTAATTAAGGGAAGGGGGGTGGGGATTAAGAGGATCCGATAATGTTATGCCACTTAAATTTTCTCGGTTCCATTTTTCAAAATTTAATCTGTTCTCTTAATATCAACCATCAATAATACATCTAGGGCCCTAAACAACAATAACCCCCACCAGTTTTTCACCGGACCAAAAGTTTCATAATCAAAACGAGTGGGAATTGATATGTTAAGTCTATTTCATTAGCATACACCCCTCTTCATACCATACACATAATCCTCAGGGCGAGTATTATGGTTTTGAGGAAAAGTAAATAACTTTTCAGATTTTAATTAAACTATTACAACTGATATTATATAGAATAACTCAACAAAATCTTCAAATAATAATAGAAATATACATGAACAAAACTAAGAAAAATAGATAGGTGGGAACTACATAAGAATGCTACGTACTGTCTTGAACAAATCCTGGAAGCAACACCCAAAAAAACAGTAGCTGGACGGCCACCTGCCTCCCATCTCACAAACCATTCAAGTAAAACGAACATGATATATGGGGTGCACAAGGACGAACTTATAAGCAACATTCTCTTATGGAGTCCTGCACATGGACATGCCAGCGTTGGTCGACCAGCAAAGACTTACATTAACCCATTACGGACAAAAGATGCAACCAAGAAGACCTGCCCGGAGCAATGAATGATAGGGATGGAAGGTGAGAGAGAGAGAGCCAGGGAACTCTGTGCTGTCAGTGCGACTTGATGATGAATACTTATATTCACTATTCAGATAAGACTAAGTTTCAATCATTTGCTTTATTTTTTAAAACACAAACAATATAAGAAAATTATGAGTTGTCCCGAGGACGGCGGTGTATCCAGATGTAAGGAGACTGAGGGTAGAGGGAGAAGGCTGGACGGAAGGACTTGGGCACGGAAAGAGGCAAAAGTGAATAGGGTCTCCAAGGAATATGCTTTAGCAACTCTTTTGCACTTGAAAAAAACATTTAAAAATTTACTGTGTTGCTTATTCTTTCTTACAACCCATATGGGGGTGTCGTTAAAATTTCATATATTTTGCTAAAGCATATTCCTATACCGGTCAATAGTCTTTAAGAGAACAAAGTTAAAAATATAATACACTTATATGTGGTTGGTGAATGTCCGGTTGTCTTTCTGTATATTTTCTGGTTGCTTTTAAGAGGGCTGCAGATGTTTGGTTTAGTTGGGCTCAAAATTGTCTTCAGGGTTCTGTTTGTAGAGTTGGGTGGTCTGCTAACACCCTTTTTTCCCAGGCTCTCTTTTTCCACGTCTCGCCTCAAGTAGACCCTAGTTGCTTCTGTTCGTCTGGCCGTGCCGAAGTCACTTCTACCCCTCTCTGTCCCAAGTCCCGTGCTCAAGTGTCCCGTCTTCTCTCTCCAAAAATATCCACTTAAAAAAAGGCTTTAAAACAGTGAAAGGAAGTATTGCTTTTATTTATTTTTGTAAATTATCTCAGAAATAATGGAAATCCTTGTCAATTTATTCAATACAAGCACCAAAATTTTTATTTTATTTTTGACAGAGAATGGTTCTATTGTTTCAGTCTTGTTAATTGACTAATTGTTAAAAAAAAAAAACAAGGTTCCGGGAGGTGCCCATGGTGTAATGGTTATCGTCACAGGATATGGACACGGCGATACGAGTTCAATTCCTGGACAAGACTGATTGCATTTTCACTAATACCCTTGGGAAAGGTATGAATCCAATTATTCTCCCTCCAGCTATGGGTAAATAATAGAGCAGACTAGGTTCTTCAGTCTTGGTGAGGCAACTAGTCTAGGAGAAGGAAAACTCTGAATTCAAACCTGTAAAAATCCGCTTAAAAAATTGGCCTTGTGTCATATCCTGCCCGAGCGGAGGGGTTGGGTAAATAGGATCGCGTTGAATCCGCCCAAAAACGAATTTCCCATGAATTCTCTACGTTAATAATTTATTTTCAATAAAATGTTTTCTTGGTTGGTGGCTTGATTTTAATGCCACGTCAACCCGTCCAGGGTATTTTATATCTAAAGGTTAGAAAAGTGCGTACATTGTACGTGTATATTTTTGTCTAGTTTCTTAAGAGTTTTTTGGGGGGTTTTTTTGCACACTATATCAAGTATTTCTTATACAAATAATTCACAGCTGTCTGGTTTCAAGTATTCTTATCTAATTATATAGTTTCGAGGAATTATTTGTATCTAATAAGTCATTTGTTTGCTTACAGTTGTAGAGTTTCAATTACTACGAATAATAATCATTTGTAAACAATTATAGCTTATATTATTAACATAGATAATTTACATACAGTTATATGGTATCAAGTATTCCTATCTAATACTAATAATTTTCAAACATATATTTGACCCATAGATGGGGACCCCAACAAGTATTACCACCCCAGTGGGAGTAGAGCAGGGAGTATTGGCAATGAAGAGGTACTCGATACTCCCCAAATCTTTAGAACTGGAGACTCTCCATCGGATGCCGTTTAGTGTCCAACCAAAGACATCTTTTTTTGGGGGGGTGTCTTTCTCCTCTGTGATAGGGTATATTTTAAGCCCCTAAAAAATTTTATTCAGTTAGCACTTCGAAATAGTCTACCCATTCTGTTCACCCGTAAGAACAGGGAATCAGTTGTTTCGTAAAGATTTTAAAGATTCGATTTACAATACAAACGATTTTTTTTAACTTTCCGACAGGCATGTGAAAAGTTTATTTTTTGTGATTTTAGTTTTAAACTTCAACTGAATAAAAGTCAGACTTTGTTTCGCTATTGTATTTATATTTTAAATCAGACCTGTTGATAATATGGAAAAACAAATTTTTTTTCTTATATTTTAGACAGAATCAAAAATGTCGATTAATGTTTTTGGACTATTCTATAACAGAAACTTTTTTTCTAAAATGAAGGATTCGGTTTAGAAATTTCTTCAACCTCAAATAAGAGGAAGAAACACCCTACACTGTTAAAAATTTCCTCAAGGAATGTACAGATTTAACTCTCAGACAATATGAAGATAAAATCTTGTCTTTGACAGAAATAAAATGAGCAATATAAACATGAACAGTACTATACAAGTAATTTTTGAAATATGCTAGAAGATTTTGATATATCGTTAAAACGAAATATCAAGTTTTATTTTTAATCTTAAATTACACAAAAATATAACTATCAACCTACATGGTACGTGATTCCCTAACCTGTAAACATAAAATAACCCAAGACTGGTTGACATGGCGTTAAAATCAATCAGTTATCGTACTTGTTTTCGAACGCGTCTCTTTCATGGGTGGAATTGTCTTCACAGACGAAACGACTTGTGTTTCCCGTCCACTATTTTCTTAATTGCAGGATTCGAATTTGAGATTTTAAAAATCTCAAGAAATTAAAAAAAAAAAAAGGGTTGGATAGAAAAAAATAACTATCAAGACAAAGAATTACGAATTAAAATATTTAAGAAAAAGTGAAAACTTTACAGTTGACTTACCTGTGATTTAACACAATTGCCATGAAGATCCAGCCATCTTTGACAAGAGCCTTCCCTCATGGCTGTCACCGGTTTCCGCCAGACCACGGAAGTTAGGCAGCAATGAACCTGCTCAGTATTTAGATGGGTGATGATAAGTCATCCAAAGTCTGTCTGCCAAGGTATGTCAAAAAAACCAAACAAACATTTAGTACACAACGGTAAGAACACACAACTGCAGGATCAATAAAAATTACAAAAATTAAATTTGGTGTTGTGCAGAATAGTCCACTTCCGGTATTGGAATTTAAATTAGATTTTATTTAAAGTCAACTAAAAAGTTGAACCAAATGCAATTCTTACAATCAGAGTTCAGATAAGATTAACTATCGCATTTTCAATTTACCACAATCCGACCAGTAGTCGTATTTCTTTAATCATTCTCTCCTCAGACTACTTAAATGTTGTTACCAGGGAGTTATGGCTGATTTATAATTTGGAGACGTAAGCGTAATTGTACCATAAAAACATGAAGTTAATGAACCCCACCTTAAAAATTAGTTTTATCCTTATTATGGATGTGGAGTTTATCAGTAAAATACGGAAATAAAAAAAAATAAAGAAAATACGAAAATAAAACAGAATTACAATGTCCCATAATTCACCTTTCACTAAGTTTAACTTTCGGTGTCAATAAGATAAATGTCACTCTTAGTGTGCTTTCTCAAGGTCAAGGACAGATTCGAGGCCGAATGGCTCCCCCTTCGGCTGGGTCACCTGCTGATGGGCGATGATTGACAAACATTTCATTGCATTAAAGTCTCGGGGTGAGTTCAAGCTATAAGCAGGCATACGTTTCGGACTCGTAATATATCAAGTGAGTTCAAATCCAGCAGTAGGCTGATCTAGCTCACATTGCACTAAATGAGCTGATAACCATCATATGCCTAGCAGTGCTCGAGCCTCCCCCTCCCTAAACCCCTACTATAAAAAAGACCTTATGTCAAGTCCTTTCTGGTGGGAGACAGAGACAAATACAGCCCTCTTAAAGTGCTAGCCAAAAGGACACACGAGCATTTGCGGAGCTCTTGAAACGAGCTCCTGCTCCCATTTCTTCAACTCCTAACAAAATGTGTTGTAAACCAAGAAAATAAAAATTCAATTTTGTTTATACATGGGAGTTTTCCCACCTTTTTCTTTTTCTTTTTTCCTAAATGACATCATTTCAGGGAGCCCCAGAAGAATGCAGTCAAGTTGGCTAGGGCTGTAGAATATACAGACTGCATTTCTGCAGAGGGGCAAGACTCTTCCAACAAGTGTCCTGGATATGACACTAAATAATCTAAAGGTAAGGCTCCAGTATCAAACCAGAGTGGACCTGGGAGCGATGGTAATGAAGGGGTAGTCCACATTCCCCAAACCTATAAAGAGGACCCTGAAAAGGTCTTATCAATGGGTCAAATAGAACTGTTTAACATTCAAACTGAGTACAAACAAATGACATGCAAAATTGAATTGCTTGAAATAAAACTGTTTGATCATTTAACTGTGTAAAAAAATCACTGATATTTAATTGAATTGTTAGTGATACATAGCAATACTTGGAACTATTCAACCTTGTTGACCTATGTTAAATTGAATTGATAGAAATCGAAATGTTTGATCATTTGACTGTGTGTATCTAAAAAATGTGTTTATAAATCATATACATGGTGCATTCAATAAGTTTCCAGACTTTTTTTGCACAGGCATTTAAGATTGTCGTAGACTCTTGAAAATTCACTATGTTATTGCTATACATCTTATGAGATGACTGACCAAGTTTTAGGATTTCAGCTTCAAATCAACAGCTACAGCAGCAATTGGAATACACCCTACTAAAGCCTGATTGTCACAGCTGGTGATTTTCAAAAATGCAATCTGGACATGAGGACACTTTAGATGAATGATATGCGATAAAATTCTGTTTTAAACTTGGAAAAATGCAAAAGAAACGTATGGAATGCTTCAGACTGCTTTTGGAGCATCTTGCATGAATCGAGCATCAGTTTCTGAGTGGCCTAAGAGATTCAAGGAAGGTAGGGAATCTGTGAGGGATGATGAGAGGTGTGGGAGGAGTACGCAAGTCAATATACCAGAGTTGATTGGCCAAAGGGTTAGGGTTAGGGTTACTATGTTGAGGTTTTAAGGGAGTTCAGCAAGAGATTCCGTTGGAAGAGTCCAGCACTCTTCAAATCGGGTCAGTGACATTTCAACCGGCACATTGCACCAGTCCACAAGTTCATCCTTGTCACAGACTATTTGACCAAGATGGGCATCAACACAGTTCCTCACCTTCCCTATAGTCCAAATGTTGCTCCTTGTAACTTTTGCTTATTCCCTAAGCTCAGAGGCTGTCGTCATGAGACAATTGAGGAGATGAAAGAGGCTGTGACTAAGGTTATTGACACGCTCACACAAGTGGACTTCCATGGGGCCTTCCAGAAGTTGTTGGAATGGTACAACAAATACATTGCAGCCGGAGGAGATTACTTCGAAGGGGACTAGAGTTTCATGTGTGTACTATCAATAAAAGTGCCCATAGAAAAAGTCTCGAAACTTATTTAATGATCCTCGTATTTTGTATATGTGTAAAAGCAGGATTTGGCATTGAATAATCCACAATGGTTGATATGGTATAAAACCCAACCAGAAGAATGAAAAAAAAAAATTAGATATGGACTGAATAACTTCCTAACATACCACATAAACTAGAAGCCCATAATTTAAATATCAAATTTTTAGATAAATCTAAATACAATAATGGAAAATTTCAAGGGTGTGTGGATTCTGTGTAAGCATCGCCTTCTCTTGCAGAAAGTTGTCATTTACTAAACTTAGCTTAGTTTGGTGCACAAAGCCAGTAGTATGAGACACACAATGAAAATAAAACTCATTAACAATTACCTAGTTACCTTGCTTGCTTATCCTCTGTTACATTTTTATGAACAAAGAAAATATGTAAACAAAACTGAAAAGAGACACAACAAAACAATTAGGTTTATTTAACCACAAGCAGAGACGTGTGTCTATTGACCAGAAAGAAAAAAGCTGTTTTGACTTTGTGTGCACAAGTCAAATGTACGTCTACCATGTATCATGACTGATTTCAAGTCTGTTTATCACCCATCAGATGTACCCATTCTTCTGATTTCTATAATCTTACAATGCACTGTCTACAGGAGGCAACACCTTTTTTATCCCTCAAGGGAAATAACTTTCATATGTTTTTCGCTAAGTCTGATCCCTAACACCCTGACAGTTTTATATGGATTGTAGATATAACCATTGTAGTTATGAGAAACCAACCTTTCCAATCAAAAATTAAAAAAATCATAATTGAATAGAAGATTAGCCAACCAAAAAGTCTGTTAAGAAAATTCAAACAGTCTCCAGTAGCCAACTTTTCAATATTCATATAGCTGTGCAGATGTAGTAAGGAGCATGTCACATGGCAATTAAAATGATTAAAGAACTAATCCTAATCCAACAGTTTTTCTTAATTTTGGAGCTAGACACAACTAAACACACACATCAGAGGTTTTTTAATCGACATTTTAACACTTCAACAACTCTGCTTTCCTGGCTTTTTAGCTGGGCCATCCATAATCAATATCAGATTCGAGGCCGAATGGCCCTCAGCTTCAAACTGGGCCACCTTCCGGTGGGTGAACTACAAGATTGCACTAAGTGAGCAGATGACCAACATAAGTCCAGCAGGGCGTGAGTCTTGGCTCATGCTTCCAAACTTTCCCTCTGCTAAACCCCCCATTTTAAATAAGTAATGTCCTGTCTGGTGGGAGGCAGAGACAAATATCAACAACTCTGTCTCATTCAAAAATTAACAAATTGTATTTACTCTCCAAATGAACAAAAAGTATTTTCTTATTTGTGACATGTTCTTTTCTGAAGTTATATAAAAACATAAATTAAACAAATTTTGAGTTGTTTTCCTTCACATTGTTTATAACAAAAACTAAGTGGTGCCTTCAATAAGTTTCCAGACTTTTTTATACAGGCATTTAAATTTTTCGTAGACTCTTGGAAATTCAGTATGTTTTTGCTATACATATTATGAGATGACTGACTAAGTTTTAGGCTTTCAGGTTCAAATCAACAGCTACATACACCTTACTAAAGCCTGATTGTCCCAGCTGGTGATTTTAAAAAATACAATCTGGATGTGAGGACATTTTAGAAGAACAATATGCAATAAAATTCTGTTTTAAACTTGGAAAAAATGCCACAGAAACGTATGGAATGCTTCAGACTGCTTTTGGAGCATCTTGCATGAATCGAGCATCAGTTTCTGAGTGGCATAAGAGATTCAAAGAAGGCAGGGAATCTGTGAGGGATGATGAGAGGTGTGGGAGGAGTAAGGAAGTCAATACACCAGAGTTGATTGGCCAAACGGTCAGGGTTAATATGTTGAGGTTTTAAGGGAGTTCAGGAAGAGATTCCATCAGAAGAGGCCAGCACTCTTCAAATCAGGTCAGTGGCATTTCCACCAGGACAATGCACCAGTCCACAACTCCATTATTGTCACAGACTATTTGAGCAAGATGGGCATCAAGACAGTTCCTCACCCTCCCTATAGTCCAAATCTTGCTCCCTGGGACTTTTGCTTATTCCCGAAGCTCAGATGCTGTTGTTATGAGACAATTGAGGAGATGAAAGAGGCTGTGACAAAAGTCATTGACATGCTCACACAAGAGGACTTCCATGGGGCCTTGCAGAAGTTGTTGGAATGGTACAACAAGTGCATTGTAGCCGGAGGAGATTACCTCAAAGGGGACTAGAGTTTCATGTGTGTACTATCAATAAAAGTGTCCATACAAAAAAAGTCTGGAAACTTATTTAATGATACTCGTAAATTCTAAGAAACAGGAAGATTAACTCACTATACACTTATATACGAGGTACTCATAGTGTAATGGTTAACGTTGTAGGAAATGAACTTGGAGACTCAAGTTCAAATCCTGGATGAGGTTGTTAGCCTTTTATATAGTGCTAATACCCTTAAGAAAAGTATAAATTCAATTCTTCTCCCCTCCTCCAAGCTATAGGTAAACAATAGGGTAAACTGGGGTCTTTAACTTGGGTGTACCAACTGGGGTCGAAAAGGAAAACTCTGAATTCAAACCTGTTTAAACTCCACTAAAAAATTGTCACTTTCTTTTCTAGCAGAGGGTTTAGGTATATATATATATATATATCTAAATTATCCAGTCAGTGTCCAAAGACAGTAGGTGTGGATTATTCTTTACATAGAAAAATGAGGGTAATCATATAAATCTATGAGAGTGCTCAATGTATGGCTATTGTTAGTTCCCTATTTATTCTCTAGGGCAAGTAGGAGAAACCACAAACAGAACACAAAATTAGAAGGGACTAACCAGTAGATTAATTCCACTCCTGTTTCTTAATCGTTCTAACATAAAACATGTTAATCCCCTCTGCTCACGCCTATGAACGAAAGAATTTGTAACTTTGTAATTTGATTTCCACTTTATGTTTTTTTATCTTTATTTTCGGATTTTTAATTTTATTTTCTTAATTACCTTATTTTATATTCTGAATACGAACTGTAACTCCTCATTCGCATCTCTGCAACAGGACAGAGCATGTAAAAGAGTCATCTGACGAGACGGAAAATATACCAACAATATTCTCCGCCGAA
The DNA here is from genome assembly GCA_963585895.1 of Sepioteuthis lessoniana. Taxonomy (NCBI): domain Eukaryota; kingdom Metazoa; phylum Mollusca; class Cephalopoda; order Myopsida; family Loliginidae; genus Sepioteuthis; species Sepioteuthis lessoniana. Next base: position 3,992,724 of record OY757927.1, read on the forward strand.
ATAAATTTATTATGACGGCTTAACCGAGTTTGAGTCTCCATTTAATTGTACTATATATATATATATATATATATATATATATATTTAACAAATTTAATTAAAATTAATCTAAATTCAAGGTATTTTTCAAATGTTTCATTCTATATAATCATTGGCTTTCCTTGAAATATTTATTTGCCATGTGAAATAAATGGTTATTCTCATTTTCTAGCTCACCTTTGTTTAAAGTTCAAAGGTTATAAAAAAAAACTATTTGTGGTGTGAGTGATGTAGGATATAAGCAGTTGATTTTGATTTTTGCAATTTTTTAAAAGTTAAAAAATCAAAAGTCAGTTTAAAAATCAATTTTTAATTGTAAAGAATTTTTAAATGTTCATAAATTCCAATAATCACACAAAAATTGGTAGGATTAAATAATGATTTTATTATAAACAAATTCTTTTTTTCTCATTTTCTTGCATTGATGAGAACTACTCTGCTGGAGTGAGAGGAAAAGGTGTTTGAGTGTGACACTGGTCTTCTAAAAAGAAGAGGACAGTTCACAAGGAAACACCAATCAAAAGGGTGTATTTAAGGGACAGTGTGAAGGAGTGAGTCATTGGTAATAGACATAGAAGAGATGGCTCTACAAAAAGGAGGAGTTTAAGACCTGAATATTTCCGAACATTTTCAGGGTTTGTTCTGCTTTTTTGAACTCTTTACACATGATTCATGTGTTTATTCAATTTTGAATTCCTGTTGCCGGCAGATAATTGGATAGGGTTCACCCACTTGTTCAATAAAGACAGAAAAGTTTCTTTCTATTCTTGAGCTTTATTTTTCTGGTCTCTGTGTTATCCAACAACCTCCTGTATTCTAAGTCACCCACGGCATCATAGTTATCATTACCAGTAGTGGACCTGACAACCAAAATTCAAATCCTGATCATGGCTATTTGCATTTCACATAAATCTTATTATTCTCCCTACCCTCAGCTATGGGTAAATAGTAGGGCAGACAGACTCTTTAAACTTGGTATGGTTACTGATCTAGGAGAGGGAAAACTAAATTCGAACCAGTAGTATACCACTTAAAAATTAACCTTTTGTCACATCCTACTGGTGGGGGAGTGATTAGGGAAATACCTCATTCATTTTTCAAAAATCACAGAGCAACTGTCAATTAAAAAAAATTGAATTTGAATATATTATACATGAGAAAAAAGCAATTTCCACAATGACAAAAGAATTTGAATGTAATCTAAATTATTGTCCAAGTACTAATGACAGAAAATGGTACTCTAAACTACATTGAATGTTGAGGCACCTATTCTGGAGCTCTGGAAAATATGGAGTCACTCCTTCATTGCCATTACTTCAAGGTCTACTCTGACACAGGGTGTTAGGGTCAATTAAGGTTCTATCTTTGGGTCAAATATATCTGTTTTTAAACTGATTTTTGACTTCTTTAATTCATTATCTCTTAAAATAGATCTTAAAACAAAGAGTGAAGTGTTTAACAGTTTAAAATGACTTTGAAAATACATTTTTGTACCTTATGAAATTGTTTGTTTGCTATGTTTGCTTAATGTCATATCAACCTTTCTGGATTATTTAATACCAAAGCCATCCTTTTAGGAAAACAGCTGTAATACTATTTAACCCATGGAAGGATAAGGGGGTTCATACCTTTCACAAGAATACTAATCAGAAAGTGAACCTCATAGCCTAACAAGAATTCAAGCTTGCAAAGTTAAAAAAAAAAGGACATTACATGACCACACAAACACCAGCTGATTGCTTACTCTACAGATGTAGTGGTGGATAGGTCATGTGACTCCTTTTGCCAATTAGAAGGAACTATATGCAGTGTCCCAAAAGCACTCCAGAATTTCCTCTCTCTCCCTTTCTTAATTAGACTGGATAGGCACCAACTACTATATAAACCTCCTGGCTTAGCCATGTAGTGTGGTATACCCAGCAGTCTCAGCTAACACACAGATGAACCACTAACATACATGGACCTGGGAGTAATGTCAATGAAGTGTTACTTCTAACTCAACAGAGCTTTAGATCTGAACCCTTATCACTAGATGCAATTTAGTATCATACCAAGGACATCCTTTTTTGGGAGGTGTTTTACCTGTCTGCAAAGGATACAGTCAGCATATTGAAGTTGTCAAGATGACAAACAAAATGGGGATACAAGACCTAAAACTAAGTCAATTATATAACTTCATAAATTTTCTAAATATGAATAAGCATTTTTAGATCTTGATTTGTTTTTGTAAATTTCTAAAATTTGATTTTCTGCCAAGTCAATATTCCAAATTATTAATTATTTTTCATACAGTTTAAATTCTGTACTGAATTCTGTCACTCAGTTGATTACCAATCACTTAATGATTTTGTTCATTCAAAAATAACTCATTGGCTCTGTTGTCTTCTTCATTAGATTTTTATTTAATTCTTTTTATGTCTTTTTATTATTTGTTTATTGTTTCTTTCTGGATTCTTTGTTGTTGTTTTTTTTATTAACAATCAATTGTTAATATTCAATTGAGATGTGATTGTATTTATTGATTACTGATAATTGACTACCGATTTTCCCATTTGGGATGTGATTCATTGCTGTTTTTTGCTTTTCTTAGATTCTTCAGTTACCACTGATATTTCCATGCTGATTCCAGATTGTCTTGGAATGTCAATTCCACATTAATTTTTGGTTATTAAGTCATTCTTCTGATTTCAGTTTGACTGATTTTAGCACCTAAAATAATGCCATTTGGCTATTGACATATTGGGTGTGACAGAAATATCTTCCAGATTTTAAACTGTTACCTGGGTGTGCAAATGAACTTAGGTAAGTGGCAATTGTTGATACATTTAACTAATTTATTTATTTTATTTTTTTATATGATCAGTTACAATCACAGCTTAGACAAGTGCACACTGTGTGATTGCTGTTGAAACCTATTTTTAAGACTGGTGAATCTGCAATTGCTACACAGAGAGCTTTTTATGCTCATTTCATACGATGTCAGAATGATGCCGTTCCGAATAGATTTTTTAAACCCTTACCAGTATTGATTTTCTATCTGGAACAAGATCATTTCATTCATTTGCACCACAAAGGCAACAGTTTAAAAAGTGGGAAGTATTTTTGCAGCCACCCTGTACATAAAATACATCTGAGAAGTAAAGTACAAATATCTACCAATCCAATATCTTCATTAATAGACAAATTAGATCATATGCGTATGTTACCAGCACTACTATACTACTTGGTAGGTATGCACAAGACATAACATTTATTTTCATACAGAATGGAATCGGTAACTTAAATTTGAAGTGAGTGAGGCTGTTTTTAACTCACTTTGCAGTAATGGCCGAAAAAAAGTCATGTAAAAGTCTAAAACAAAAATCAGTCGGCTTCAAAGCTTTTTTTTTTTTTTTTTGCATGACTGCAAATTGAAATCCTAATTATCTTGGGAAAGGCATTAATCGATCTGCTCTTCCCCTAGTTATGGGTAAATTGTAGGATAGAATGGACTGATGCAAGACCAAATCCCTGGCAAAACTGTTTGGAATTTGCTTTCCTTAGGAAAATCTGCCCCCCCCAAAAAAATCAGGATATGACTGGATATTGAAATCCTATCTTGAAAAAAAGAATGTCACAGCAAAGTGGGGGTATTGTGGCTAGTATTACATACATGTAAACATAAAGAGGGAATGTTTAGTATAATAATAGTATCATCATAGTAAATGGAATTAATGACCGAGATCAAATCCTCAACTGGGTTGTTTGCAATTTATTTTGCTGTAATGCCCTTAAGAAAGGCATGAATCCATATTTTAGCTTCCAACAATGGGTAAATAGCAAGGCAGAATGGATTCTTTGGTACAACAACTATATAATAGTTATGAAATGGAAATGGTGACCCAAGTTAAATCCTGGGCAAGGCTGTTTGCAATTTACTTTGCTGTAATACCTTTTGTCTGAAACTGAAATCAATAAGGGTCAATGTTTTTCAGATTTTTTTTTTGTTTTTTTGGCAAGATTGCAAATTGAAACCCTATCTTGAAGAGAATAAAAACTGTTGCAGCAAAGCATGAATAATATGGCATCTATTACAAATACGTAAGCATAAAGAAGGTGCACTAAGCAGAATGATTATTGTCGCAGGAAATGGAATTAGCACCCCGAGTTCAAATCCAGGATGAGTCCATTTGCATATCACTTTGTGCTAATGCCCTTAGTATAAAATAAGAATCAATCTCTTCTCCTCCAAGTTATGGAAAATATTTAAACAGCATGAACTTTTTAGCTTTGATATAACATTAATATAATGCTTGATTTGTATTACAGTTTTATCATTGTATATTAATTACAACTGGGCCATTGGCCAAATGAGTAGAGTGTTTGCTAATGGTCTAGGTCAAGTCATACCAAAGACTCAAAAAATGGTACTTGCATAGCACTCAGTATTATAAGGTAAGGATCAAGAGTAAAGGGGAGTAATCTAGGGAATGGAGTAATGCCCTCCCCTACACTGTGGTGTTGTAGCTATTGAAAAGGGAGCCTTCGGGTCACCCTCAACTAAGGTCACCAACTTTACTTACATTAATCTCTGTGGTGTTTTGTTAAATTGGAAATATTTATGGCAGTCTGTTAGAATTATGGTATTTGGTGTATATTGATTGTTAGGACTATTGTTCCACTGGTTGATCACTGTGGTAAAAGTTTGGATTTTAACCTTGCCATTGTAAGTTGACTCCCAGTTTTGGAGGGATTTTTTCAGGTTTAAAAGGTCAACTTGTATGCCACAATTTATGCTTATAATATTTTTAGTGTTAAAATGGTTTGTTTCCATAACACTATAAATTAATTGACAATACAAATAAATAACGAAACTTCTTTTGAAAACACAACAAAAGGTTTATTATAGTAGCAGAAGTAAATGAGTCAGAGTGAAAAAAGGTTCTTTTTGATGTTGCCGGATAGTATGTTGGTCCTTGAGTTTGTTGGAAGTGTGTTACTGTAAGAAGTAGCTCGTGTGACTGCCGCAAGGCTGGTTCTTGTGTGTGCAGCTAGTAGCAGCATGTTCATCCGTTAAGGCGTTCCATGTGGAGTGTCCTATGCAGAGCAAGTGAGAGAGGTCTGTCTTGGCTGCTAACTAGGCGCTCTCTGACTTGTCGTGACTTCCAAAAAGAGTTAGAAAAAATAGTTCTAAGAGGAAGAAGGAATCAATGCGCTCTGCCCCTGATTGGTCAGTGTGTGACTGAATCGCTAAAGGAAATAGATCTGTGACTGCTACATCTTCATTTCATGATGTTCCACAAGAAAAAACTTCATCTTGATATCTTTGATTTAGAAGAAAAGCAACTTTTAAAGCAGTTATCAATAATGGAGTATTTTATTATGGGCAATACTGTACACTGACTGCTGTATGGATGCACTACTTGGACGCTAACAAAACGGTTGGAGAAGAAGCTAGATGGCAATTACACGAGAATGTTGCGAGCAATATTGAACAAGTCCTGGCTACCTGCCTCCCATCACGAAAACTATCCAACTTAGACAAACCAGACATGGAGGTCACTGCTGGAGAAGCAGGGACAAGCTCATAAGTGAGGTACTCCTATGGACCCCCACATATGGCCGGGCAAAAGCAGGATGACCAGCTCGAACATACATTCAGCAGTTATGTGAGGATACAGGATGTGGCCCTGAAGACCTACCAGAGGCGATGAACAATAGGGAGAAGTGGCAAAAGAGGGTCAGGGATATCCATGCCTGTGGCACGACATGATGATGATGATGATGAACTATAATCTACTAGATGTACATATTCTTATGTTTTAAGTAGAGGAATTAATATTGTAAATTGAATTACCACGACCTGAAAATCCGCCAAACACCTACGCATGATATACGGGAACACTGAACAGCTGTTTTGACCTTATTAGGCCTCATGAGTAGTGTCTACTGTAATCTCCACCACTGGAGATTGAACCAGCGACCACAGATTGCAGTGCCAAATCTCTGCAACTGAGCCACCAGTTCATATCGCACACAAGTGACACAAGTCATGGTAATTGTGTGGCCAAATAACCTAAATGTGTCTTGCAAGTTACATCTGTACTCTTTCCAGAGGACATGGTCACCCTCTAGGGCCACGTCTTCCCAAGAAGCTTAGAAATACGCATTCGCGTAATTATTATACCTCAGGGGCAAGGGAATAGATGTACATATTTCTATTTTTTAAGTAGAGGAATTAATATTGTGAATTGAATTACCACGACCAAATTCACTGAACACCCACTATTTAGGTACAATCCATTATTCTAAATTCTTGAGGAAAAGCATAGTTCTCCTAAATTGCATCTAACTAAAACAAAAACAAAAAATATCTTTCTTTAAAAAATTCCCAAACCTGGAAAAATAACTTTAAAGACTGATCAAAGAAAATGTACAGGGTATGACTGAGATACCACCTAGATTTTAAACTATTACCTGGCTGCTGCAAGTGGCAATGGTAGCTCATCATCATCATCATCATCTTTTCATGCCATCAGCACAGATATCCCTGACCCTCTCTTGTCACACCTCCCTATCGTTCATTGCTTCCGGCAGGTCCTCAGGGCTACACCCCTTATCCTCACAGAGCCGCTGTATGTAGGTTCGAGCTGGTCGCTCTGCTTTTGCTCAGCCATTTGAAGGGGTCCATAGGAATACATCACTTATAAGCTCATCCCTACTTCTCTAGCAGTGTCCTGCATGTCTGGTTTGTCTAACTTGGATAGTTTTCATGATGGGTGGTTGGTGGCCATACAGCTGCTGCTTTGTGGGGTGTTCTAACATCTCCACCCCCATATACAATCAGTTATGATCATGGCTTGGGTTGGTGCACACAATGTGTTTGCTATTGAAAAGGTCTCTAAGACTGGTAAATCTGTAATTGCTACAGAGAATTTTTCATGCTCATTTCATGTTACATCAAAATGATACTGTTCCAGATAGAAAATCAGTACTGCCATGGGTTAAAAATTCTATCTGGAACAGCATCATTCTAACTTGTTAGGCCTTGTTAATTATTTCTGTTTAATTATGATCATAGAATCTAATGAACATCGAGGTAGAAAACAATAATGAACATTTTCAAAAAACTACACAAAAATCTAATGAAAATCCTTCATCTAAGAAATCTGGATAATTTAAAAAACTATCATATCAATTATTTCTATAATTATAGTAAAGGTTTGGTTTAATTTTAATGACATATCAACTCTTTGTGGGTTATTTAATGCTGTAAACTGATTCTTTTGTAAATGTTTGATTGTAATCATAATTTCATTGTTCCAATGCATTTTTGTCTATAATCCTTTGTTTGCACACACTTATATGGTTTCAAGTATTCCTATCTAATACTAATAATTCATACACAATTCTATGGTTTCAAGTATTCCTATCTAATACTAATAATTCATACACAATTCTATGGTTTCAAGTATTCCAATTAAATACTAATAATTTATACACAATTCTATGGTTTCAAGTATTCCTATCTAATACTAATAATTTATACTCAATTATATAGCCTAAAATAACCTTACAAAACTCTAAATTCAAAGTATGTTTTGTAATGAGCAATATTAGTTTTTACCAACTTTGTTTTATCAATATTTTTGATCATTTATAAACACACACAGACATATATTTATACCCATAGACATACACACACACACACACATTGTCCAGTTGGCTGGGGCTGTAGAATATACTGACTGCTTCTCTGCAGAGCAGTAAAACCCCGCCCCACAATGAGTATCCTGCATATTACACTTAACAATTTGATGGTGAGGTTCCAGTAATGCTGGAGCTTTGGGGAATGCAGAGTATTCCTTTATTGCCATTGCTCCCAGGTCCACTCTGGCCCGAAGTGGTAGCATCTGATAGGGTCCTATGTATGGATCAAATAGAACTAAACTGTGTACTTATGTTAAACTGAATTGTTTGAAATAGCACTGTTTATATAACCGGCTCTTTAGCCAAGTGGGTAGAGTGTTCGCCAATGGTCCGAGAGATCTGGGTTCTATCCCTGGTCGGGTCATACCAAAGACTTTAAAAATAGTTCTTGATACATCCTTGCTTAACTCTCAGCAGTACAAGGTACATATTAAGGGTAAAGTGGAGCAATCCAGGGAAAGGAAAGGAGTAGCGCCCTCTCCTACACCTCGGTGTAGTAGCTATTGAAAAGGGAACTTTCGGGTAGCCCTCGACTACGGTCGCCAACTTTACTTACTTATATGTATAAAAATGGCATTAAATAACCTACAATGGTTGATATGCCATAAAACCAAACCAAACATATATTCACTCACAAAAAAGGGACTAATTAAAATCTTACCTTACTAATATTTCATTATGGTAAGTTTTATGTATCATCTATACGTTGCCCAGTCAGGTGGGGCTGTAGGATACACCGACTGCTTCTTTGCAAAGGAGTAAGACCCCCAATGAGTGTCCTGGATATGACACTAAACAATCTGATGGTGGGGTTCCAGTAATGCTGGAGTTTTGGGGAATGCTGAGCCCCACTTCATTGCCATTGCTCCCAGGTCCACTCAAGCCCAGAATGGTAGCACCTGATAGGGCACTATCTATGGGTTTAATAGAACTGCATACTTATGCTAAACTGAATCGTTTGAATTAGAACTGTTTGACTAAACTACATAACTCAAATAGAAATGTTTTTGACAATTAAACTGTACTTACATTTAAACAGCATACTTATGCTAAGCTGAATTATTTGAAATGGAATTGTTTTTGACATTGAAACTGTACTTACGCTAAATTGAATTGTTTAATATAGAACTGTTTTGACATTTAACTGTGTGTAAACAAAATCTGTACTTATTCTTAGCTGAATTAGAATTGTTTTGGCAATTAAACTGTCTACTCATACTAAACTGAATTGTTTGAAATAGAGTTAACTATTTGCATAAAATGGATTTGGCATTAAATAACCTACAAAGGTTGATATGCCATAAAATCTAACCAACCAATATCTATAAAAGACACAATCTTCGGATGAAACTATATATATATATATACATATATATATATATATATATATATATATATATATATACACACACACATACACACACAAAGAAATGAGAGGCATATACATATGTGTACATACATACACCTTTGCCACATGTGTATATATATATATATATATGTGTGTGTGTGTATATATTTTATATATATATATATATACACACACACATACAAGTGTGTATGTATGTACGTATACATACACACGTGTGTATGAGTTTATATATATATATATAAACACACCTAGTTTTTCATATCCAGAGGACGAGTTATTTTTAGTTTAATTTTTATACTAAACTATAAATAAAGTCATCCTGTGAATATTTTGTTTTTACATATTTTCATGTTTACGTAGTGTGGGATTAATTTCTATTTTCTCTGATAGGTGTATCCATGCATTTGTGTGTGAGTGTGTGTGTGTATATATATATATATATATATCATCATCATCATCATATCGTGCTGGCAGCACGGATATCCCTGACCCTCTCTCGCCACTCCTCCCTATCGTTCATCGCCCTAGGTAGGTCTTCAGGACAACATCCTGTATCCTCACACAGCTGCTGAATGTACGTTCGTGCTGGTCGTCCTGCTTTTGCGCGGCCGTGTGTGGGGATCCATAAGAGTACATCTCTTATGAGTTCATCTCTGCTTCTCCAGCAATGTCCAGCATGTCTGGTTCGCCTAACTTGAATAGATTTCGTGATAGGGGGCAGGTGGCCGTACAGTTGGTGTCTCGTGGGGTGCCGCTGCCAGGACTTGTTGAGGATTGCACGCAGCATTCTTGTGTAATTGCCATCTAGTTTCTTCTCGAGCCGTTTTGTTAGCGTCCATGTAGTGCATCCATATAGCAGTATCGATGTGACCGCTGCCTGGAAGAAACTGCGTTTCATTTTATTGGTTAGGTCTGATTTCCATATAGTCGATAGCCTATTGATAGCTGTCCATGCTTTCGTTAACCTCGTTTCGATGTCCTTTTCGGTTGATTCGACGCTGCTTCCTAGGTACGTGAATTTGTCTACTAGTTTAAGAGGGGTTCCTTCTAGAGTGGAGATGTCTCCCGTTTGGTTATAGCACATATATTCCGTTTTGTGTGCATTAACATGGAGGCCTATGCTTGCTGCTGCTCGTTCCAGGCTATGCAGAAGTGTTTCGGCTTGGTCAGGTGTATTTGCCAGTATCGCTATGTCATCGGCGTAGTCGGCGTCGGTAATTGTTGTTGCGGGATAGGTGCATGTATATGTGTAAATAGATAAATGTATGTCTATGTGTTTAGATATGCACCTGTGTGTGTATATATATATGTAAATATAAAAATATAAGGTATTCGCAGAAGATGATTTTATTTATAGTTGAATTTTTTTTAATACTAAACTATAAATAAAAACCTCTACTGAATACCTTGTTTTTTTTTCATACGTTTTTTGGATTCATTTTCATTTTCTCTTAATGTCTGTGTGTCTACAGATACATAAGTCTGTGCGTGTATATATATATATATATATATATATATATATATATATATATATAATGTATGTCTATGTTTATACATGTTTAAGTAAGTGTATATACCAACATGTAAAACATTTATATACCCACATACATTTTTTTTTCCTATTTTTATATGTACATACCATCAGATTTTTATAATGAAAGTAATTAAAATCTCACCTTCTTAATAACACATTTTTACTATTGGTTTCATGTATCATCTATAGAAAAGAAGACATATTCACCAGATAAAGTTTTATCTATCTACACGCATAAAAAAAACAAAAAAACAGGCATATATAATAAGCAAGCATATGACTATATACATGTGTTTATGAGTATCCCATCTTTATATCCTTTTCTGTCTTTCTCTCTCTCTATTATAAAGCATGTTGTATGTTTGGTCTCTAAGATGGTGGTTATGTTGGCCAGATCTGTTGATCAGTACCAGCAAACATATATTCTCCTTAACTTGCTGCCGGCAATGGGCATGCAAGTCTTCTCATGTTACTTAATCATTGCTTTTTTGCCAATTTCATCATCTCCATACACCTGCTAGGCATGCTGTGCAGATACATGATACAATATGGTCATCTTATAAAAGAGATCTGCAAGTCTATCGATGTTCTTGGTTTTTATGATACAGAAAAAATTGCGAATCCACTGTAACTGTTAATCTCTTTTATCAATTGTATCTGACAAGTGGCACTAAAAAATCCAAAATGAACATTATGAGGTGTGTTCAAAAAGTGTTAACACTGAAGATGATTCATGCTATTCAACCTTATTAGTGAGGCTAAGAATATGCTGATTGTATCCCCCTGAAGAGGGGGTAAGGCCTCATCCAAATAGAGTGTCCTGGTTATGATATTAAAGTGCATTTGATAGTGAGTGACTTCAGTTCTGGAACTCTGGGGAGTGAGGAGTCACAGCTGGTGTGAAGTCAGTTTTCCTTCTTCTAGATAGGTTGCCTGAAGAACCTGGTCTAACCTACTATTTCACCATAGCTGAAGGGAGAACACATGGATCTATACCTTTCCTAAGGGCATTTACATGACACACAACATCCATGATTCAAATTTGGGGTACCAATTCCATTTCCAATGATAACTGTTATATTAAACATGCTGTTCATATATACACTCACCCACTTTTTTCTGTCAATAATAATGGCATACCAGTGATAAGATCTTCCTTTAGCATGACTTCTAGCAATGAAACAGATATTCAAGGAAGTAGGTTCATGACAGTTTAGATTTCAATGCAAGTTATAAATGTTGATTTATTTTGAAGCGTTGTAATAAAAAACAACAATAAGATGGAGTAAAACTAGCAATAAAATCATTATAATAATGAAGAGTGAATTAAAACTGTGTTTAGATAAAAAGTAACAATAAGATGGAGTACAACTAGCCATGAAATAATAGTGGTAATAAAAAGCATATCAAGCCAGAGTGTTTTGATTAAAAAAAACAATTAGATTGAATGAAAATAGCAATAATAAGTGTATCAACCCAATGTATTGTAATAAAAAGCAACTACAATAAGATAGTCAGCCCTGTAATAAAATTATAATCTTATTTTGTTCTTAAGATGGCATCAAGTCAGTTGTACTTTTGACTGTAATTTTTTTTTAATGGGCGCCATTTTTGGAATCTCTTTGTAATTTGATGTCTATGTCCCTGAAACTCTAAACGTCAGGAAAGTTCACTTTCAGGAAAGAGATCAGCCTGATTACCAACAAATAAACCGACTAAATGGCAACAATCAGATGATGATATGACGATAGAAATGAAAGAGTTAGAACAAAAAAGGATAACAGAAGTACTCTGGTCTTGGAAAACATGCTCTTATTTGGGTCTCAACTAATGCCGCTATGCTGATTAAACATCGGCAGCCTTTTTTTTTTATTTACACATTTGAATTTGTTTGCTTTGACTCCAGTGAGGCTACTCAATCTTGTTGGCCATTTGAAAAGAGAAGTCATGTGACCATCTATGATTATAATTTCATTTGAATTTTTTGCACACAAAGACAATTGTATGAGACAAGAAGGAAACGGAAAGAGCCATACTGCTGGAAGTAACCTGAGACGCAGTGGGAGACTATTTTCTCTGGAGAGATTCTAGAATATGATTGGAATTGGTAAAAAAAAGAACAATAGAAGAAAAGAAAAAACAGCTGAAGATATCATTTAGCATAATAGCTTGGAAGGTTCTTCTCTTAGTAGCCATATTGAATTTAATGTTTTTGCAAACAAAAATGTCTAAATCAAGACAAGTGCAACCAGCAAAAAAGTAAGCAAATAAGGTTTTCTTTGATTTTTCATCAATTTTTTAAATTTTATTTTTGCTATATATTTTGATTTTATACAATAGTGTCTTAGGTTACAAAAATTGTGCCGTAAACAAGACGTGTTTTTAATTAAAAATACAAGTAAAGACATGATTCACCAAACTGAAGATAAATAGATTTCTCTTCATCTCTAGTTATTGCCAGGTCCTATAATGCAATATGTCAGACAGGGCATAGAGTTGTAAAAACCTTTTTTAAATTCATATAATTTTGATTTCATTAATAATTGCAGCATTGCTTATAAATGCAAAGACCCAAAGAATGTTTTTAAATAAAAAGTTAATTTTATTCTAAATCAAAAATATCAGGATTTTATTATTTCTACTGGAACATCATACAAAGAAAACATTATTAGGTATTATTTATATCCAAATTTATTGAAATTCTGCAACAAAAAATATGAGTATGTAGCCATCCAAAAATAAGTACATTCACATTTTAACATTAGATATTCAATAGTAAAAAAAGAACTTACTATCAGAGAGTATTCAAAGGATGCAGTTTATAAGGAATTATAATTCTTCCTCTTTTTTCTTTTCCTTTCAGATGAACACCTTAAGTTTTTCTGAAAAAAAAAATAATGAATATGAATTCATTAAATTGAGGACTCCTTGGGTTCTGATATAAAACCAAGGATTTTAAATAATAGTACTCTTTTCATTGTTAAAGAGTTTGCAATTTGTGCATTTGTTGCTATCCAAGAGATCTCTGCAATTTTTTTTCTGTCAGTCATTCCTCTCAAAATGGTGATGTCAGTGCAAAGTCTCTTATCAAAAATTTGTGTTTATGGATCTTTTGAGTCATGGAGAGAGGAATTGACAGTTTTACAAATGATTTTAATGGTTTCAGTTTTATCTATCAGCTGCAGTAGTTCCAAGAGTAGGTTTCAGTAAAATAGATTGGATTCTAATGTTTCAGCAACCAGAGTACTTTTGACAACTCCTTTAATATGCTTAGATTGCCAAACAATGGGTATATATTTATTGTTACTTCCTACCAAAGAGATTATATGTTCCATTGCATTTTTTTTTATTTGTCTATAATCATCTGTATACAAAATGCTAAATGATCAAGTATTTGTCTCAAATACAAATAATTTTCAAACAGATTTATTTGATCCAAGATGGCACTGAAACACTGCTGGGAGCAATGACAATGAAGAGAAGATTCCATACTCACCAGAGCTCCAGGACTGGAGCCTCACCACCAGATAAAGTTTAGTGTCATGCCCAGGACACTCTTTTAGGGTGAACCTCACTCTTAGACAGATGATGTCATCAAAGTCTTCTAAGCCCCACTGACAGAACTTTTCAGCTGATTTGCATATCTGTTGTAACCTCACAAAAAGGTTACTGAATGAGAAATAACCCAATGAAGATTAGAAATGAAATGGAAATCTTTATCACATTAACAAAATACAATACTTGTCAGTGGTGTGAAGAAGGTAACCACTACTAGTGGTGACTACTTAGTATATTTTCACCTCCTCACAATAGTGTCCAACATATTTTTGAGGAATGGGACATACCCATTAACATTCATAGGTATATTACAATATCAGAGCTACAGATTTGGAAAGGCAAATATCTACTTATAAATTTCAAGTTTTCATTATAAAAGGTATAAATTCCCTAAATCTCCCTAAGTGTTGTATGATACAAAGGAAATAAATAATATTTAGAATTTATAGATAATGAAATATATATTTTTAATTTTATGTGGTGCCTTCAATAAGTTTCCAGACTTTTTTTTTTTTACAGGGATTTAAAATTGTTATAGACTCTTGAAAATTCACAATGTTATTGCTATACATCTTATGAGATGACTGACCAACTTTTATGATTTCAGCTTCAAATCAACAGCTACAGCAGCAATTGGAATACACCCTACTAAAGCCTGATTATCCCAGCTGGTGAATTTCAAAAGTGCAATCTGGACGTGAGGACACTTTAGAACAATAATATGCAATAAAATTCTGTTTTAAATTTGCAAAAAATGCCAGAGAAATGTATGGGATGCTTCAGACTGCTTTTGGAGTATCTTGCATGAATCGAGCATCGGTTTTTGAGTGGCATAAGAGATTCAAGAAAGGCACAGAGTCTGTGAGGGATGATGAGAGATGTGGGAGGAGTAAGGAAGTCAATACACCAGAGTTGATTGGCCAAACAGTTAGGGTTAGGGTTACTATGTTGAGGTTTTAAGGGAGTTCAGGAAGAGATTCCTTGGGAAAAGGCCAGCACTCTTCAAATTGGGTCAGTGGCATTTCAACCAGGACAATGCACCAGTCCACAACTCCATCCTTGTCACAGACTATTTGACCAAGATGGGCATCAACACAGTTCCTCAGCTTCCCTATAGTCCAGACCTTGCCCCCTGTGACTTTTGCTTATTCCCTAAGCTCAGATGCTGTCGTTATGAGACAATTGAGGAGATGAAAGAGGCTGTGATGAAGGTCATTGACACGCTCACACAAGAGGACTTCCATGGGGCCTTCCAGAAGTTTTTAGAATGGTACAACAAGTGCATGGCAGCTGAAGGAGATTACTTCGAAGGGGACTAGAGTTTCATGTGTATACTATCAATAAAAGTGCCTGTACGAAAAAAGTCTGGAAACTTATGGTATTCACCTCATATGTGGAAAAAGTAGCGAATTCAAGTGAAACATTGGCTCACTTACTCATACATTGAATGAGAAGCTACTGCTGATTCTGAATGCTCAGCATATTTCTGACTTTAGTCTTTCCCCAAATTCACACCATATTTCATTAACTAATGTCATCATTTATTATGGAGATTGCTGTAAATTGAATTCTGTGTAAAAATTACAAGTTTTCAAAGACTAATGTCTGCTTATAAGTTTCAAGCATTCATTATAATAGATTTAGATTCCCTGAATCTCCCTAAAGTACTGTATGATATGATTGAAATAAATAAGTTAAACTTAATCAAGATATTTTTGATTTTTAATGGAATAATTTTTATTGGGTAAGTAATGTGTACCTTGCTTCTTAGGAATACTTGTCAAGGATCTCTTGTTCCTCAAGTTATAGTGGGGGTGTCCTCGTGGCGAAATAGTTAAAGTGATGGACTGCGGAGTCGTAGTAAGCGAGTTCATACTCCAGTCGTGCTATTACGTTCACTTTCGGGCAAATATCTTTGGGAAAGATATGAACCCCCTTATCCTCCCAGCTATGGGCTAAATAGTACCACTACTGTTCTTCTAGGAGAATGGCTTTGGCATTAGATAACCTACAAAGGTGGATATGCCATTAAACAAAGAAACCAATCAAGCTATAGGTAAATAGTAGGCCAGGTTAAGCTCTCTAGCCTTATAGGTAGACAAAACATTCTAAGAAAAGAAAAAAACATGAATTCAAAACCTACTTGCTCCTGAACCTGAAGTGCTATTATTGTAACAGTGTGCCTCACAAGGAGTCTAAAGAGACAAGAAAAAAAAGGATGTTTACCCAAGGAAGGTCAGAAAGTACAATATGAATATAGGGCTTTCTAAAAATAAGTACAACTCTAATATATATATTTATGCAATTTCATCTGTGAATACAGAAGTGTTGCAGGTTTGGTTTGGTTGTTTTTTATGGCATATCAACCATTGTGGGTTATTTAATGTCAGATCCTGTTCATAAATTCATATTATATATATATATGTGTTGTAAGCAAATAGTTTGTAGGTAACATTATTTTTAAACAAACCAGAGCTCATTTGTTTAGGGGGTGTCCTCGTGGTATATATAAATGATTAATAATAAGAATCTGATATCTTTGAGAAGAAAATTAGGTTTAGTTTTTATTTAAATGACAGAAGAGTCATTGTCTATGGGCAATAGTTTGGTTTGGTTTCTTTGTTTAATAGCATACCAACCTTTGTATGTTATTTAATGCCAAAGCCATTCTCCTAGAAGAACAGTAGTGGTACTATTTAACCCATAGCTGGGAGGATAAGGGGGTTCATACCTTTCCCAAGGGTATTTGGCCGAAAGTGAACATAATAGTGTGACTGGAATATGAACTCGCTTATTACGATTCCGCAGTCCATCGCTTTAACCATTACACCACGAGGACACCCTCATGGCCAATAGTGTAGTTTTGGTTTCAACCAGCAGTTTACTAATAAAATTTTCTCATCGCTCTCATCTATTAGTATTTTGAATTTCTTCAGGTTTTACAAATTTCAATTTGTTAATAAATTACCCGACTCTTGGTATACAAAAAAATACTAGGCATTTTATTAAAATCTTATTTAAATCTTATAAGGTAAGAATGAAATATATCTATTTTGTTACTTTGCCCTAAAATATGCTAGGCATTCTATTAAAATCCTAAGTTATATGAAGGTCTTTCAGGTGAATTTTGCAAAATGATGACTCGCATTTCACCAAAGAAAATATGTTTACTTCATTGTTCAATATAATCTCCGTTCGAAAAGGACATCGACACGAGGTTAACGAAAGCATGGACAGCTATCAATAGGCTATCGATTATATGGAAATCAGACCTAACCAATAAAATGAAACGCAGTTTCTTCCAGGCAGCGGTCACATCAATACTGCTATATGGATGCACTACATGGACTCTAACAAAACGGCTGGAGAAGAAGCTAGACGGCAATTACACAAGAATGCTGCGTGCAATCTTGAACAAGTCCTGGCGGCAACACCCCACAAGACACCAACTGTACGGCCACCTACCTCCTATCACGAAAACTATTCAAGTTAGACGAACCAGACATGCAGGACACTGCTGGAGAAGCAGGGACAAACTCATAAGTGATGTACTCTTATGGACCCCCACACATGGCCGTGCAAAAGCAGGACAACCAGCACAAACATACATTCAGCAACTATGTGAGGATACGGGATGTTGTCCCGAAGACCTACCCGAGGCGATGAACGATAGGGAAAAGTGGCGAGAGAGGGTCAGGGATATCCGTGCTACCAGCACGACATGATGATGATGATGAATTAAAAACCATTTTCCCACCAAAAGAAAAGATTTTGTATCCCTTCAGAATAGAAATGCTTCGACTAAGATTTTAGTGTTTCATCATGGTCTTTTATTATTTTATCATTGCTTGAAAACTTTGTTTCATGTAAAAATTCTTTGAGAGACCCAAACGAGTAGAAATTGGAGATAGCCAGATCTATATTGTAAGGAGGATGTGGCAACTGTTCCCAACTGACTGATGGTTTCCGCTGTCTTTGCTCCAATATGAAGCCTTGTATTGTCCAGGTGAAACCTAACAACAACTGACCTTAGAAAAGGCAAAGTCATCATTCACAATTTTGCATGCTATAACCACAGAAATTACAATTTGTTCAGAAACATCCTCGATTGTAACTCTTCTGTCAGCCAAAATGAGTATTAACTGAAACTGTTACATATTGACCCTCAGCTGAGCTGTCAATTAAGAGATGCACCTGTGTAAATAATAGGTGCATCCGGTCAAAGATATCAGGGTATCACCTTGACCATGGACGGGTTGAATTTGGTGCAATTGCGACACCACAGGAAGCAGGTGGACGTCAAGCAATTATATAACCCGGTGCCACAGACAGTTTGAGTTAGTTGGAATAAGTTGCAGTTGAAGTTCGAGTTGCAGCTGGAGGCAGTGAGAACCAGCTCCCAGCAGAGGGCTGGGCCCTCAGGACCCCTTGGTTGAGCAGCCAGCAGAATGGGAAAGAAGTGCTGCTAAAGACAGAGGAACTTGGGGTCAATATGTTGCAGTCTGTCCAATCTCCAACTCACCTCTTACACACAACCCTTTCGCAACCCTTACGAATAAAGTGTAAGAGGTATATTTTTCTAAAGAAGTGTGTTCGTTTGTCATTATTGTTAATTATGTTTCCTCATGTATATGTATACATATAGCTGTATCATGGCTATACAACAAAACCACCATTTCAAGTGTATTTGCCACTGTGACCGTATTTGTCCTTTCTTCATCTTAAATACTTTTTGGATCATCTTTAAACAATTTGGCCAATTTGTAAACATTTTTTCACTGAAACAAGCTTCTTTGTATACATTGTACATTCTTCTGTGAATATCACATGCTTTTCACTTCTTAGCCTGCAAAAATCTGATGACAGATCTCTGTTTAAGTCTGGAGCACTCTGACTTGTAGCCATTTTTGAATAGCCCCAAAAGAAATATATCTGTGATATTAAAATAATTGTTACTATAAAGCAATTCCAGACATTGCAGAATTTACATTTAGGAAAAAACAATTCTGGAAGAAACATCTATTTTGCTTTTTTTCAAAAAAACTCACTATATTATTTAAATGATCGTCATATAAGCTAAGAATGAAATAAGTTTATTTCTTACTTTGCTAAAAATGCTGAGCATTCTATAAAAACCATTGGCAAAGTAGATAAAATCAGAATGAAATAAGTCTATTTTTGCCAAAAATAGACAGAAAAAATTCTATGGAATGTCTAGGTTTCATACTTTACCAAAAACAGTAATTACATAATAGAAAGAATTGGCCAAAGAATATTCAAAGACTTCATGTTAAAGAAACTAACTAAAATTATCATAAAAATATCATGTAAAACTTCCTCATATATGACTCAGTTCTATTGGTACTGCCTTCCTTAGAAGTAGAATATTTAATGTTCTAAAAAGCCTGGCTATTTAAAAAATTTCTGAATATGCCAGGAACCATATAAATGCTTCTGGCACTATTCTTTGTCATTATCAAGCACCCATTTTGTTTTATGTCAGAAAACCACAATATTACATAAGTATTCCCACTGGGGAATCCATCTTTACAATTAGCAAATATAACAACAGTCATATATTACTGGGCAAGAAAAACAGCAACAAAAAAAAAGGGTTGTAAAAGGCAACAAAAATAGGAAAAGCCATTAATCATTCTATGAAGAGATAAAAGCAATAAAAAAAAACCCTATGTTTATCTGTTGCTGATATCTGCCCAAGATCTCATTTGATTGGTTGCTTTGTTGATGATGTCATTGATTTTTTTAACCAAAGAATAAGCATATTTAAATGAACTGAAAGAGCCCAATCAATTAAAATCCAGTTGATGCTTTTTGTCATTGGGATTTCCTGGATTTTACAAGTAAAAAAAAAAAAAAAAAGGTGAAAATAGTTTTTTTATAGAATTGGAGGTTGAATTTGGTATTTTCTTTCATCTTTAGTTGTTTCTTACAACAACTCACTTGGGCCATCATTCTCCAACAGCAAGAAACATGGTGGATTGGAAATAATACAAGATAAACTGTAAATAAGGCTCATGTCCTCCTAGCTGTTATTAATTTTGATTCATATTCTCTTTCATCTTTATTGTTTGTCACTTTTTAACATAACTTACTTGTGTTCTCATTCTATAACAGCGAGGAAAATTATTTCCAATCCATAATGTCTTTTTTTTTTGTTATCACAGAATGATGGCCAAAGTTAATTGTGTTGTTGTATGTTACTCTCACTTGAGATCAAAGAACTGCAGATCTCTTGAATACTTCACAGTATTCTTTTTAGTAACATTTTTGACTTTAGTACTTTTGGTATCAGTATAGTTTTAGTCCTTCCAATTATTTTTCTTATCTCTTTTCCTGTGTTTTTTCATTGTTTTATTATTTTGTCAGTTTTGTTACATTTTGGTGGTTGTCATTCACTGGTCATTCGCAGTGGTACCAGGGGTTGAGTTTCTTAGGTATAAAAGTAAGATTTTAAATACAGATTTTAAAGGAACAGTCTATCTTTCCCACCAACTTCCCATAACCAGTGAACCTGGTGATTGGCTGTGTGACCAACTGCAAAGGGAGAATCCTATGAACTCTTGCAGCAGTTAAATGTGAAACTTGAGGACATTTGAATGTAATCTGTTAGTTACCAACAGAGCAACAAGTAACAATCAAAATTTTGAATGGAGTAAACATCTTTCATGGTGTAGGTGCTATGATTTGTCAAAGAATAGATCTTTTCTTGATAGACTTTAAAATACCACATCACATCTTGCTGTTTTTGAGACCTGCCCAGAGGAAAGTCATAACATCGACAATAAAATGAGTGATAATTTTCTGTGACCACATGTCTGACTTTTTCCTTTTCTGCTATGAACTCATTGTCATCTCTTCATCTTATTTTTGTTGATTGGTTGTTTTTTGGGTTTTATGGCATATCAACCTTTGTAAGTTATTTAACACCAAATCCATTTTAAAACAATCAGTTCTATTTCAAACAACTCACTTTAGCATGAGTACACAGTTTCATTGTCAAAAACATTTTTATTTCAAGATATTCAGTTTATTCAATTACTTCTAATTCAGCTAATTCAGTTTAGTATTAATACAAATTTGTTTACACACTGTTAAATGTCAAAACAGTTCTATATTGAACAATTCAGTTGTAAGTACAGTTTCAATGTCAAAAACAGTTCCATTTCAAACAATTCAGTTTAGCATAAGTATACAGTTTAATTGTCAAAAACATTTCTATTTCAAGCTATTCAGTTTAGCCAAACAGTTCTAATTCAAACAATTCAGTTTAGCATAAGTATGCAGTTAGTTCTATCTAACCCATAGATAGGGCCTTATCAGGTGCTACCATCCCGGGCCAGACTGGACCAGGGAGCGATGGCAATGAAGGGGTGCTCTGCATTCCCCAAAGCTCCAGCATCACTGGAACCTCACCATCAAATTGTTTAACGTCATATCCAGGACACTCATTGGTGGGGGAGGATCTTACCCCTCTGCAGAGTTGCAGTCAGTGTATTCTACAACCCCAGCCGATTGGGCAATACACAGTTAAATGTCAAAACAGTTTTATTTCAGATAATTCAGTTTAGCATGAGTACTCAGTTTAGATGTCAAAACAGTTCTATTTTACAAAATTCAGTTTAGCATAAATACACAGTTTAAATGTAAAAATCAGTAAACTCCAAACCCCGTGTAGTTCTATTTAACTCATAGATAGGACTCTTATCAGGTGCTACCACTCCGGGTCAGAGTGGATCAGGGAGCGATGGTAATGAAGGGATACTCCACATTCCTCAAAGCCCCAGCATTACTGGAACCTCACCATCAGATTGTTTAGTGTCATATGCAGGACACTCATTGGGTAGGGTGGGTCTTACCCCTCTGTAGAGAAGCAGTTGGTGTTTTCTACAGCCCCAGCCGACTGGGCAACTTATTTTTGTCTCTGCCAACTTTTTTCAAGATACCAAAATGCCACACAATCCACCCTTCATTCAATTTCATTCTTCAATAAAATTCATAGAATAAAAAACAAAACAAATGAACTTGTGATAAAAATAAAACAATTGTCCTGAACAAGTCAAATAGAATAATAATACTATATAACTCCAATACTTTTCCTGGATATGTTAGACATTTTTTTCTATTTTTGGAAGTGTTGAGTGTGGGGCTGTAATGGTTAATGTCATAGGAAATAGACAAAGTGAACCAAATTTAAATCTTGGATGAGGCTATTTGCATTGTACTTTGCCCCTGAGAAAGGCTTGAATCCATTCTTCCCTCTCACCAGCTATTGATGAATAGTAATGTAAACTGAGAACCTAAGAACAACGAGTCCCAAAGAAGGAAACTTCTAAAAGCTCCTTACTAGTATGGTTGAGAGGCAGAATTAGGAGATGTGTATTTCCTAAGACAGTTCAATATTGTGTTCAACCCCATTCTAACAATTTCAGCAGTAATACTTACACTAAGTCATTATAGCACTTTGTTCTTCTCTTGGACAACATGACTGTGGCCAATCTTTCATACAATCAAGGCCTGTGCTGTGGCCCATCTACCATTCAATCGAAGCCTGTGCTGTGGCCAATGTCCAGATCAATAGTCCTACAAAACAGATGCTATATGTCAGATTATTCTGGGGATAAGCCATAAACAACTTCCAGTCTGAAATAGATAATCATAGACACTGGATTCTGAAAAAAAAATGAATCTTCTAATTACAATGAAATACCTTAACTCATGTAAGCCATTTAAATGAGATATCTTCTGCAAGGAAAAAGACATCTTACCAATGTTGGATTTATGATTTGGATTTGCATATTTGGAACTTTGCCCTTTTCCAGATTTAATGCTGAACTGGATTGTGTAATCTTTATTGATTCAGGACTTGATACTAATTATTTATGAATTAACTGGATCTAAACCCTTTCCATAAGTTCATTTTTTTGTCTTACACCTTCTAATACTATAGAACAGTCATTTTATAGTCTCCAACTTTTTTTTTTTATTTCTCTTGCAATGTCCTGATATTTATTTAACTTCTCATTTGAAACTGAATAATCATATGAGGTCTGTATTCATACAAAATGTCCTTTTTTTATCATCTGAATTCTCAATATAACTGCACAATACCAATTAGAATCCTTCACTCCTTTCTAAATAGATGTATCACTATAATCATGGACCACTATTATAATGGAAACCCAATGGTTTTTATTTGAACAATACACTAAAAACCTGCAGAAGTAGTGCCTGTTAAGGTCCCCTCTATGAGTCAAACAGATCATTTTGGAAATTATTTGATAGGAATATTTGAAACTATATAACTGTGTGCAAACAAATTATAATTAAATAGGAATAATTGCTTGAAAAAAAAAGAAGAAAAAAGCTGATTTCAGCATTAAATAACCCAAGAAAGGTTGACATGGCATAAAACTAGCTAAACAATCTTTTAGGATCCCTTTTATGTACCAAACAGATCAGTTTGAAAATTATTAGTATTGGATAGGAATACTTGATTCCATATAGCTGTGCAAATAAAAGATTGTTTTTGTTGTAAGGGAATAGTTGCTTGGAACCATGTAATTGTGAATAAATTATGAGTATTGGATAGGAATACTTGATACCATCTATGTAGATTGCATAGTTGATGAAGCATGGTGAATTGATTAGTCATAAAATTAATAGAACTAAAACAGCAAAAAACAAAAAAAAGTGAGTGAGTATAAAACTTTAAACAACTCTTTTTATTATTATTATTATTATTATTATTATTATTATTATTATTATTATCATCATCATCAAAATGATGAGACTGACTAATGGACCAGTTGATTTCTGGTTATCATAACAATCAATGATGATATTGATACAAATATGTAACTTCTTTCTCAATACACACAAACATATATATATATATATATATATATATATATATATATATATGATATTAAACTGCATCTTGTAGTGAGGATCTAGTTCAAGAGTTTTTATACTGTTTTTATGGTCCAGTAAAATTGAATTTTATGGAATTAAAAATTAGTTACGATTCCAACACTGCTGTAATATTTCATCAAAAGTGAAAGGGTATAGAAGAGAGTTGTTAACTGGGACAGGTGTTGTAATAAAATCTTCATAGAGAAAGCTGGTGCCCAAAAAATTAATTTTGTAACCCAGTTTTCCATGTTCTAAAAGCATATTTACTTAATTGAGTCTATCTATTCCTTTAAACCTGTACTGAGTCCTTTTTTACAGTCCTCTTCTCACATAAATACATGCAGAATATTATGTGGTCATATCCACAGTAACATGTCCCACATTTCAACCCTTCCTCATCATGGTTCTATCTGCAGCCACCCAACAAATTACATCAACAAAAAGCACTGCCTTCCTTTTTCAATTACCACAGAAAATAAGAATAAAAGTCTACGTTTTGAGCATTAAACTACTTCCTATCGCTATTGTCTTTTTGTGTAAGCTTAAGGGCCTCCAAAACAGAACTTTTCCCTGAACAAACATTTCAACTGTAGAATTGCTTGTATATTCATCATAAATACACTTTTCCTTATTTGTTAACCTTTTTTTGTCATTAGTTTTTCTACCACTCTGCCAAAATATGTAACAAATGCCAAGGACAAGTGTAGGTAGGTAGTTACAATTGTGTTAAGATAGAGATTTTATAAAAGGATATTATTTGGGTAGGTATAGTCCATAATTTTACCTCCCTTTTTTTGAATTCTGTATTATGATGTGTTTGTCTGTTTTTAAGTGAAGAGTCTGTTAAATATTACCCATTTTTGTTTGATGAGTTGTGTAAGCAGAATTTGTTAAGTTTTCTTTTTTTGAAGGAGTATCTTCGGATCACAGAATTGTCACAGCCAAGATATGCCAGAGTCTATGTGGAAATAAAGTAGAAATAGTCAAAATCACAAGATAACACTGGTCCTCACTTACCAATAGAGGTATTAGTAGTAAATATATGGTAGCTGTAAGAAACAAATTCAATTCTCTTCAGGAGATATCTGAAACACATACTCCGAATGAAGAATAAGAAAACTTTGTCAATGCCCACATAGGAACAGCAGCAGAATGCATACCAACCAGACCAAGAGCCAAACAGAGT
This sequence comes from Sepioteuthis lessoniana, assembly GCA_963585895.1. Lineage (NCBI taxonomy): Eukaryota > Metazoa > Mollusca > Cephalopoda > Myopsida > Loliginidae > Sepioteuthis > Sepioteuthis lessoniana. The sequence goes on from OY757927.1 coordinate 4,018,032, forward strand.
TCCATGGGAGACATTAGCAATTAGGAAAAAACAAGATAGCATGAAAAAATTGTCCTAATGTAATAAAATAAACCCAACAAATGCGAACACACAGAAACTTAAGGCACAAAGAGAAATAACACCAAACAAAAAAAGAATACATTCAAGGTCAGATCAATAAAATAAACAACTCAGTAGAAGACAGACAATCATGAATAACATGACAGATGGTAAATGAAATGAGCAAAAGAAAGAGTTCCTCAAAAGCAAAACTAAAAGCTGCCAGCCAAGAAGAATGATTACAGATGTGGAAAGAACATTTCAAGAATCTCCTTGGAAACTCCCCTAAAGTCACAAATAAACCTATCACAAAAATTATCAATAGCCAACTAGACATCAAACTAGGACAGTTTACTCAAGAACTAAAAGAAATACTTAGAAAATTAAAAATAGAATAGCTGCAGGCCTTGATGAAATACCCCCAGAAGTATAGAAGACAAAGAAATTTGATGACCTACTACATGAATTTTGCAACACCCTATATAAACAGATTACAATAGAGAAATGGACAAAAGGCTTCATTCTCCTCTTTGATAAGAAAGGTTACCTCAGAATCACCAAGAACTATAGAGGTATAACTCTTACTTCTATATCAGCTAAGGTTTAGAATACTCTGCTTCTCAATTGCATTGCGCTTGAAATTGAGAAAGTTCTAAGTAAAAATCAGAAAGATTTTCCAAGAAAAAGATCCACATCATCACAGATTCTAACAATCTCTCAAATCATTGAAGCAGTTCATGCAAAAAATCTCAAGGCATCCCTATTGTTTATAGACTTTGCCAAGGCATTTAATTCCATACACAGAGGAAAGATGGAGCAAATACTTCTAGCTTATGGCTTCCCTAAATAAACTGTTACTGCCATAATGTTACTGTATAGAAACAAAAGTCAAGGTACACTCACTCGATGGAGTGACAGACTTCTTCAAGAATGTCAATAGATCTAATAAAAGAAAATGGCTTTGCACTAAAAAAGGCAAGAAACATAAGATATCCCTCAAAAACTAAAATAGATGCAGACTATGCAGATGATCTAATGCTTCTTGCAAAAACATCTGCCCAAGCTGAATCCCTGCTGCATAGCCAGGAGTAGGCATCAGGAGAAATTGGTCCCGACATGAATGCAAACAAAAAGGAGTACATGAGTTTTAATTGAGGAGTCATTTTCACTCTAAATGGTGGTTCTCTGAAATTAGTAGACAAGTTCACGTACCTAAGCAGCAGCCTCTCATCTACTGAAAGTGATGTCAGTATTCACCTAACGAAGGCATGAACTGCTATTGATCATATGGAAGTCTAATCTATCTGATAAAATAAAGCAGGATTTCTTCCAAGCAGCAGTTGTGTCAATACCATTCAATGGATGCACCACATGAACACTGACAAAATACCTAAAAAAATGAAGCTAGATGGAAACTGCACAATACTGCTATGAGTTATACTGAACAAATCCTGGAAGCAGCACCCTGTGAAATAGCAGCTGTATGGCCTCTTACCTCCCATCACTAAAGCCATCCAAGCAAGACAAACAAGACATGCAGGGTACTGCTGGAGAAGCAAGGACAAACTCATGTTCTGATGCCAGAGTTAGTCGACCAGCTAGAACTTACCTACAACAACTCTGTGCGGACACAGGATGCAGTTTAGAAGACCTGCTGGGAGTGATGGACAGTAGGGATGGATGGAGATACTGTCTGAGAAATTTGTGTCAGCAACACAACTTGATGTGATGATTAGTTGATATCGCAGAATCTTATGACAATGTGGGTGTATACAGTTCTTAAAACAATGAAGATCTAATTTGTTTTTTCAGATGAGGTCACTTAAAGAATGCTTATAATATATATGTTTTGTTTTTTCTTATAATCATCAACTTTCAGTGGGTTGGTAGAATTGCATGTGTCTTTTAAATGACTGTAAAATCAATAAGAAATAGTAAATAGGAAGCTACATGCTGAGATGCCATTATCTTAAAGTGATTTGATTTTATACCGGGTATTTGAGGCGTCAACTAATTGGTTTAACTTCTGTAAAAGAAACTTGAGTAGCAAACTTTGCATCAAAATTGATGGGATTATTTACATTTAGTTTGGTTTGTTTATCTAGAACAAACATGGGAAACATTTTTCAAGAAGTGGGCCACATGAGGAGACATGGCTCATCATAAGGCAGGCCACACTACTAAAAAATTCAAGGTAATGTTTCCTTGAAGGTACCCCAATCATTTTCATTAGAGAAGACCATGCACAAAAGCATCTGCCTTAGAAATTGGGAAAAGTTGATCTTTTTTTCTCTTAGGTAAAAAGGTGTTTCCAATACAAATTTGAAGTCTTAAACAGGCCATCATTGCAGGCCATCCAGAAAATGAAGCAAGTCTTAGGCAGGTCATCCAGAAAGTACCATAGACTACAGTTTGCCTCTGAATGATTTAAGATCAACAGGGTCATCCTTCTAGCCCTACTGCCAAAGATCAGAGTGTAGTACCAGTATGTATTTATCCAACCTCTCCATCATGTGCAGTATGTGACACAGGGTCATTTTTGTGGAGTGAATCCCAGCTAGTTTGAATTCAGAGTTTTCTTTCTCTTGAACTTATTGTTATATCAAGACAAAAGAGTCCAGTCTACCCTACTATTTACCCACAGGTGGAAGGAGAAAAAATGAATTCATGCCTTTTTAAAGAGTAGTAGCAGGAAATAAAATCCTGACAGCCTTTCCAAGATTTGAACTCGGTTCACCAATTCCTTCATTTCCAACGACGATAACCATTACACCACATACTGATAGCATTTGATAAAACTACAAAATGATAAATGTTAAGATACTGAGATTGATATAAACATATTGTTGAGGTAAAACTCATTTGTTCATTTTCTCTCTCTCTCTCTCTCTCTCTCTCTGCAACTTTTGAAGAAAGGTAGTCATTTTCAGCCCACAACCAAAAATAGAAAATACTTTGCCCCAAAGAATGGTAATGGAAATTTTCAGAAATAGCCATACGACCTCTCAGGGTCTCATTCATACAGCCAGCAGTCTTAGAATTATTCTGGATATATAACAATGCAGATTTCAACTGCAATATGTACAACAACAACAAAAAAAAAAAAGAGAAGAAACAATCAAGATGATCTTCGTAGCTATTGTATTTAATAAAACTTAGATTGTTTAATAGCTTATCTTTGCAGTCGCAATATAGTTTCCAGTATTTTGATACTTCTACGGGTTTTTGGCATTTTTCAAAAGACTCAGAAGCTATAAAAGCTGATTGATTCAAGTCCTTTTTAAAAAGAATGTCCCATTATTTACATTCAGAGTTTTAAGGTTCATTTCAAACGTCAAATAATAGACAAGTGCTAATTATTATTATTAGCATCTAGAAGAGATGAGTTAAAAAAGTTTCTAACCATTAAGATGTCACCTAGCGTAATTGACAGGCAATGATCCAGAAATCATTTGAGAACATGGCCGGGATTGGATAATCTCAATCACATGATCAAGTAATTCTCAAAAGTTAAGATACAGATTAAAACCTTAATCAGTCAGCAGGAAGACCTGCAAAGTGAGCGGTTATCTAGGTTTCCTAAACAGGTATAAAGTAAGATATCTATTGATAAAGTTACAGGCACATAAAAATGAGGTTTTGTTATTCATGCAGATGTCGGATCTCAAAGGTGATGGTATGATGAGAAGATGAAAAATAAACAGCTGAGAGAAGACAAAATGGTGGCAACAAGAAGCAAAGAAAGATGAGATGTGGGATTATAGAAGAGGTAATTTAACACAAGTACAAGAGGTCCTCCTTTCTTTAGATGAATATCACCAGTTACTTCCTGAAGTTGCATTTCCAAGACTCACAACACACAGTTACCTTGTTGATGGAGCCTAGAACACACCAATAACATTTTCCACAAGAAAAAAAGTACCTCCCAAAAAAGGGATATCCTGGGTATGGTACTAAACTGCATTTGTTAGTGAAGGTCCAGTTTTGGAGCTCTGAGAAATGATGAATACTACTTCAGTACCATTACTCTCAGTCCCACTCTGACCCAGAATGCTAGTACCTGCATCTGGGGAGGCTGCAGTTCAGGATATCTGGGGAGTGTGGAGTAACTCTTCATTACTATTACTCCCAGGCCCACTCAAGCCCAGAGTGGTAGTACCTATTCACGTCCCATTTATGTGTCAAATAGATCAGTTTAAAAATCATTTGTATAAGATAGGAATACTTGTAGCTGTGTACAAATTATTTGTACTAAGAATAGTTACTTGAAAGCATATAATTGCATATAAACTATTAGTATTAGATAGGAATACTTGAAACCATATAACTGTATGCAGATCTGATAAGAACACTTATTATATAACTGTATACAAACAAATAATTATAGACATAAAAAGGGAAATTTTAACAATAAGGAGTTGTAGAGTGTTTGCCAATGGCCCGGGAGACCAGGGGTTCAATCTCAAGCTGAATCATATCAAAGACTTAAAAAATGACTCTTGATACCTCCTTATTTAACACTCAGCATTATAAGGTACATATGGAGAAGTGGAGTAGCTATTGAAATGGGAACGTCCGGGTCACTCTCGACTACGGTTGCCAACTTTACTTTAGGGTATTAAACAAATAAACCAAATCTTCCAGTGGCAGTACCAGTGAGGATCCCATGTATGGATCAAAATATATCTTTTTGGAAATTATTAGTATTGGATCAGAATACTTTAGACTATAACTGTGTACAAACTATTATTATTACCTCAGAAGAGTTACTTAAAACGATATAAGGGTTTGAATTATTAGTATTAGATAGGAATACTTGAAACCATGGAACTGGGAAAACAAATGATTATAGGAAAAATATTTGCAATGAGTACTGAAAATAAAAAGTTATGATTACAATCAAACATTTACAAATGAATCAAATTTCAGCATTAAATAACCCATAAGGAGTTAATATGCCATTAAATAGATAAACCAAACCAAAAGATTGTTATGACAACAATCAAACATTTATGAATCAATTAACTTTCAACTTTAGCAGCCCATGAGTTGATTTGCCATTAAACCAACCAACATGCAATCCTCCTTTAATAGAAGCATCAATATCATTATGGACAGCTTTTACAATGGACCTAATGGATTCATAAGACATCTAGTATCACCAAAAATCTTTGCTGAATAAACAAAGAACCTGTAAAAACCTTGTTTGACCTTTAATACTCACAGTCTAATGCAGGTCGAGATCGTTACCAATAGCTCCAGCATTTCACACCTGACTTAAAGAGAAATGAAAAGATGTTTTATTTGCATTATATAACAAATAAAAAGAATAACAAACATTTGTTTGTTGAGCAGGAAAAAAAAACACGTTTTGCAAAGAATGCAAAACAACTTCCATTAAAGATTCCAAATGTGTAAATAACCAACACTTGTTAATCTTTTACATAGCTGCAACTCAATTTTTGCAGTTTTTATATATTCAAATATACCGGATATTGGCATAATGGTTTGAGGTGTTCGCCAATGGCCCAGCAAACCTGGGTTCAATTCCAAGTTGAGTCATACCAAAGACTCAAAAATTGGAACTTGATGCCTCCTTGCTTAACATTATAAGGTATGGATCAAAGGTAAAGTGAGTCAATCCTGGGAAAGGAGTAGTGCCTTCCTCTACACTCTATAGCTATCGAAAAGGGAGCCTTAGGGTCACCTTCAACTACAGTCGCCAACTTTTCTTACTTTACTTATATATTTAAATGGATATATACTACTAATAGCACATATCTTAACTCACAGATAGAACCACCATCGCTACTTATTTCATTCAATACAATACAAGGATGTAATCTTTAAATAGGTGCTAGAATAATCAAACCTGTGTGTGTCCTGAAGGAGTAGCTAACCCTACTGATAGAACCACCATAGCTTATTTCATTCATTATATTGTAATTCTGCAACTTAATCCAAGCCAGAATAAACAGGTATAATGCTCATCCTCAGCTGAGTTGGAGAGTTACATTTTGATTTTCACCAGAGTGCACAGATACTATGCTGATCCTAAGTAAAAGGCTGGGGAAAAATACTTTAATCCTTAGCAGAACACACAGAAACTATACAGATCCCTAGTAGAATAGAGGAAAATAACATTTTGATTCTTGGTAGTGCACAGATACTATGCTGATCCAAAGTAGAGAGATGAAGAACAACATTTTGATCCCCACTTGAGTGCACAGATACTATGCTGATCCCAGATTGGAGTGCTGAGCTATGCATAAATAATCCTCTCATTTTACAGGGGAACTATGCAATTCTACCATATTTGTAGCAGGTTTGTTATTAATCGGCTTAAATAATTACATTGTAATGAATAGCTTGAATGAATTAGCTCATGAAAATTATGAAAATGAGATTTTTGACAGAGTGGGAAATGATTATCATAGCCTGAAAATGTTATTGTTACTGAGGTCTCTTCTGTACACTGAAATTTAATTAGTATTTAGAAGATGAAAGATAATAGAATAAATAACTTTTATAATGAGAATGATTATTAAATAAATACTTGCTGAACCTGTGGAAATTCCATGGTTTAGTTAGAATATATAAGTTCAGTTTGGTTGTGTTTTATGGCATATAAACTGTTGCAGGTTATTTAATGCCAAATCTTGTTTTATATATATATATATATATATATATATATTCATGTGATTTGTAAGCAAATAGTTTGTAAGTAAGATTAATTTTAAATGAGCCAGAGCTCATTTGTTTGCACATAGTTAAATGGTTTCAAGTATTGTTATCTGGAACAAATAATTCTATTTGATATTCAACTTTTGGTTGAACACATTCAAATAGTTTTAAGTATTACAATCTAACATTGATAATTCTATTTAATATTAATCATTTTCTTGCACCCAGTTGAATGGTTTGGTTTGGTTGTGCTTCATAGCATATCAATCCTTGTGAATTATTTCATGCCAAATCCTCTGTGTATATATATATATATATATATATATACACACACATACATACACACGATGAATTGTAAGCAAATAGTTTGTGGGTAACATGATTTTTAAATTAGTCAGTTTGTACACAGTTAAATGGTTTCCACTATTATAATGTAGCACTAATAATTTTATTTAATATTAATCATTTGTTTGCACACAGTTAAATGGTTTCAAGTATTGTTATTTAACACAAATAAATCTATTTATCAAGTATTCCTATACAACACAAAAATGAACACAATAATATTAAACTAATTTTTGAAAAAAATAAAAATAAAGAGGTGCTCATAATGTTATGGTTATTATTGTAAGAAACTGACATGGCAACCTGAGTTCAAATTCTCAACTCAGCTATTTGCATTTTACATGGTTCATGCAGAAGGATTTGGTGTATATATATATATATATATATATATATATATATATATATATATAATACAGTTTTCTCTATAAATAAAGAGTGCTCAGAATCAGTTTATACGAGGATCATTAAATAAGTTTCCAGACTTTTTTTGTATGAGCACTTTTATTGATAGTACACACATGAAACTCTAGTCCCCTTCAAAGTAATCTCCTCCGGCTGCAATGCACTTGTTGTACTGTTCCAACAACTTCTGCAAGGCCCCATGGAAGTCCTCTTGTGTGAGCATGTCATTGACCTTCATCACAGTCTCTTTCATCTCCTCAATTGTCTCATAATGACAGCTTCTGAGCTTAGGGAATAACCAAAAGTCACAGGGAGCAAGGTCTGGACTAAGGGAGGCCGAGGAAGTGTCTTGATGCCGATCTTGGTCAAATAGTCTGTGACAAGGATGGAGTTGAGGATTGGTACATTGTCCTGGTAGAAATGCCACTGACCCGATTTGAAAAGTGCTGTTCTTTTCCGATGGAATCTCTTCCTGAACTCCCTTAAAACCTCAACATAGTAACCCTAACCCTTTGGCCAATCAACTCTGGTGTATTGACTTCCTTACTCCTCCCACACCTCTCATCATCCCTCACAGACTCCGTGCCTTCCTTGAATCTCTTATGCCACTCAAAAACTGATGCTTGATTCATGCAAGATGCTCCAAAAGCAGTCTGAAGCATTCCATACTTTTCTATGGCATTTTTTCCAAGTTTAAAACAGAATTTTATTGCATATCGTTCTTCTAAAGTGTCCTCACGTCCAGATTGCACTTTTGAAATTCACCAGCTGTGATAATCAGACTTTAGTAGGGTGTGTTCCAATTGCTGCTGTAGCTGTTGATTTGAAGCTGAAATCATAAAAGTTGGTCAGTCATCTCATAAGATATATAGCAATAACATAGTGAATTTTCAAGAGTCTACGACAATTTTAAATATCCATACGAAAAAAGTCTGGAAACCTATTGAAGGCATCACACACACACACACATATATACATATATATATATATTGGATAGTGTAGACAGTCAATAGTGCTTGATTTTGTGTCAATAGTTTGGTTTCTTTGTTTAATGGCATATCAACCTTCTTGGGATATTTAATGCCAAAGTCATAAAAATGAAACTGGAGTTTGAAGCACCTTAGCCATTATGCCATGAGGACTTCTTCTTGTGTCTAGGTTATCCTAAATTATATATATATATATATATATCCATGCATTGTTTTTGCCATCTGTTAGTCTTATTAGACTATGAATCTGTACTAAAATCTTGTCATATATCTGGCAATATAGAGAAGAACAGTATTTTTCCATAGCATAAATACCTGTGTTATCAATGGAAAAGGTAAAGTGCAACACAAATCATTGCCTTAAGCATTGGTTGTGTCCAAGGTCAAATTATCTTAGAGACTCAAGTTCCTGGTTTTACCACTAAAATTTAATTCATTACAATACAATGGAGCAATCCACAAATAGATACTGGAATAATCAAACCTGAAGTAGTACACAATCAGAAGCACAGATACTACACTGATCCTCAACAAAATGTTGGTAAAATACAGCTGTCTAAACAAGTCTTTAATCTGGCACAAGGCATATTACTCAGTAAAGATCAAACGCTAAATCCAGCTTCTTAACACTTTCATTAAATAATGTAAATTATTTTTATTACATTTAATCTATTATTTTATCTGTCAAGACATAGTCAGCATTTTTTTGCTTCCCGACCCCCCCCCCAACCAAAAGATGTCACAAGCTTTTCTTGTGTGACCCACTTGGTTGTCACCCTCCCCCCCAGAGAGTAGATGATTACTTCATCAGCATATTTATGTGTGTGCATTCAAGTCTGTGTCTTGAAAAGATGATAGACATGAAATGGTTAGTTGGCAAAACAAATAAAAAATAGACATATTCATGTGTGAGCGTCAATGTTTGTGGCACGAAAAGACGATAGACCTGGAATGGTTTGTTGGAGAATGGAAAAAAAATAGACATATTGCATAATTATAAAGATATTGACCTCTTTCTGGTATTATGCATTCAGAAAAATCTTCTATTTTCATTTTGAGAATATTATTAGTATTGGAATTGGTTTTAAGGAAAGAAATTACCATTCTTAGATAAGATTGCTTGTCAGTTCTTCGAGCAGAGTCTTCTTGCTTTTTCTTTTGCTTGCACGAAATGCAAAACGCTCTGAACTAAAATGGTCTCCTTGTTTTAAGGCTGATATATTCACAATTGGCAAAAGAAAAGAAAAATGATTCTTGTATTTCAATTAGAAATGTACAAGACATGTTAAAAAGTATCAAGACTGAAGCTGTATTTACCAAAACAGAAATGAACAAGGAATGAAACATTCATTTTCTTCAAAATAGTCCCCTTTTGTGCTAGTTTGCTGCATTTGCTCATGTGATTGTTTTATTCGTCACAATGTAACATAAACTTGCTATTCTGTTTCATATTATCAATTTTTGCTTTGACCTAATTGGTTCTGGTGGCATTATTTTGTACTGATATGAAGAGAGATTCAATTTCTCTCTACAGGTTTCCTCTTCTCAGCTATATACAGATCATTTTGTGTATAATTTCCTTAGTTTGTCACTTGAAGTATCCATACAGTTGTTTCTCTTCTTATTTTGTTGCCTGTTTTTTTTTTTATTGTTATTTCTCTGTTTGCCCTAATGTTATTTCTATTGATATCAATGTGACTGGCTATTGTAATCAGTTTTCCTTTACTCCTTTTTGTATATTCCCCAATGCTAGCGAGTCCTCTTCCTCCTTCTTTTCTCTGTATACATATGCTTAAATACACACACCCACACGCACACATATAGATATATAGCAACAGTTCTAGCATAAATTGATCTAGGCTGCAGACCCATCAAACAAAAATGAAAGTGTTGTATAAAACAAAAAAATTAAATCCTAAACTAATTTTTAAATATTTATAATGTAATAAGAATAACACAAAGTCCAGTATACCATAATTAGTAAAAGATTATTTATGTAAATTGTACGGCTGCAAAACTGTAGCCTTTCACACTATATGATTTATGTGAACTACCAAGCATTATATCAAAATGGACACTAACAACAAAAACAAAAAAGGCATTAAATTCTTGTAAAACTAGACCTGATCAGTAAAATCCGAGTGCCATTATTAAGTGAGGGATTGTTAAAACATGTGACTCAAAAATTATGTATTCATAATTATCTTACTTGACTGCAAATGTTATGATCTACTGCAAAATATCTAAAAAGCAGCAGAGAGATAAGATGTCTTCTGACTTAACCCAGATTGGGTAAATGCTGTCACACACACACATCTTGCATGGAATGTCCTTAATTTGTTTTCTGAAGTGTCCATAAAGTTATTTTTCTTCCAATTTTTGTTTTCTTGATTTAATAATTCCTGTTTTTCCATCTGTCTTTTTGGGTTTTTTTTTCATTTTGCTATTATTAGCTGCAATGATTAATCTTTCTTTATTCATATTTGTATATTCTACACGCTCCTTGATTGCTGGGACCACACATTATTTAGTATTGGTTATTCCCCTTCCTCTTTTTCATCTCACATATAGAGTCAGTCATTTTTTTAAAGCAATTATATGGTTTCAGATATTTTTAAAAATTATTATTGATTTTTTTTAAGAGTTGAAGAAACTTGTGAAATGATGAGTTTGGTTGGTTGGTTGGGTTTTATGGCATATCAACCCTTGTAGGTTATTTAATGCCAAATCTTGTTAATATATATATATCATCATCACCAAGTTGTTCTTGACACTCTAGTGCCCTCCATCCCTATTATCCATCGCTTTGAGTATTTCTTCTAGGTTGCATCCTGTGTCCATACAAAACTGATGTAAATATTTGCTAGTTGGCTTACACAGGCACGTCCATGTTCAGGGATCCATAAGAGAACATCACTTATGAGTTTGTCCTTGCTTCTCCTGCAATGCCCCACATCTTGTCTATCTTATTTGAATGGTTTATAAGATGAGAGGCAGGTGGCCATACAGTTGCTGTTTTGTGGGGTCTTGCTTCCAAGATTTGTTTAAGACAGCAAGCAATATTCTTGTGTAGTTCTCATTTAGCATTTTCTCGATGTGTTTTGTTAGTGTCTGCGTGGTGGATTGATATAGTCGTATGGACACAGTGATAGCTTAGAAGAAAATCTCATTTGATTTTATTGAGCAGAATAGATTCCCATATGATCGATAGCCTGTCAATAGCATTCCACACTTTTACTAAGCGTATTTTTTGGTAGATGAGATATTGCTACCAAGGTACATGAAATGGTTTTCTAATTTTAGAAGCTTGCCACTTTCAGTGGAGATGGCTCCTTTTTGTCTAAAAAACCTGTAATTTGTTTCATTGACATTCACATAGAGGTCAATGCCACTTGCTGCTTGCTCTAGGCTATGCAGTAGCCATTTAGCTTGGGCTGGTGTATTTGTAAGAAGTGCTAGGTCATTTACATAGTCTGCATCTGTCAAAGTTTGTGGGGACATCATCTGCTTCTTGCTTTTTTCAACATGAAACCATTTACTTTTATTAGATCTCTGGGTGTTTGATGGTTTGGTTTCATTGTTTAATGGCATATCAACCTTTGTAGGTGATCTAATGCCAAAGCCATTCTCCTAGAACAGTAACGGTTCTATTCAACCCATAGCTGGGAGGATAAGGGGGTTCATACCTTTCCCAAGGGTATTTGCCTGAAAGTGAATGTAATAGCGCGACTGGAGTACAAATTCGCTTACTACGATTCCGCAGTCCATCGCTTTAACCATTACACCATAAGGACACCCCCCTGGATGTTCGAAATACATGATCTGGGTAGGGTATAAATAAAGATGGTGCTAGTGTATCTCTTTGCAAGACTCTGGAAACAATGTCGGAGAAGTCTGTGTCTCCAGGAGAGCAAACCATTGGATGCATATTTTTGTAAAGCACCATAGTAATATTTTCTCCATCTTTCCTCTGTGTATGGGGTCAAATGCCTTAGAGAAATCTATGACCAGTTGTGTTGTCTTGAGATACTTTGCCTGTACTCCTTCAATAATTAAATTGATTGTTAGAATCTGTGAGGTTGTGGAATGATTCCTTTAAAAGCTATCCTGATTTTCCCTAAGGATTTTCTCAAGCTCAGGTCAGATACAATTGATAAAAAAGACATTAAAAAACCTTAGCAGATATAACAGTGAGAGTTATGCTTTTATCGTTCTTTGTGATTCTTGGGCCACCGTTCTTCTGCAAGGGAAGGGTGCAGCCTTTTATCCATTCCTTTTTTTAGTTTTATTTCTAGACTGTACTGAATAATCAGAAGTGTATGTTATTAAATTTTTTGTCTTCCAAACTTCAGGGGTTATATTGTTGAGACCTGTAGCTTTTCTGTTGTTAATTTTTTTCAACATTGAATCAATTTCTTTCTATGTAAACAGTCCGACTTTGATGACAACTTGGTCATGAATAATTTTTTGGATAGGTTTGTTAATAATTTCAGAAGAATTTCTAAGCAAATTCTTGAAATGTTCTTTCCACTTCAAAAGTCTTTCTTCTTGGCTTGCAGCTTTTAGTTTTGTTCTTGAAGAGCTCTTCCTTCTGTCCACCTCATTTAGTGTCTACCATGCAATTTGTTATTGTCTATCTTCTACCAAAATTTAATCTTACTGATTTGACCTTAAATGTATTTTTTTTGTTAGTGTTGGTTTGTTCTCTCTGGGATATAAATTTCTGTGTGTTGATATTTGATAGGATCCTTTTTTTCATGTCATCTTGTTTCTTCCTAACTACTAGTGACTTCCATGGGTCTCTACATTTGGCTCTTGACCTGTTTGGTATGCACTCTGCTGCTGTGTCCATATGAATGGTAACAACATTTTCAGATTCTACATTCTGAATACATGTTTCAGATATCCCCTGAATAGTTACAAATTTGTTTCTTGCAGTTACTGTTTATTTATTACTGATATTTCTGTTGATAAGTGAGAACACCAGTCATAACGTTTGTTTCTTATTCCTGCATAGGCTCTGGCATACCTGAGGTTCAGTTTCTAATCACAACTCGGCTTGTTTCACAACTGAGTGCTGATTTGGACAACTTTCCAAATTCTATATGGTACTGCAAACAGGATTTAAACCTGTGAGGGAATATCCCATTGATTTTTGAATTACCCCATCTATTTAGGTTAAAAGAAAACCCCTTGAGTACAGATTCACCATTTAGTACTGCCTAGGGAAATGGCAGAGCCTCTGATGCTGGCTTCCACAACCCAGCAGCCATCTTGCAGGCACTCCTAAATATATTCCCTGCTGAACCCTCTCAGTTAGACATCATAGAGTCTGATGACGTGGACAACTGGGTCAAATTAACAACCCTATTAGCAACAATTGGGGCAAGCAACAACATAGAACTCACTTCAGCAGACATTATTCGTGCAGCTGGACACAGTGACCCACAATACAACAATAAGGGCAATACAAAAGGGATTCCCAAAGATGCACAGCCTCACTGCACCCAAGGTGTGCAAATACCAAGAAGTGAGGCACCACCTCAGTGTTGACAATGGATTAGTGCTCTTAGATCAAAGAATTCCCACTTCTCAACATGCAAAGCTCTTACATAGCCTGCATTCTGGACACCAAGGCGAAGTTGGCAAGAAGGCCTGTGATGAAAGCCTCAATCCATAACATTAGAGCAAATTGTACACTTTGTTCAAAAATCACCCTGAGTCAACCAAAAATACCAGACCGCTTGATACCATCTGATTGGCCATTTCAGTAGATTGTCATGAAACTCTTCCATGTTTGAATTATGGATACTTAGCATGCACTGATAAGTTACTAGCTGGCTGATTCTATATCACTTGAGCCGTGGACAAGCCAACATCTCAAAGCTAATCTCGATTTGCTGAGATGTATTTCAAAACTATGGCACCCCTGAAGAACTCAGCAGTGATGGTGGACCACCTTTCACATTCCTTCCATTCAAACAGTTTTTGGAGGATTTGGCTGTAAAGCACAGGCTATCATCTGCCACTTACCCTCAATCCTATGGTCAGGCAGAACTCATTGTCAAGTCAGCTAAGAGAATTGTAAATGGCAACACAGGAGCCCAGAGGTCATTAGACAATGATTGTGAAGCAAGAGCCATCGTCCAATACAGGAATATACCCAACCAGAACATCAGGCTATCCCCTGCTCAACTGCTACTCCACCACCAGCTATGTGACTTCATACCATCTCGACCAACATTCTACAAATGGCACACAAATTGGATAGCTACAGCCTAAAATCATGAGATGATTCTATCCTGTTGGAAAGCTCATTTCATAGAGCAATATAACCGCACAGTGCACACCCTATGCCCCCTTTCAAAAGAGACAACTAGTTGCAATACAACAACCAAGTACCCATCAATGGGACACAACAGGTCAGGTCATTGAAACCCTTCTCCACCACTAATATGGAGTCAGGGTTGACAGTTCAGGTAGGATCACCTTGCAAAATCACCAATTCCTCAAGAAGCTTGAAATGCCAATAATTTCACTTCCCATTCCTAGTGCTGTGCTTGAGTCACCTACACTAAATCCAACAAAGTTCCATAAACCCAATACACCAGCGTTGCAAACCATGGAATAACATTGCCACACCCACCACCAAACACTGCTCAGTTGCCTTCAATGATGCTGGTAAAAACCACCTGGGCATTGTCCAGATTACTACCATACAACCAGCCAGGTTTGAAGAAACTCATCCCCCCCTCAAAGGCCATTACCCACACTTGATGGGGGGGATGTAGAATAATAACACTTACTGCTGTAAGGGTCCCAGCTAGTGTCCAGCAGGCAGATAAAAATAAAGCAAGCTGTAACCCAATACAGTCCCTGCAACAATTCTAAATTGCAACTGGTATATATACAGAAATACCTCCACTCATAGACAAGTTGCCAATCATAGCCCATGGTATGGACTTGCCCACATATGCATAATGAGATGCTCCAGTGTACCATAAATAGCTCTCTTTCTTCTGAGGTTCTGTTTCTAATCATAACTCAGCCTGCTCAACAACTGAGTGCTGATTTAGACAACTTGCCAAATTCTATAAAGAAGTGCAGCGTTGACCAAACTTTAGATTCATCCACCATGCTGCATCCAATGGTTTCCTTAGCTATATGCTTGTGGGGCTCATAGAATACTCCCCTTCCTCAGAGACTTTTATCCAGTGACAAGCTGGGGCAGAATATCTGAGTGGTTATAAAAACATAAAGTCTCCCTTTCATTTTCCTAATGTTTAACTCAGTTTAGCATGAGTACACAGTTTGTCAAAAACACTTCTATTTCAAGCTATTCAGTTTAGTCAAACAGTTCTAATTCAGTTAATTCAGTTTAGTATAAGTAAAGATTTTGTTTACACACAGTTAAATGTCAAAACAGTTCTATATTAAACAATTCAGTTTAGCATAAGTACAGTTACAATGTCAAAAACAGTTCCATTTCAAACAATTCAGTTTAGCATAAGTATGCAGCTTAATTGTTAAAAATATTTCTACTTCAAGCTATTAAGTCAAACAATTCGAATTCAAATATATCAGTTTAGCATAAGAATGTTGTTAGTTCTATTTAACCCATAGATTGGACCCTTATCAGGTGCTACCATTCCGGGAGTGATGGTAATGAAGGGATACTCCACATTCCTTAAAGCTCCAGTATCACTGGAACCTCACCATCAGATTGTTTAGCGTCATATGCAGAACACTTAGGGAGGGGGGGGTCTTAACCTTCTGCAGAGGTGCAGTCGCTGTATTCTATAGCTCCCGCTGACTAGGCAATGGAATGAATATTTGAAAAGGTATGTCAATATATAATGTTCGTATTCTGAATAGATTAATGTATAATAGTTGAATTAGTCAAAAGACTTAGCAATACTTTGCTAATGTGATGTACAATTCAGCAGTTTTGGATGCTTTGATAAGGTTGTAAAGATGACAAACCCCACTGGACTGTGAGATGCTAAGCTTGCCTGATACTCTCTAAGTGCTACTCACCAGATTTGCCTCTATAGTTTGAAGCATGACCTAAGAATCTGAAACCTTTTAACTGCTTGCTACCGGTCCTGTCTTTCTCACTTGCCGCAACAATACACTGGTTCGCTCAATCCTACTGTGAAGCAACAAATGCAACAACAACAATACCAGTTCTGAATATGTCACAAACCCTGTCCCACCAGAGATGAGATGCGTGACATACAAATTGCACCCACAAAGACGCTCATGCTTCCATTTTTTTTTTCTGTATTTCTGGCATTCCACACGCAAGACACATTCACGCTCATTTTGAATTTTGAGGTTGGCCATTTCACTTGTCACTTCTTGCTTCTTTCTTTCTTTATTCCTTCCTTCCTTCCTTCCTTCCTTTTGGTGTTGCTATGAAAGGAAGTTATTCCACACAGCTTCGTTGTCACATTTCATTTCTCTTGTTCATCCAGCTCAGCACCTGTTTTTTATCCAGCTGGGGACGGTTGTTGGATTCATGTAAATGTCCGTTGTTCTGCCTGCATATACATCACATCACTTGTTGTCTCTTCGTATGTCAAACCCCTGTTAGCTCATCGGAGGCAGCAGTCTGCGGGTTCTGCCTTTCAATTTCACTACAGAATCTATGGTTTTAAGTCTACCTGACCTTGCCTGATCATTGAGGTTCTTGCAACCAGAGCAAAATTTCTTGAACCATCTGGTTTATGTACCATGATCAACTGTACTTTTACCTTTTGAGCCTTAAATGTTTTTGGTTGCTCCCATCGAATCATGGCCTAGTTTGAACTCATAACGCATAAGTTCCTGAATTAGACTACATTACTTGTTCATTTGTATAAAATGTTCATGGAGTGAAGCAAGGTACAACGGGTCAGCATACAAACTGCCACAATACAACCAATTCCAATGGGGACCTTCCATGGCTTGAACTGCTTTGGTCATATTACATGCACACTGCAAATTAGCATGTACACAAATATTGCAGAACTTTTGACTCACCCTAGTATAATGTTGGTATTCTGAATGAATCAATTTATAATACTAAGAACACTTCCTCTAAGAAAATCAGACAAAAAGATAAGGAATTCTGTAAATAAAATTGTCTCAACATTGTCCTCTAACTATAACCAATGTCACTAGCATGAAATGTAATATTTATTTTACTCACAGACACACTGTAAGAATAGAACATGTCACCAAAACCTAAAATGACCCCCCAAAAATAGAATTAACAAAACCAAAGCTTGAAACTTTTCTACAAGAAATCAGATGACATTTCTTTTTCGTTTTATTGTTTTTAGGTCCATTTATTAGCAAAACAATGGGAAGTATTGATTTTATGATGTTATCTCTGCTTCCAGGTGCTTTAAAAATGTTGAGATCATACTTGTCAGCTCAACCAACAAAAATAACTGATTTCAGTTAAAGATCATCTTTTATTTTGTTTCAATGAGAATATTGAGGTATTTGTTACTTGGATACATTGATTCTTTTAGATGAGTTTCAAATGAAAATATACAAAAGAGGTAACTGATTCAAAATCAATGTATAATGGTAACAACAAAACGAAGAACGGATGAAATGAAAGGTTAAAGACAACAAAAAAGATTTGATTGTTTTATGGCATATCAACCATTTTCAGGTCATTTAACACCAAATTAAATTTCAAACAATTCAGTTTGGTATAAGTATATGTTTTGTTTACAAACAGTTAAATGTCAAAACAGTTCTATTTCAAACAGTTCAGTTTAGCATAAGTACACAGTTTCAATGTCAAAAACAGTTCTATTTCAAACAATTAAGTTTAGCATAAGCACACAGTTTAGTTCTATTCAACCCAGAGATAGGACCCTATCAGATGCTATAACTCCGGACCAGAGTGGACCTGAGAGCAATGGCAATGAAGGAGTATTCTGCATTCCCCAAAGCTCCAGCATTACTGGAGCCTCACCATCAGATTGCTTAGTGTCACATCCAGGACACTTGTTAGGGGGATCTTACCCCTGTGCAGGGAAACTGTTGGTATATTCTACAGCTCCAACTGACTGAGCAACTGATTGGTAAGGTGTTGTCCATATGAGATTAGTTCATAAAGAAGCAAGTTCAGTTCTCACAGGAATTTATTTATTTCTCCATATTGCTTAATTATTGTAAAATGTAAACTGATGAAAGTGGTGAGCTAAGCTGTTAAATCCACTAAAAAGAAAATAAGCACATTATGAATATAACACTTGAAGATGTTGTGAATAACATCACTGTAATATACAAAACAGATAATTCAGTTATTTGCAGATCAGCGAATACTAGCACCCTAATTCTAGATAAAAGAACTAGAATTGAAACAGCTGTCTTGCATGAAAAGTTGATCAATAAAGAATTGCCTGATCAAATGAGTGCCCACAAATCACTAAATAGCTGACTCCCATATGAAGCAAGGAAGTCTCTCTTCTAAGAGTATTGGGCGTATTATGAAGTCTAAAGATCTCTTGACTTAAGATGTATAGAAATTTCTTTGGTACCTATGTTATTATGGACTGTGTACCTTGGAAGAAATAAGAGGTATTAACATTGTAGTTATTTGCCATTTGGTGCCAATAAAAGCCATATTGGAAAATGTTAGTTACTGACATAGAGCAGTAAATATAAGAACTGACATGGCTGAAGATTGCAATAAAAAAAGAAACAAAAATAAGATAAAAGACAAACTAGCTAGAAAATAAATAAATATTTATGTTATAGTAATAAATTTTCAGACTCATTTTGAAATGAAAATCTCTCAGGTTTTGTTACAAAATCTATTCAAACATTTAGTCATAAAGAGAAAAAAATAAACTGTTTAAGCTGAAGAAAAAGCTGAAGAGAAGCACTTTTTATAAATTTGCATGCATATATATTTGTCTATGTGCATATACAAGGTTCATTCAATAAATAAGGGGAATATTGCCAGATGAGCTGGAACTCTTTACAGTTACACTTTTTTCAAGGAAATCAATAGTGATGGGGCATTTTATGTCCCAGAATCCTGTCAAGCATGAACTTTTTTAATGAATTGCTGCACCTAGAACTTTTTCTTTACTGGAGAGTGAGTGTGTTTCCACTCCATGTAGTATTTTTTCAACTCAAGCTTGTGTAGAATAACAATAACACATACCTCCATAAAGTGACCAGCTGGCAGATAAAAATAAAGCAGGTCGTAGCTCAGTGCAGTCCTCCTTACAATGCTAAACTGAAGCTGGTTTATATAATAAAATACTTTCACTTACTTACCAGCAGCTAATGACGATCTATGCAATAGAATAGCCCACTTGTACACAATGGGATGCCCCAAGGCACCATAAATAGCTCCCGTTCCTCAATTGGGAATTGAGTTTCCTGTTTTCACGACTGATTGCTCTTAGCTAATGCAATTATTTACTCTCGGCTATCACAACTAATTGCCCTACACAACCTGACAAATCTTTGTAGTGGCAAACCCAGAGTTAGCCAATTTGGAGACATTTTTTGATTAGAACATGCTTCTCTATATACATCACACATTCTTCTATAAAGTTCATATGGTTTACACTTGACAGCCAGCAAAAATTTCATAACAGACTTCTGTTCAAGCCTGGAGTATTGTTTGATTTGCCACCATTTTGAATAGGCTCAAAAGAAATATTTTTACAAAATTAAAATAATTCTTGTGATAAACTAATTCGAAACAATGCAGAGTTTACATTTCAGGAGAAAAAATTATCGAAAAATTCCTCTTATTTATTGAATGACTCTCATATTAGTCTCTCTCTCTTTCTATATATATATATATATATATATGGTAATACCTTGGTTTACATCATTTCATTCTATTTCAAATTTAATTTCATTCCACTTTTCTTGACTAAATTTCAGTTCAGTGAATGTCATTACATCAAATATTATGTCTCTCAGTATTGTCATAATAAGAGAATGTGAATTAAATTCTTCATTAAAAATATCTAAAATACATAAAAATTAAAAAAGTTAAAAAAAAGATCAATTCTTGAATACTAAACTCCCTCAATTCTGCAGAATAGTCTCCCAATTTAATGTAAATAATATGATTTGATTAATTTTATTGATCATTCTTTACAAATTAAGGTGTTTGTTGACATAGGGCATTTTAAGGGTAATTCATAAGGTAATAATTTTATAATGTTCATTATTCTTTAAAAAAATGTTACAATTTATTTTTAGTGTCTTTTAAACTTTAGCAATAAATATATTCTTTCACAAGTAATTTATGCTAGTTTTACTGTGTTTGTTTTCATTTTAAGAGATTTTTAAAACCTAAAACCAGAGTTATGTCGAAGCTTACAGAACCAATTAATGATGTTAGGTAGAGTGTGACTGTATATGTTGCCGGGCGATGTCAGGTAGGGTACAACTGTAAATGTTGCCAAGTGTTGTGATGTCAGAACTAATGATGTTTGCTAAACGGAAATTTCATCTGGAAAAGAGATTTAAAGGTTTTGGTGTTTAAATTCTAATGACTTATAATCCTTTATGGATTATTTAATCTCTAAGCCATTCTTTCAGAAGAATAGTAGTGGTACTATTAAATCAATAGCTGAGGAATAACAGGGTTCATGCCTTTCCTGAGGGTATTAGTCCATAAGTGAATGTAATAGAGCAACTTGATTTCAAACTTGATCACTATGATGTTGCAGTCCAGCACATTAGCCACGACATCATTAGGACTGACCCACTAGGGTAAAGGTAAATTTGATGTCGGTCAAAATGACAGAAAGTGGGGTATTACTCTATTTTATTCAAATCACAAACAACTAATGAAAATAACTTTTTCTTTTAGGCTGTCAGACATCCACAAGTCCTTCGTAGGTTCTCTGGGACCAAGATTAATGTACCAGCTGTACCTTCTTCTCAGAGACCCTGTAAGTATATATTTCTTGCCATTAGTCCTAGGTCCACAGTAATCCAGAGTGATAGTACTTGTTAGTGTCCTATCGATGTGTCGAGTAGATTTGTTTGAGATAACGTTTAAAATGATTTTGAATGTCACATTCATATATTTGCTCTTGAAATATTTATATTGCAACTAAGTATAAAGTGTCTGAAATGATTGGAAAGATAGATTTATTGTTTAACTGACATGAAACAGTTTGGTATAAGTATAGGTTTTGTTTACAAACAGTTGAGTTTCAAACAGTTCAAGGATTGATATGAAATAAAACCAAACCACCATAAATATAATGGCTCTTACAAATGTCCATTAAAAAAATACAATTCCTGCCAAACGGTTGCAACTGAATCTATTTAAAGCTTAGCTTGAGCATTACAGCCATACAATTATCCCTTTATATCAGTGACAGTATTGTTCCCATATTTAGTCAGACAAAAGGGCAACAGAGGGAGGAGAGCAAACAGGTCATTTACAACCCCACCTTCTCAGATCAGCAGGTCATTTGCACCTTTTGAGATCAAACTTTCTTACAGGGAACCTGCGGATTTAAAAGTGAATCATATAAAAAGTGAAGCCCTTGCTTCATGGGTGGGATACCTATTGGGAAGCAGAGTTATCTTTTTTTTTGGCTAGTGGGTAGAGTGTCCACCAATGCTCTGGGAGACCTGAGTTCAATCCTAGGTTGCGTCATGCCAAAACTTTAAAAATGGTACAAGATACCTCCTTGCTTAACACTCAACAATATAAGGTATGTATCAAGGGTAAAGTGGAGCAATCCAGAGAAAGGAGTGGTGCCCTCCCCTACACCGCAGTGTAGTAGCTATTGAAAAGGGAACCTACTGGTCGTCCTCGACTAAGGTCACCGACTTTACTTTTACACCTTGCCTTCTTGAAAAGTGATTGTCAAGGCTCATAGTTACAAGTTTGGGACACCCAGTAAGAAACATTTGTCTGCTAGACTAGCTTTCTATATCTTTCTCCACTATAGCAGAGTGTTCAAGGTGATTTACTAAACTTGGTTTGGCAGTAGGCCTCAATTTTGAAATACCCAGTAAGAATCAAATTCATTCTAGTTGTAATCATCTGCTAGACTAGCTTGCTATCTATTGTTCCATAAATTGTCCAAGGTATTTACTAAACTTAGTCTGGTACAAGACTACAAATTTGGAGCACTAAATAAGATTAGATATACTATACTAATAATAATCTGTATATCTAAACCTTATTTGATGCCCACAGACTGATATTATTGGAAATTCAAGAAAAAATATTTGATAGAGAACATTGAGAAATAAGGGATATAAAACAAATAGCAAATAAGCTTTTAAAAGATTAAATAAAGCTTTATATAGACAATAAAAGATCTTTAGTATAAGGCTTTAAACTTATTGTTTGAAGACATGGACAAGTGAATTTTTCCCTTAGAAGTTGTGAATTCAAGTTCAGGCTTAAGTAATGCTAGAATACATCAAAGAAAAGAAGTAGCAAAAAAAAGAGAAATATGACAATTAAGTTTGCTATGATTTTATTTGATTTGGATTATTTTTTTAATGTCATATCAACTCCTTACCAGGTAATTCATAGTAAAATCTAATTCATTTTTAATTGCTATCATAACTATATTATCAATATTCTGAGTTTTTGCATCTTTTTATTAAAATATAATCATTTGTTTGCACACTACTATTTGGTATGAAGTATTCCTATCTAATACTAATAATTCATATACAATTATATAGTATCAAATATTCCTATTTAATACTAATAATTTGTACACAATCATATGGTATCAAGTATTCCTATCTAATACTAATAGTTTATATACAATCATATAGTATCAAGTATTCCTATCTAATACTGACAATTTATACCCAATTATACAGTTTAAAATAACTATTCCTATTTAATAATAAACATTTATTTGCAAAAGAATTATAACTTCCAGTAACCATTCTTAATACAAATAATTTGTTAACAGATAAATTGTTTCAAGTATTCTTATCTAACATTAATAATTCTATTTAATAATAATCATTTGTTGGCACACTGTTATATAGTTTCACATATTCTTACATTCAATACTAATCCTTTTCAAACAGATCTTTTAGGTGAGACCCTAACAGATACTACAACTTTAGATCAAAGTGGAGTAGATCTGAAAGTAATGGCAATAAAAGGCTACTCTTCACTTCTCATATTTCCAGAATTACAGCCTCAGAACCAGAGACAGTTTAGTGCCATATGCAAGCATTGCGAAGGAAGGAATTTTTATATTTGGTGAAGGTATGTCAATTTTTTTATTTTCATTGGAATAGCTTTTCCTACTTACAAGAAAAAAATGTCTTGGAAAAAAATCCTAGCCTATAGAAATGTCTCGACCATCTAATCCTGAGGAAGGGAATTTGTGCCCTTGAGACTGTATGCAGCCTTTGTAAGCATGAAGTATTGGTTTTTCAAGAGCTTATCAAAAGACCAAATAAAATTACAAACCCCTAATTTAGAATGATTGATTGATTTTAATGGCATGTTAACTTCCGTAGGCTTATTTTCTGCTTAGAGGTTAGGGAATCACATTCATATTTATAGTTTTTGTGTACTTATTTCTAGAGATTTTATTTTCTTTTGCACATGGATTATTTCTTGGTATAAGCCACAAACAGTTTCCGGTTGGAAATACATAGTAATTCAACATTGCATTTTGGGAAAAATAAATCTTCTAATAGCTATAAAATACCTGACGTCAGCCATTTTAATTCCAAGTCTTCCAGCAGGAAAGATCTATCTCAAAGACTGTTTATAAATGCTGAATACTAGTTCACAAAGTTTATTATCTGGATTAACATTTAATGTCAAACCTATTAACACCTTTTAAATAGAAATAATTTTTAAACATATTCATTTTTTTGACCCATCAATTACCACTCCAGGTCAGAGGACACCTGGGACTAATGATAATGAAGGGGTACTCCTCACTTGCCAGATCTCTCAATTAAGAAACTGGTACCCCAAAAATACAACTAAAAATATCATCTAAAGCTTAGTAAAATTTTTCGTTTCTTTTAAGTAGTAAATTTAGATAAGGTTATTTATGAAAAGTTTTAACATTAGATCTTCTTGTAAACATTCTAGATATTTATTGAGTGTGACCTTACTGACAGACTAAGAATTGATTGTGACCATTAAATATAAAAATATTCTCCAGCTGTGATACAATCAATAAAAATAAATCCTTAGGCAAAATTTTTAACAAGGTTAAAATATTAGTCATTTATTAAGCATTACTTAATATGGAATACTGGCCATTTGCTGTTCACTGACAGTACCAACTGTAACTAAATGGTCACTTATCTAAATACATAGTAGGCTCAAAATTCTTTACTTTGCTGATCTGATGGGAACTGATGCCTTCATGGGACAAGGATTTAAATATTCTTAACCAACTCACTATTTAGCCACTGACAAATACATCTTTCTTTTTCAACATAAAAGGTATAAAAAAAATAGATTAAAAAATAGAATTCAAATCAAAAATTTTATCAAGGTTAAATTATTCTTGATTAACTCAGTATTTAGCCATTGACAATTACAACTGTTTCTGCTTCATCAAGAGCATAAAAAATACCTTAAATTGTGGCATACAAGTTGACCTTTTAAGCTGGAAAAATCTCTATAAAACTCAAGGTTTACTAACGTGGTAGGGTTAAAATCCAAACTTTCATCACTGGTTGTGACCCAGTCTGTGGAAAAGATTTGAATTTTAGCCCTGCCATGTTAGTCAATCCTGATTTTTATAGATATTTTTTCAGGTTCAAAAGGTTGACTTATATGCCACAATTTATGGTAAATGAAAAATAAAATGCAAGTTTAAATTTTTTGATCTCTTCAGTATTTAGCCAATGAAAATTATAGCTTGCTTCTGTCACCTCAAAGACTTGCAAAATGAAAGAGATGTAATGGAGCTGAGAAATAAAATCAAACAAAGAAATTATTTCGGATAAATTTATCAAAAATTAAGGAAGAAAGATATAAACAAGATATCTTACACACTGTTGTAAGTTTGATTCTCACTGGGGGGTCTTAGAATTCTGACCTTGTGCTAGATTAAGCTTAGATTCATAGCTATAAGACAAAAATAAGTTATAAACCCATGTAGGATATTTAATACATATACATAAAACATATGAGAAATATTACAAGAATGCACAAATGTGTCCCAAACAGATGAAATGTGCACATTGTTCCATGTACAAACAGTATATAAAAAAGCATGCTAATACGTAACCAATATTTCTTTGCTAAAAATGTGTGTGTGAGGTGTATTGAGTTCATCTAATTCATATTCAACTGGGAACCATTGGTCTATGAGAATAGACTCAAGAGGTCCATAAATTAGATGGCTTTCCTCATGGAGTCATGATGCTGCTGTTAAAAGGAGAGAGCGGACAGTATGTACATCTGTCCTTTTAGAAATCTTCTAAAGAAGAGAGTGTTTGGCGGCTTTTCCCCAATTTAGTGCTGCCCAGAAAAGTGGTCCAGGCTGAATAGAATAAGTCATCCTGATTGGGTGAAAATATGTGTCGACCCTAACGGTCAAATTAATTAATGTGCCAAACGAAAATAGGAAGTTCTTTCTGCTACAACAGCATATCAACAGCATATTATTGAACTGGGAATTACTCTATTCTTCAACTTAAAATATTTTAATTGTATTCTATAAACACAAATTCTGATGCTTTTATTGTATTATGGTAACAAACAGACAACATTTACAACATATCATCTTCTAATGAACATTAAATTCAATAGCCATGTTTCAAAAGGTCAGTTTATCTGACTGTTTTGATGACTTAATGCATGTAGAGATATATACTGTGATTTGAAAAATAATGACTTATAAAAAAAATCCAGTGCTTAAATGTGTAGCAGGAGCAAATGACCACCAAAGGAAACATTAACCTTGCAAAAAGGTTTATAAAGTTATAAATCCTCATAAAAACAGAATTTGGTTTCATGCCTGAATTTATTGCCACAATAAGAATGAAGAGGAATAAACTTAGGGTTGGTTACTGAAAATCAAATTTAACTCCCCACAGAGTGAATTTTGCCTACTTAGTACTAATCTTGGAAGTAAAAATTTTATTAGTAATTCTGAAATTTCTTAATTCAAATAGAAATCCAATACAATTTAAGTGTGCCCATAAATTTAAGATAATAGTATAACATGAAGACTATTAAATTCATCATTACATTAACTGTCGGCAAAGTTCCTTGGTACACAGGAAGTCACAGGAGTGTTGTGATTACTGAGCCGTACTGTGACATTGTAGTAAACACATTTGATCTCAGGTTGTGCTATTATATTCACTTTCCGACAAATATCATTGAAAAAGGTGTTAACCTCCCCTTTCCCCCCTCCAGCTATGGGTTAATTCGTATCACTATTGTAGTTCTACAAAGATGGCTTTGGTATTAAATAACCCATGAAGGTTGATATGCTATTAAAGAAACTCAACTTAAAGAGAATTATCAATTTTTATCATTAAGGGTTTTCGGACTATTGTCTTCATCTTTATTGTTATTTCCACAACATTTTGGCTGATATGTCCTCCGGCCTTCTTCAGGTGTTTGTCAAACTCGAGAACCTTTACAGAACTTCGAACTACATCCTTTATTGAATCCACGGGGGTTACCTATTCTGATTCCGTTAGCCATAACCAGGTACAAGTGTTAAGTATTCCTGTATTGTTATTCGCCTATAGTCAGGATTGAACCTGCAACCTCCAGATGATTGTCTCCTTAGAAGCTTAAGGAACCAACACCTATAAACCATTACGCTATGTGTCCAGCATATCATCCTTTGTAGGTTATTAGATGCCAAACCCATTTTTATACAAATAATCAGTTATATTTCAAACAATTCAGTGTAGCATAAGTACACAGTTTAATTGTCAAAAATATTTCTATTTTCAGCTATTCAGTTTAGTCAAAAAGTTTTATTGCAAACAATTCAGTTTAGTATAAGGGTAGTTTTTGTTTACACACAGTTAAATTTCAAAACTGTTCTATTTCAAACAATTCAGTTTAGCATACAAAAACAGTTCCATTTCAAACAATTCAGTTTAGCATACAAAAACAGTTCTATTTCAAACAATTCAGTTTAGCATAAGTACATAGTTTAGTTCTATTTGACCCATAAATAGGACCCTATCAGGTGCTACCACTCTAGGCCAAAGTGGACTTGGGAGCGATGGCAATGAAGGAGTAGTCCACATTCTCCAAAGCTCCAGCATAACTGGAGCCTCACCATCAGATTATTTTGTAGTATATCCAGGACACTTGTTGGGATGTGGGGTCTTACTCCTCTGCAGAGATGCAGTTGGTGTATTCTACAACCCCAGCCAACTGGGCTAATTAAGAATAGTTACTTGAAACTGTAAAATTGCTCATAAATTATTGGTATTAGAAATACTTGAAACCATAAAACTGTGGAAATAAATGATATTATTAAATAGAAATAGTTACTTTAAACTGTAATTGTGTATAAAATATAACTATCAAGTAGGCATACTTGAAACTATAGAATTGTATGCAAATTATTTGTATTAGATAGAAATACTTGAAACCATATAAAAATATGCACACAATCAATTAAAGACAAAAAAGAGCAATAAAAAATACAATAGAACATTGAAAATATACTTATTACTATCAAGCATTTAAAAATGACTCAAATTTTGGTATTAAATAACCCATAGTTAGTTGATAAGGCATTAAACAAGAAAAGAAAACCATCAAATTCTAAACATGCTTTAAGTTTGTCCATATGTTTAAAGGTAAATATGCAACAAAAAGATTAACATGTTCATAGTTATATTAGCATCAGCAAAGTCACTTGATACAGATTTGTTGAAGTTAGTAAATCATAAATACATCTTTAATGACACGGAACAGATCAATGAAGGTCATAATACAGTATCAGCCATAAGTACACACCTAACAATTTTATCTAATAAAAAGTTTTCTTCTAAACCAAAGATACTAAGAATTTATTATTTATAGTAAAACCTTATACATATTTACCCAACCCCTCCGCTCAGGCAGGATATGACACAAGGTCAATTCTTAAGCGAAGTTTAACAGGTTTGAATTCAGAGTTTTCCTTCTCCTATACTAGTTGCCTCACCAAGGCTGAAGAACCCAGTCTGCCCTACTATCTACCCATAGCTAGAGGGAGAATAATTGGATTCATACCTTTCCCAAGGATATTAGTGTTATGTGAAATGCAATTAGCCTGGTCCAGGATTTGAACTCGTGTCGCCGTGTCCATTTCCTACAACGATAACCATTACACCACGGGCACCTCCATAGTAAAACCTTATACAATCAAGAAATAGTAATTATTAATTACCAAACACTACATGGAGTATGGGAGTGAAGGGTTAATTTTTTAAAATTTGAACTTTCATCTTATTTTTTATGATTTTTTAGCCCTATGTTCTAATTCCTTTACATTTTAACAAGATTGGAGTCAAAGAAAGAAGGAAAAGGGTGAAATGAAATCTTTAGTTAAACTGTTTTAAAATTTTATTCCTGCCAAATATATGAACTTGCAAAATGTCTATTTACTATTTATAAAGTTTACAGCTAACAAATTTGGTTGCTTATAAATAATTTCTGTGTTTTAAAATAGTCAACTTAAATTTAGGAATGGCCTCAGGTAAATCATTAAAAAAAGATACAATTTGCACGGACATTCAAAGAATAAATAGAGCCACATACTCAAATAAATTATTAACTCCTTTAGTCTGTTTGTATTTATTTCATTCTGTTCTTATCTATTTTAGTTTGTATATATATATATATATATATATGTATATATATATGTATATATATATATATATATATATATATGTATATATATATATGTATATATATATATATATGTATATATATATATATATATATGTATATATATATATATATATATATATATATATATATTTATTCAGCCACATACACAAGGAGTACTGAAAAAATTCTTTATCAAACCAAGATGGACATGAC
The DNA here is from genome assembly GCA_963585895.1 of Sepioteuthis lessoniana. Lineage (NCBI taxonomy): Eukaryota > Metazoa > Mollusca > Cephalopoda > Myopsida > Loliginidae > Sepioteuthis > Sepioteuthis lessoniana. The sequence continues at coordinate 4,047,519 of OY757927.1, forward strand.
TTTTAAAATTTCTATTGAATTTAATGGTTAAAGAAACTTCTATAAGCTATATATATATACATATATATATATGTACATAAACTTGTAAATGGTCTCTTTTTATAACCTTTTATATATATATATAAGATGAACAAGACAAATAGGAATATTTCTATTGTGTTGTTTATTTTTTTTATTGTTCTCAACTTATTCAAAACTTAGGTCATCATCAAGAGAAAAAATTTTTAGAAAGTTTTTGAAATATTTTTGAAAGAATTGATATGCTATAAGAGAAGCAACAAAAAAATGAAGTCATGATATAGCATATCCATTTCACTGAATGAAAATTATTTTCTGGTATCCAAGTATCTTCAACTGACCTTCACATGATCTTTGCTATTGTTCACACCTAAGTTTTCCATTTGTTATATTTATGTTAAGTATGGGCAGAGTATGTTTCAAATTAGCTGTGACTGCTTTGGTCAAGCATTTGTTGGTTTAGGTGTTTATGTGTCACCCCAAATCTGTCTATCCTATTTCAAAGCAGCATCTTAGTAACTATTAATTATGATGTCAAAGCCATTCAAGATTAGTTTTTGGAGATATTTTATTGATTTATCTTAGTGTCCAAATCATTATTTGAAATTATTTCTTTGATGCTGAACTTTGTATCTGTTGAAATCATGACTGAGTGGAAATGTTATTCTGCAATTATTAGCCAGGTAAGAATGGATGGGAGTCAGAGACAGCTGAGCTACATACACACAGGGGTTGACAGTATGGATCTTCTATGAAACGTCTCTGCATTTCTGTTCTTTGGATCAAAATCTCTGTGGTTATATCATATGCCGGATGCCCATGCAAAGTCTTTTGTTTACATATCAGTCAACCTGCTGCTTACACATTGCACGTGGACATGCCTCCTTCTAGCATGCCACCCGCACAATTTATGCAGTATGTCAAAGGGTCTTCAAGTTGATATCTAACTGGAAGCTCATGAATGTGTGTATCCTGTGTATGATACTAAACAACATCCGGTGGTGAGGTTCCAGTTCTAAAGCTCTTGGGATTGTGGAGTACCTCTTCATTGCCATTAGTTCCTCGGACCCAATCTGATAGAACCTGTTAGGGTCTCATCTATGGGTCAAATAGATCTGTTGGAAAACTATTAGTATTGGATAGGAATGCATGAAACCATAGAATTCATTGTAAACAAATGATTATTATCAAATAGAATTATTAATGTTAGATCAGAACGGCCACCTACCACCTATCACGAAAACTATACAAGCTAGACAAACCAGACATGCCAGACACTGCTGGAGAAGCAAGGATGAGATCGTAAGTGATGTGCTCCTGTGGACCCCCGCATATGGCCAATCAAAAGCAGGACGACCAGTTCGAACATTCATACAGCAGCTATGTGATGATACGGGATGTGGCTCTGAAGACCTGCCGGAGGCGATGAATGATAGGGAGACATGGAGAGAGAGGGTCAGGGATATCCGTGCTAGCCGCATGTCATGATGATGATGATGAACTGTATGATGGTTGTTCAAAAGTTCCAACCGTCACCCAGAAAGAAGAGTCATAGCCAGACATTTTTGTTTTAGCAATGCACTACCATTCCTGAAAAGTTAGAAAAACAAATTCAGATTTCTGTCATAATTTCTATGCAGGTGAGGACCATACAAAATTGAAATTGACAAAAGAGAAGCCTGGACAGTTGTAAAGTATTTGTAAAAGAAATGTAAGATACCTAAAGAAATTCGTGATGACATGGTACAGATATTTGCAGAGGACTCCCTTACCTATGCAACTGTGTAGAACCGGACAGTAGAATTCAAGTGTTGCAGGGACAGCACAAAAGATGATCCTCAATCAGGTTGTCCAAAAACCTCAATCAGTGGTCAACAAGTCGATGCTATTCACCCTCTGATTTTGGAAAACAGATGTTTTATTCAGTAGATAGCTAAGTCCACAGGCATTAGTTTTGGTTCAGTCTAAACAGTTTTAAATGAGATTTTGGGGATGAGAAAGCTGTTTGCCAAATGGGCTCCAAGAATGCTGGCACCAGAGCACAAGCTGAAAAAGGTTGACATTCCCAGGACATGTCTGACTTGCTTCCAGGTTAACCCAAAGAATTTCCCATGCAGATTATTAACTTAAAATGAAACCTGAATCAAAATTCAAAGCAAAGGAAACACCCTGGTTTTTCATCCCTAAGGAAGAATAAGCAGGCAGTATCTGTTGGCAAGGTGATCGCTTCTGGGTGTTTTTTTTTTTTATTATGAAGGTGCAATCATGATAGACTAGTTCGAAAAATGAAAAACTTGATGGACAGAACTATGCATCAGAATTAAGACAACTGAAGGAAGCAATCAAGCTGGAATACTGAGAGAAGCTGAGCACAGGTGTGCTCTTACTTCAGGACAGCACACCCATTTGCACTGCAAAAGTAACCAACTGTAGCTTGGAATTGTTCTCTCATTCTCTTTAGTCACCCAACTTAGCTCCATCTGACCTCTTCTTGTTTCCTAAATACAAATCCCATTTGAAAGAACCTTCTTCTATGATGGGATTGCGATGCTTAAACATTGTTGGACCAAATGCATTGGAGTCAAGGAAGACTAATTTTAAAAATAGAGAAAAACTATCTCCTTTCTCTGACTCTTTCTGGGTGTGGCCTAGAACTTTTTGAACTACCCTTGTATATTCAAAAATATATGCATCTTAGTCTGTTCATATCTATCTCTCCCACTCAATCCATATCTTTATATATATATTCTGTCTGCCTGTCTATCTATCCCACTTTGTTCATACCTATAACTAAAATTTACTTCATGTTTGTTTATATTTAACCCTATTTACCAACGCCTCCGCTCGGGCAGGATATGACACAAGGTCAATTTTTAAGTGGAGTTTAACAGGTTTGAATTCAGAGTTTTCCTTCTCCTAGACTATTTGCTTCACCAAGTCTGCCCTACTATTTACCCATAGCTGGAGGGAGAATAATTGGATTCATACCTTTCCCAAGGGTATTAGTGCTATGTGAAATGCAATCAGTCTTGTCCAGGATTTGAACTCGAGTCGCTGTATCCATTTCCTACGACGATAACCATTACACCATGGGCACCTCCATTGTTTATATGTAACCATAGTCAAGCAACAACAGAATATTATAGCAATATAGGTAAAATGCTCTAATTCAAAGAATAAACTAATTTCCAGTCCAATTTACAAATTTTTTAAAGCTTTGCATTTGTGTTGAATGTGTTTTATTTATTTATTGTTTTTATCCAAATTCCTGATATAACAGTGATAACTAATGTTAATTAGAATCTTTCATGCCTTTCTAAATCATCAATATAATCATGAATCATTTTTAAAATGAGAACCCAATAGTCAATGGGTCATCGAGTATATATATATATATATATTTTGGTAGCATTTCTTCATTAATACAAATTTCGTTGAACATAATAGACATTTTCTGTCTACACATTTTCTTCTTGATCTGTTTATATTGCCGTATTGCTTTTATCGTATTCAGCGGGAATTGATTGATGTATTTTCCATAATTGTATATATCCCAAGTACTTTCTGCCCGACTTTGGGCCATCTTCAGAGGAAGATCTATTACAAAAGTGATGTAACTTTTGTTTTTGCATAACTACTATGTAAGAGCGTCTGTACCGTTGGAGTGTGTAGCGTTTGCTTTTAAATGTATTACTATAAATAGTGTCAGTAGCTAAAAACATTTTAATACATTAGCACTGGTTTGAGAATTAATTCTATTAAGTGTGTGTTGCATGTTTCTAATATGTAGTGTCTCAAGAATCTGTAGTTTTTGTTTGTTATTTTGATGTTCTAATATTGTTGTGTTGGTGAGAATTTTTTTGTAATTCTGTTGTTGGGCATGAATGTTTTTTTAAATGCTGATATATATATATATATATATATACTTATCAGTTTATATCAGGCTGGTTGGTAGGGTTTTAAGGTATGTCAACCCTAGTAAGATATTTAATGCCAATGGCTACTAAATATCTTACTAGGGTTGATATATTAAAAGGTACTCCACATTTCCCTGTGCTCCAGGACGGAAACCACATCATCAGATGGTTTAGTGTCATATCCAGGACACTTGTTGGGTAGAGGGGAGTCTTACCCACCCCCTACAGAAATGCAGTCTGCATATTCTTGTACCCTAACCCCAGCTAAAAAGACTGATACCTAAAAGGAATAATGGAAAAGTGTATACATACAAGGATCATTAAATAAGTTTCCAGACTTTTTTTGTAAGGACACTTTTATTGATAGTACACACATGAAACTCTAGTCCCCTTCGAAGTAATCTCCTCCAGCTGCAATGCACTTGTTGTACCGTTCCAACAACTTCTGGAACACCCCATGGAAGTCCACTTGTGTGAGCATGTCAATGACCTTCATCACAGCCTCTTTAATCTCCTCAATTGTCTCATAACGACAGCCTCTGAGCTTAGGGAATAACCAAAGGTCACTGGGAGCAAAGTCTGGACTATAGGGAGGCTGAGGAACTGTGTTGATGCCCATCTTGGTCAAATAGTCTGTGACAAAAATTGAGTTGCAGACTGGTGCATTGTCCTGGTGGAAATGCCACTGACCCGATTTGAAGAGTGCTGGCCTCTTCCGACGCAATCTCTTCCTGAACTCCCTTAAAACCTCAACATAGTAACCCTAACCCTTTGGCCAATCAACTCTGGTGTATTGACTTCCTTACTCCTGCCACACCTCTCATCATCCCTCACAGACTCTGTGCCTTCCTTGAATCTCTTATGCCACTCAAAAACTGATGCTCGATTCATCCAAGATCGTCCAAAAGCAATCTGAAGCATTCCATACGTTTCTGTGACATTTTTTGCAAGTTTAAAACAGAATTTTATTGCATATCGTTCTTCTAAAGTGTCCTCACGTCCAGATTGCATTTTTGAAATTCACCAGCTGTGACAATCAGGCTTTAGTAGGGTGTATTCCAATTGCTGCTGTAGCTGTTGATTTGAACCTGAAATCATAAAAATTGGTCAGTCATCTCATAAGATCTATAGCAATAACATTATGAATTCTCAAGAGTCTATGACAATTTGAAATGCCTGTACAAAAAATGTCTGGAAACATATTGAATGCACCACATAAATGTTTATCCAGCAGCAGAGCTTAACTACCAATCAAATAGATTTGTTTAAAAATTATTAGTATTAGATAGGAATACTTACGACCCTATAACTGTGAGCAAATTATTTGTTGTAAGAATATTTACTTGAAATGATAGAATTGTGTAAATTCTCTGTCCTTCTCTTGGTGGAGTTAGAACTGAGCAATACATTGATTATGCCCACCTCCTACCGCAATCATGACCAATAAAGAAAAAGGGTATTTGGAGTAAGACTCTCAACGGCATCAAGTCATGAGACTTCAGTTCTGGAGCTTTGAAGAATGAAGAGTACTCCTTCATTGTCATTACTCCCAGGTCCACTTCAACCCAGAGTGGTAGTACCTGTTAGAGTCTCATCTATGGTTGGCTGGTTGTTTGGGTTTTATGGAATATCAACTTTTGTAGGTTATTTAATGCCAAATTCATTATTATACAAATAATCAGTTCTATTTCAAACAATTCAATTTAGACTGAGTACAGTTTCAATGTCAAAAACAGTTACATTTCAAACAATTCAGTTTAACATAAGTATGCAGTTTAGATATTAAAACAGTTTTATTTCAAGTAACGCAGTTTAGTTCTATTTGACCCATAGATAGGACCCTATCAGGTACTACCACTCTGGGCCAAAGTGGACCTGGGAGTGATGGTAATTAAAGGGTACTCTGCATTCCTAAAGCTCCAGCATTACTGGAACTTGACCATCAGATTTTTTAGTATCATATTCAGGACACGTGTTGTATGGGCGGTCTTACCCCTCTGCAGAGAAGCAGTTGGTATATTCTACAGCCCCAACCAACTGGGTAATCCCATCTATGGGTCAAATAGATCTGTTTGAAGATTGTGTTTAATAGAAATACCATTTTTGTGCAAATTATTTGAATTAAGAATAGTTACTTAAAGCTATAATTGTTTTGTAAGGATTATTATTAGGTACTTGAAACCATATAATTGCTTGCAAATTATTGGTGTTAGAAAGAAATACTTGAAACCATATGACTGCATATAAATGAATTATCAAAATCATATAATCACATGAATGAATACAGTTTAAATTATTTCTATTAATACTAATATTTGATAACAACATATACCTGTGAAGACAAAATGGTTATCATAGAGAAATTAAAAAATATATTGCTGCAGAACACAGAAAATATAAAGTAATATATTGTAATCAAACGTCAAGGCTGTTGAGAAGGGACTTACATTTGTAATCAAACATTTACAAAATCAAATTTTCACATCAAATAACCTCTAAACAGTTGATTTGCCAGTAAATTAATAAGGCAAGACCAATTAAGAATTTTTTTAAAAAGTCAAATCACATTAAATGTAGTGAACAAAAAAAAATTCATATTCTAAATAAGCATAAGATTAAATTTGGAATATGAATTTTTGTTTAGTTGGTGTAGGTTAATTAATTTACTGGCAAATCAACTGTTAATAGGTTATTTGATGTGAAAATTTGATTTTATAAATGTTTGATTACAAATGTAAATATCTTCTCAACAGCCTTAAGTTTTGCCCTATGACTAACAAAATTTTAATAAATTATTTTCTACAAAACTCTATCGTGAGTGATAATATCTTAAATAGGTTTTAAGTATAAATTATAGAAATTATTTCTGTAGATACCACCGTATATATATATATATATATATATATATATATATATATATATATATATATATATATATATTGATTTAAACTAGACTTAATGACTTAAAATAAGATCAAACACAAAAATAACTAAATAACTCATGAAAAAAAAATCACTAAACATTAAAAAACAATGAAAACACATCTTAGTCAATAAAATTAGTCATACCCAATCTTACATCATTAATTGGTGCCAAAAACTGTAATGTAACTTGGTTTTTTATATAAAATGGATGTAATGATATACGATGTTTTATTGTACAGTATATATACATTTGATGTGATTTTACTTTATTTTAAATTCTTTTTTGCTTCTTTTATCTTTGTTAATTTCTATGCATTTTATTTATTTTATCTTAAATCTATTTTTGAGGGTAAATTCATTTATTTACTTCACATCCTTTTACTGTGATGTAACATCAGACGTAATGACATTAGTCTTGAAAAGTGGTGCAATGTAAATTTGATGTAAAGTGATATTATATATATATATATATATATATATATATATATATATATATATATATATATATATATATATATCTTTAAGAAAAAACCAAAGACCGGTTAATTTAGGATTATAAATTTATTTCCATCCTGTTTTTCAGTTTCTGGTGTGAACCAAAAAAAAAATTTATCCAGGACTTCTTCAGATCCAATGGATAATTAATTAAAACAGAATAGACATGTGGGGTGGATTGGGAGGGGGAAGAGATTAAGGAGTTACCTCCTCGTTTTTTTTGAATTTCCGTTTTATTTTAATTTTCAAATTTCTTCTGTCAGTTATAATTACGGTAATTTAACTTTTTTATTTATTTGTTTAATTTATTTTCTTTTCATGTTAAGTTCGATAATTAACTTTTAAGAGAAATATTAATGCTTGTATTAATTTCGATACCATTTAATTAACTACCTATTTTTTCCTAGTGTGTATGTTGGATACGTTTTTTTTCCTGGTTTCACTATTTATTTCTATGTTTTTAAATTTTTATAGTTTAAATTTAGTCTTATGTCTACATATATATATATAATAAATATATAATAAATAAACTATAAATCATATTTATTAATATTAAGTAAGTATTTATTCAATTGTAATTCTATTTTTTTTATATCAAATAAAGCAATATATCTAAACAAAATATGTATGTATGAAAAATTTTCTGTTAGGTAGAAAATATAAGTATAATAAAAAATATCTTATAATAGACTCAAGTTCTAAACTATAAAAACCATTTGATAATTGGCTAAAATACTTTTCTGAATAATAAACAATAAATATATTTGTTAAATTTATTAATAAAAAAACTCCAATAAAAGAAAATAGTTTTAAAACTTATAAAGCCATATATTAAAGGATGGTTTCTTTGTTTAATGGCATATCAACTCTTTTTAGGTTATTTAATGCCAAAGCTATTCTCCTAGAAGAACAGTAGTGGTACTATTTAACCCATAGCTGGGAGGATAAGGGGGTTCATACCTTTCCTAAGGGTATTTGTCCAAAAGTGAACGTAATAGCGCGACTGGAGTACGAACTCGCGTACTACGATTCCGCAGTCCATCGCTTTAACCATTACACCACGAGGACACCCCCTATATTTAAGGAGAAAATATAAAGAGAGTATAACAAACATAGTCAAGCAATAAGTAGTAAGTAAAGTTAGCGACCATAGTCGAGGGTGACCCGAAGGCTCCCTTTTCGATAGCTACTACACCAAGGTGTAGGGGAGGGCGCTACTCCATTCCCAGGATTGCTCCACTTTACCCTTGAACCGTACCTTATAATGCTGAGTGTTAAGCAAGGTGGTATCAAGTTCCATTTTTAAAGTCTTTGGTATGACTCGACCTGGGATTGAACCCAGGTCTCCCGGGCCATTGGCGAACACTCTAACCGCTGGGCCAAGCAATAAGAACACAAATATATATAAATGCTTATAAATTGAAATAAATTTTTTTAGAATATGAAAACTATAATTTATTTGGTAATTAACAATTAATGTTCACATTGAAATATGAAGAAAAATAAATGGAAAAGTGGATAAACTAAACATTGACAACAGATTCCAATTAATATTTCATCTATATTCCAGAAAGAATTCTTCAGATTTTGAAATAAAGACAAAATATCAATTGGAATCCATTGTCAATGTTTAATTTATTCACTTTTCCATTTATTTTTCATCTTGTCGGATTTTAAAAATCCATCATTTCTCCACCTTGAAATATGTTTTAAAAAATTTTTTACACTACTCCTTTCCCTGGATTGCTCCACTTTACCCTTGATATGTACCTTATAATGCTGAGTATTAATCAAGGCGACATCAAGTACCATTTGTTGAGTCTTTGTTATGACTCAACCTGGGGTTGAATCCAGGTCACCCGGGCCATTGGCAAACACTCTAACCATCATGCCAACTCGTGGGGTGACAAGGCTAAAGTGCCAGTCTTCCTCACAATTTTACTCATATCGAGAGGAAGAAGATTATTGTTCAGGATTTGAATCTTGGCTTGCTAGGTCCATTTCCTTTGATAACCATTCTAACATGTGAGGCTTCTATTGAGTAGAGTAAATTTTCACCTCACATACAATCTATATGAATTGGTTTGGTTGGTCTATACAGTGGCATTTCAATCTTTTGTGGGTTATTTAATGCTTAAACTCTAATTCTGGTTTAATTTTAGTATTATAAAGTTGAAATATAGTTTGTAAATATATATATACAGTTATAAATATAGTTTGTAGATTTTTTCCTTGATATAGGTCAAATTATTGGATTTAGATTTGTAAAATTTTTCATGTAATCATTTGTAACCAATAAAAAGTTTAGGTAACTATTCTTAATACAAACTATTTGCACATAGTTAAATGGTTTCAAGTAACAATTTCTATTTCACAATAATCATTTGTTTGTACACGACTACAAGTGTTACTATTTAATACTATACATTTCAAGCAAATCTATTTGGCCAATAGGTGGGACTCTAACCCTAACCATTTCAGGTCAGTATAAACTGCAAAGTAATGAAGGCAATGAAGAAGTAGACACTCCATACTCCTCAGAGTTTCATAACTGGAACTCTCACCACCAGATTCAATTTAGTATCATCCCTGGGAATACCCCTTTTTTTGTTAGGGGGTGGGTCTTATACCTCACCAGGGAATGCCGTCAACATATTCTTGGTCTAAGTAGATGCTTCAGTCGGGTTATTTTCATCTTGTTGGAGTCAGCTAATCAGCTAAAGACGAAGGAAGATTTTCCTTCAAAGTAAATTTTATATAATTTTTATAAACATTTTTTACAGTTTATTATGTATAACCTAATGGGTAGAATGTTTGCCAATGGCCTGGGAGATGGGATTTCAATCACAAGTTGAGTCATACCAAAGACTCAAAAAATGGTACTTGATGCTTCCTTGCTTAACATTCAGCATTATAAGGTACAGATCAAGGGTATAGTGGAGCCATCCAGAGAAAGGAGTTGCACCTTCCCCTACACCTCTGTGTAGAAGTTAATGAAAAGGGAGCCTTTAGGTTGCCCTTGACTACAATTGCCAACTTTACTTTTTACTTATATAAATTTAATGAATATTTTTTTATAAATTTTGTGATGTAGGATTTATCTTGATTTTATTATGCAAATGTTATGTCAGTAATAAACAGATTTTATTATTTAATTTATATAGAGTTGATATAGATTTTGTTATTCAGAATTTGTTTAGATTTTGTATTATGTTTTTTTACATAAATCATTTTATGAGGATTTTATGTAGATTTTGTTGTTTAAAATTTGTACATAAAAAATGCTCACTTGTTTCTTCTACCAAACTTTCATTCTTGCTGCCACCATCACCAAAGATCTTTTGACAGCCCCAAGTGGGCTGTAACTACCCACTTTGAAAATGTCTGCTCTAATGTGCACAGAATGCACTAATCAACTCTATCATATCAACAAAGTTATTTTAACTTTTTTCCTCCATTATTGTGAATATAACGAATAAAACATTTTAGAGCTATTTCATCATATTTTATCATTTTTATAACCACCACACTCCATATCAATTTATATATAATCTGACTACAGTATAAATACATACATAAATACACACATATATATATATATGTATTATGTAGTCAGATTATTTGACTTTCTGGTAAGCCAGCCACATGTTTCATTTATTTTGATCCATGAAGCCAGGTCAGTAATCATTTTCCTCATCTGTTATCCTTTTTTGATTTTGATCTTAGCATTTATTTTCCTATTTTGTTAGTTCATTTTCTATACACTTAATGACCACAGATTTAAGTATATCAAGGATCTTTATTTATTTATTTTTTTTAATCAAACATACTCCCACAATATCAGCCCCTAAATTATATTTTATACATCGATTGTCGGTGGCTGTCTACTGGAATAGATGATCAAATGGAACAAATCACAAAAAACTTTGATTTTGCATCCACTGATCTGAGATCAATCGAGCAAACTTTGATCTATTCTACAGAAATATTTTTTTTTTTATTCCATCAACAGAACTATTAATATCCTGGCCAACTAACGAATAGAGGGAAACAAGATGCAGAGAATGATTGAACAGCTTATAGACAATAACTATGTGAAGAATTCAATGGAGAAACTGAATGAGAGGTATTTATTCCCTGGCATGATTAGAAGAGAAGTGGAGAGAAAAAAAGGAACAAGTGACTTTATATGGTCCCAACTGCTAAAATTTAAATAATTTTTTCTGAGAAATTTTGCTTCTTTTCCATTCAGAACTTTCTTACTCAGGAAACAGGAGTGTTCTGATTATGATACAAAACAGTATCTTCTGGTGATCAAGGGAGTGTGGAGCAATCCTTCAGTGTGATTACTTCCAGGTCTACTCTGATCCAAAATTTGGGTCCCATCTATAGGTCCAGTAGATTTGTTTGAAAATTACTAGTATTGGATAAAAATACATGAAACTATAACTGTGTGCATACAAGTGATTATTATTAAATAGGAATACTTGAAAGCATACAACTTTGTACAAATTATTTGTATTAGATGGGAATACTAGAAACTACGCTCATGTATGTAAATTATTTGTATTAGATAAGAATCCTTGACATCATAACTGTAATAAAAAAAAAACTATAAGAATAAATAACACAAAAAACATAATTATAAACTTACAATGAATGTGATTCTCTAACCTCTGGGCATAAAATAACCCTTGACAGTTTGACATACTGTTAAAATCAATCAACCAACCAATCAGGAAATTTGTCAAATTTGGTTTGGTTTCTTTTTTTAATGGTATATCAAACTTTGTGGATTATTTAATGCCAAAGCCATCCTTGATGAAGAACAGTAGTGTTACTATTTACACCATAACTGAAGAGAATAAGAGGGTTCATGCCTTTCCAAAGGGAATGATCACATGACTGGAAGTTTGAACTTGCTTACTATGATGTCATAAGTCCAGCACTTTAGCCACTCTGCCATAGAGGACTCACTTCTCGTCAAATTTGAAATAACTCTATTTTTTATAGAATTAAATAAGATAAATAATAACATAAATTCAGTTGATAGATGGTCTCTGCATCCTTTGCAAGGCAAAATGTAGAGACAACATATTTCAACTTAAAAATAATATAATATATAATAGTCAGCATGAAAATAAATAGTTGAAACTGATCATAAATTGAAGTTGCATGAGATAGTAGAGGAGTTGAAGATATCAAAAGGGAATGTATTCACCATTTTGCATGAACATTTGTCAATGAAGAAGTTGTGTTCAAAGTGTGTACACGTTGCTCACAGTTGATCAAATACAATAATGCGTTGACAATTCAGAACATTGTTTGCAATTGTTTCAATGCAAGAAAAAAGAGTTTTTGCATAAATATGATGATGAAACATGGGTCTACCACTTCACTCCAAAGTCAAATCGGCAGTTAGCTGAGTGGACAGCAGCAGGTGAAAGCCATCCAAAGTAACCAAAGATGCAAACATCAACAGACAAGGATTTGGCCTCTGTATTTTGGGATGCACAAGGTATTTTGTTCATTGATTACCTTCAGAAAGTAAGAACCATCAATAGCAAATATTATATAGCATTATTCGTGCAGTTGAAGAAAGAAATTGCCAAAAATGAGAACAAATGAAGAAGAAAAAAGCCCACTTTCACCAAGACAATGCGCTGTGTCACAAGTCAATTGCAATGATGGCAAAACTACATGAATTGCGCTTTGAATTGCAACTGCACCCACCCTATTCAACAGATCTGGCTCCCATTGATGACTGGCTGTTTATAAACCTCAAAAGAATGCTCCAGGGAAAGAGATTTGGCTCCAATGAAGAAGTGATATTGGAAATTGAGGCATATTTTGAAGCCAAAGACAAATTGTTTAACAAAAATGCCAATGAATTATTAGAGAAGCATTGGAATCAGTGTATCACCCTAGAAGGAGACTATGTTGATGAATAAAGTCGAATTTTGCCTGAAAGTTGTTGTTTTATTAGTTAGGCCTGGAACTTATCGAGTGATGTGTTACTTGTAAGTAAGAGGTTATCTAAAACAGACAAAAACAAGCAAGTATTACTTGAAGAACTGTACTAGACTCCATAAAACCAGGTTACAACAAGATCAGGAATAATTGCATTCACAACTTTTCAACCCTTGTACTCTCCATGGCCTTCTTCAAGTGTCTTTTGTTGGGGTCAGTAAACTTCAGGGAATTTCAAACCCTTTGTTTAATCAATAGAAGTAGACTGTTGTCATTGTGTTGGCCATCCCAATTAACGTAGTGGATGTGGAAAATATTTGGTAGAAGTGATTGACAGGTGGCTGGTCAAAGTTCAAATCACAATGCATATGAAATTCTGAATAAAAACAGTTAAGTATAACTTAAGTAGGAAATAAACAAAATTGTGTTTGTCAGTTTTTATATGTATAAGGATTATTATTATTAAATAGAAATAGTTATTTCAAATCCTATAATTGTATGTGGATTATTAGTATCAGATATAAACGCTTGAAACTTTAAAGTTGTTTACAAACAATCAAAGACTAATAAAAAAAATCCAATGTATCATTGAAAATAAAACTAGTTATAATTACAACCAAACATTTATAAATTGATAAAATTTCAGAATTAAATAATTCATAAAAAGTTTATATGCCAAATGAGCCAAACCATTAATTTATAAGATTTAAAAGAAAAAGTACAACTGAATAGGACTGATATTGATATGTGTGTGTGTGTGTGTGTGTGTGTGTGTGTGTGTGTGTGTGTGTGTGTGTGTAATTAGGTCCAGTTAAACTGGAGTTGGGTGTAATTCCACCAGGACAAAAAAAAACATTCAACAGTGAACATTTAAATTTTCCTGGTAAAGAGCTCAATGTAACTGACATTACAGAGCAATAATTTCTTTAAGAAAAAAACCAAACCAGTTACATTAGGATTATAAATTTATTTCCATCCTGTTATGTGTTTTTGATAAAATCAAAAATCACGAAAAAAATTAACAGGACTTCTTCAGATCTTATGGATAAAATAACTCCTTATATATATATATATATATATATATACACACACATATATAATTAAAGAGTGAGCAATTTATTTTAAATGAGGTTCTAGAAAATTAGAAAAAGTGCTCAATGCTGGTGGCAGAAGGGGTAAAATCTAAAACAAGCAAAGTTCACTTACCCACTCCTTCTCTGCCTCATTACTGTATGTTTCATATGTCTATTTTTAGAGAGAGAGAAAGCTACAATTGTCAGATATGATCTGATGATTGTAGCTTTCTTCCTCTATGAAACTTATGTAGCAGCCAAAGAAAGAGTAAGTGAACCTTACTTATATATACATATTAATAATATAATAATGTCGTTCAATCTGTACTCAAAGCTTTGAAGTAAAGATTTAAAAAAAAAGGAAAATACTTTTTGATTCACCTTGATAATCTTATGGAGGTGCTCATGGTATAATAGTTATCATTGTAAGAAATGGACACTGTGACACAAGTTCAAATCTTGGATGAGGCAGACTGGGTATTCCATTGCATGGTAACCTTGGGAAAGGTGTGAATCCAGTTATTTTCCCTTCAGCTACAGGTAAATAGTAGGGCAGACTGAGCTCTTTAGTCTTTGTGAAGCCACCAGTCTAGAAGGAAAACTCTGAATTCAAACCTGTTAAACTCTGCTTAAAAAGTGACCTTGAGTCACATCCTGCGTGTGTGGAGGGGTGGATAAATACATACCTAGATAATATGATGGAGTAAACTATTTTGTCAAAAGGTGCCATTAGATTATTGCAAGCAGGAGGATATGATTTGATGACTGAATAATGATGTTATGATTTTAAATAAAAAATTTATTGGCATGTAAACCGAGAGGTCAGAGAATTGTATACATTGTGTTAAGCATGCAAATTATCTCCCCTGATACTCTGGAGAAGCGAAGGCATTATTCGATGACCGGAAGTAAACAAACGGTCATATTGGTTTATGTGCGAGTGTAAGAAGAAGTGGGTAATAAAGGCGTCCCTGTATGCAGAGTGTTAAAGTCTGAGTTCTTCGTTTTTAACACCTTGTATGTTTACATTTTCAAAACTATGTTTCTTAGGAGGTTTTCGCATACAGTTATTTCAAGTATTCTTATCTAATACTAATAATTTAGTAGTTATAATTTAATAAGTAGTTATTTCTATTTAATAATAATAATTTATTTGCAAACATTTATCAAGTAATTAATGTAAACATATCTATTAGACACATCGATCAGACCATAACACCTACTACCACTCTGAGTCAAAGTGAACATGAGAGTAATGGCAATGAAGGTATACTCTACACTTTCTAGATCTTCAGAAATTGGAGCCTCACTACCAAATCCAGTTTAGTAAAATACCCATGACACCCCTATTTAGTGGGGGTGGGGTCTTACCCGTCAGAAGAGCATAGAGTCAGCATATTCTAAGCTCGGTTGATAGGGTGGATAAAATGCTTATTGAAAAAATGTTGGAAATTTTAGCATCATCTTAATATTATCAATGTTTAAAAATATATTCAAGATCTTTTTTCAAAGTGAAGATTAGCAAGTCTCAGTAAATGGGGACTGTCAATTAAACATGGGAAGGTGAAGTGGCTGGGTCATTGCTCTTAACATTCATTTTTCCCCAGAGGAATTGATTTAAATTTGTTTTTCCTCCTCTTACATGGATTTTCATTTCCTTTCCATAATTATTCATTTAGATGAGTTCTTGAATTATTTTATTTCAAAATTTTTCATACTTTTCAGTGGTAATAAAAGATTTTTAAATAGAAATTTCCAGATAAAATATAGCAAGAGAAAAAATGAATTTTTCTAAGTTTTTAACAATGTTTTCATTTTTTCATTTTTAAATTCTTTACCATCAATATTTTCTTCATTCTTTTTTTTTTTTTTCTTTAATTAGAAACAATTCATACAAATTTTCACCTTGATAAAAACCAGCCAAAAACTATCAAGAAATAAAGATTGTTGCTAACAAAATCGTTCTTCTTTTAACCCAATCATTTCAGAATAAAAGTGGCTTAATTTTTTACATTGTAAAATGCTACTAAGGTTTCTTTCAGCAAGAAATAATTTTGTCCATCTGACTAATTTAGAACAAGTCGAGTTGAATTTATTGTTTTCAATCTGTTCATTAAACAAAAAATGAAATCGTTTAGAACTTTTCTTCAAGTAATTTACACTCAACTCCCCTCGACATGCACTGATAAAACTGATAACTTTAACAAGTAAGGATTTTGATTGGAAAGGCATCATGTCTCTTAGGGACTACATGATTATGACTCTTCACAGCTTCCTTCATTTGTAAAACAGCCAATTACTGTGATTATTCTTGGGTATGGCTTTCCCAATGTATTTTCATCAAGGCACACAAATAATATGGATTCCCTTGATTCTCTCTTACCATCAATCCCTATAGGTCATCACATTGAGTACATTCTCTAGACAGTGTCCAGTGTCCACACACAGGTGATGAATGTAACTTTTTGCTGGTCAGCCAACACTGGTGTGTCCATATGTAGCAGTCCATAGGAGAATGTCACTTTTGAGTTCATCCTTACTTCTCTAGCAGTGCCCAACTTGTCTTCATTAGATGTTTTGTGAGAAGGGAGGTAAGTGGCTGTACATCAGCTGTTTTGTGGAGTGCTGCTTCCAGGATTTATTCAAAAAAAGCATGCAGCATTCTTGTGTAGTTCCCATGTAGTTTTTTTTTTTTCAGATGTTTTTTAACGTCCAAGTAGTGCAACCATACAATAATATTAACATGGCTAGAATTTGGAAAAATTCCCATTTTATTATATCAGAGAACTCAGATTTCTAAATGATTGTTAACCAATCAATAGAAGTTAATGCTTTACCTATTAGTATGTTAACATTGCTTTCAGTATATGAGATATTTCTACAAAGTTATATAAACTGGTTTACTAATTTCAGAAGCTTGCCATTTATTGAAGAGCTAGCTCTATTTTCATTAAAACACCTACAAGAAGTGCTAGATCATCTTGTTCTTTACTGCTCCTGGAGTTCTTCCTACTCAGTTGCACACTGTAACTGAATTTGATAACAAAAAAATAATGAACACTTGTACATAAAACTTACTCTCTTTATTTCTCCAGCTTGCTATGAATGTGGTGTCTAATAGAGAGTTGAAGAGATTATGAGTGCATACAGGGAATTGATGGGAGATATCTTCACTTTGACCATTAGCCAGGATCTGCTCCGACATCTGAACATGGCTGCTTTTATAAACACATCTACTTGAGGTTGACAACTCACATCCGGTCAAGCCATCAAAGTATTTTCCTTCCAGCTGGCAACACCGGTACTTTTTGCTTCCAGACTTTTTTCTGCAATTTCCGTTGTCTTATATCTAGTTCATCTCATTTCTCATTTCAATATGTTACGACCACCTGGTTAATTGGCCAGCCAACTTGTCTCTCATTTCCTATTCCGGAAAGCCAGTGTTATCTTTATCCATTAAGCTTTTAGCCATGAAGGTGTCTGTCATTTAAAAAAAACAAAAAAATCCATTTATCACATTCCAATCTACTGAAAATGCAACAATCTGCAAAGTTTGTATCAGTGATGTATTAACACTGAATAAATGGAAAGAAATCTAGATAAACTCATAGATGCAAACAAGAAATGTGAACATCTATTACTGTTAATATCGGATATATTAACTCACAAGCACATACTAACACTGGTTGCAGAGCCTAGTTACAAAATGCTTACAAGCAGCATTATAACCCCACCAATGCTTGAGACGAGAAAATATGAGTCATGGTGAAAGGAAATGAAGTTCTAGGAAATGGTCACTAATGTGATAAAAACTAAGAAAGTCCCCACAGTATTCTTGAGCCAAACTGGGAAAGCTAGAGAGGCTGTCTTGGAAATGGTCACTAATGTGATAAAAACTAAGAAAGTCCCCACAGTATTCTTGAGCCAAACTGAGAAAGCTACAGAGGCTGTCTTGGAAATGGTTACTAATGTGATAAAAACTAAGAAAGTCCGCACAGTATTCTTGAGCCAAACTGGGAAAGCTAGAGAGGCTGTCTTGGAAATGGTCACTAATGTGATAAAAACTAAGAAAGTCCCCACAGTATTCTTGAGCCAAACTGGGAAAGCTAGAGAGGCTGTCTTGGAAATGGTCACTAACGTGATAAAAACTAAGAAAGTCCCCACAGTATTCTTGAGCCAAACTGAGAAAGCTAGAGAGGCTGTCTTGGGAAATGGTCACTAATGTGATAAAAACTAAGAAAGTCCCCACAGTATTCTTGAGCCAAACTGGGAAAGGTAGAGAAGCTGTCTGGACCCAGATGATTTAAATAACCAAGATGCTACCACACGATGACATAATAGTTAAATTGAGAAAAGTTATTGTCATGGTTGGATTAGATAAATATCCACTGCCTAAACAGTAATCTATGGCAATTCATATCAAACATGAACCTGATGTAGCAGTCACCGTATCATGTGAAGATATTTCTAATAATAATGAGATATTTTACAATAACTTTTAGAGATAGAAGTGAGAGAGCAAGAATAAGATAGGTAGGGGAGGAAAAATGTTCTTCTCAAAAGAGAAATATAATCCTTCTGGTCTTGAAGAAAGCCCAAGCAAGCGTGCAGTCTGTGGTTCCTATTGGGCAAGAGATTGCTCACACACCAAGAAAGGAATTGAGAAGACTAACAAGGTTTATCAAGCCCACATATTTCTTATTAATTTAGAAAGTGTAGACATTGAAAGAACAACTCTACTCGGTCAACTATATTGGATTTAGGCTGTTCCAAATCAGTCTGAGGATACATATGGTACAGTGTTTCCTGAATACCCTTTAGCGAAAGAATTGTTGTTATTGTTAGCAAGGGAAAGTTTGTTTGTAGTTGGGCGAGTAATGGTTGTAACGTATGTGTGTTTACGTTGTGTTGTTTCCTCACTGAGTGTTGTAAGGTCCTCGCTAAGTTTGTAAGAAATAAAAGGAGGATGATGATGAAGAAGTAAGATGGCGATAGTCGAAATGTGTTTAAGGATAAGGTTTTTATTTGCAGCATGGAATATTGGGTTTGCTTTTGGTGCTGCAAGAGTCATGAAAGGTTGTGAGTATTTAGACAAAATTGAGTTATGAGATGTTGAGAAGGTTGAGATGGCAGTGTGTGTCACCAGACGTGTGAGGGATTGTGTTCGTTGCATTTTGACGAAAGACATGTTGCAGTTGTAGGAATTGAATTTTGGATGTCACTGTGAGTTTCATGTCTGGTATTTGGGGAGAGTATGCGTTATCTCCATTAAGGTGGTCCAGAGGTGAATTGAGAGCTAGCGTGTCGAGAGCAGAATTACGCGTCAGATCGACATAGCCAATTTTGGGGAGACATAAAGTTGTGCCTGTGCGAGGCATGTTGAATGCATCTAATTTATATTCAACTGGGATTCCTTGTAAGGAATCCATAAATTAGATGGGTTCCTTCGTTTGTCCATGCTGCTGCTGCTATTCTAGAGCCGCAGTGAGATGTCTGCACTGGGCAGCGTTGTCCTGCTAAAAAGCATCGCTATTGAAGAACAGCCAGTGTGACGTCTGCACTGGTCGGCGTTCTCCAGCCAAAGAGAGTGTGTTTGGCAGCTCACCCAATTTGGTGGCCGGAAATGAAGGTTCGGGCTGAATAGGATAAATCATTGGGTGAAATTAAGTGTCGAATTAAATTGCGTGCCAAACAAAAATACGAAATTTTCCCTTCACTACAACCCAGTCAGAATATGGTACCAGTATTTTCTGGATACCCTGTCCAAATATATACACAAAAAAATGATGAAAACAAAAAAGAATGAGAGCATTTCCAGATTTGATATGAATCTGCCATGTGTCTTAGCTGAAAAAGAAAAGGTTTTAATGTGATAAATTCCGAAATTCCTATGCTCCTAAGTAAGAAATCTATGAAAAAGTTTAATGCGGTACTTTATTTAAAAAACAATGTAGTATGGATTTTGGGACAAAAACAAAAACGTCAATTTACTGATTCTGGTCATTACTATATTCTTTTAATTAAACCTTTGTCAAATGCTAGTAAAGAGAAAACTATTTGTGAGAAAATTTGGAAGACAACAGCACAAATGAAAAAATCAAAATAGCAGGGAAATTATGTAACCAGTTTAGCCACCCTTGTACTGATAAATTGTGCCCAGAAGTAAAAAATACTAGGATAATGTTTCTCAATATTGTTGGTTGGTTGTTTTGTTTTATGGCATATCAACCCTTTTTGGGACATTTAATGCTGAATTAAATTTCAAACAATCCAGTTTAGTATAAGTATAGTTTTTGTTTACCAATAGTTAAATGTCAAAACAGCTCTATTTCAAACAATTCAGTTGAGCATAAGCACACAGTTTAGTTCTATTTGATCCATAGATAACCCTATCAGGTGCTACAACTCCAAACCAGAGTGGACCTGGTAGCAATGGCAATGAAGAGCTACTCCACATTCCCCAAAGCTTCAGCATTACTGGAACCTCACCATCAGATTGTTTAGTGTCATAACCAGGACACTCGTTGAGTAGTCTTACTCCTCTGCTGAAAAGCTGTCAATGTATTCTACAGCCTCAGCTAACTGGGCAACTCAATATTTTAAAAAGTGTTACCACAAAATGTGACATATGCATACATTACAAAAGGATTGATTCAAGGTCTATTATAAATTTTCTTTTAGTTTCTCACTTCAATGAAACTGTAGCCATGGACATAAAAGAAATCAGAATAAATAAATTTCTACACATGATTGATCATACTAGAAGGTATAGTGTAGCAGGAAGAATTAAAAGTAAAGAAGCTAGCAAGATTATTGGTGCAGTATTTAGATTCTTGTGAGACATGAAGCTACATACATTAGGGTTTATCCATGTCGGATCCAATGCTATCATGGTGACTCAAGTGAAATTCTCTCTGACAATATCAAAAATATAGAAAACAATTCTGTTGACTCACTCGCAGAGAATATTAAAGATCAGTCCACATGAGACAATCAGCAATAAATAAATTTCTAAGAAGCTTTAACAGTATTAAGCCCCAAGTAACCTTACCACAGCCTGGTGTAAGTTGAATACTGATGGTAATGGTGATACTTGGAAAAGAAATGAATGTGGTAAATAGGGGTAGTAAATCCACTGGTAAAATTATATCCATCATGAATGCTTCTATAGAAGAGGCTGATCCTTTCTGGTTAGATTTTGTAGATGAGGTAACTAAATGGAAGAATGATGATATCATTGATTCAATTGGTAATGCTGAGGATGAAGTTGTACCAGATGTTTACTTTTCCATGATTCCTGAAAATGAAGCAATTCAGGCAAAGAAAAATGAATTAGAGAGCTGGAAATATGATCAGGTCTACACTGAAGTCTCTGATGCTGTGTAGGATAGAATAGAAATAAAATAAGTCCACTCAACCAAGAAAACTCAAGAAGGAAAAGTTGTTAAAGCCTGATTAGTTGCTAAAGGATTCCAAAACTCAGGTGCATTGTACATTAGAAGAGACTTCCTATATGTGAAAAGGAGAAGCTTTTATACATCATGCTGGCAATCATAATATCATTTGGATGGAGTCTGAATAAATTAGATATCAAGACAGCATTCCTTCAAGGAAAGAAATTTGACAGGACTCTTTTTGTAATCCCTCCCACAGAAGCTGGCCACAAACAAGGCAACTTATGAAAATCAAACAATGTGTTCATGGTTTAACTGATACCTCAAGAGTCTTGTACCTTATTGTCAAGGAAGATGTGATGAAATTAGGTACCAAAGAATCCAAGTATGACCTAGCTGTGTTTATTTTCCATCATGACAACAAGCTACAGGGCATCGTTTCCACTTTTGTGGGTGATTTCTTCTGGGCTGATTCTGAACATTTTATAACCAAGGTTATTGATTGTATAAGAAAGAACTTCAAAATAAAATCAGAGGAAAGAGGTAAATTCAAACACCTGGGTCTTGATTTAATCCAAAACAGGATTGTTGTTAAACAAGACAAATTTTTTCAAGCTCTAGCTCTTGTAACTATGTGAAAATAGTTTCAAAGAGATACATGTATGATTGATATAGAGGTTACCACCTGATTGTAGAGCTTAGTTTGAAAATGGCTACAAGCAACATTATAATCCCACCAAGGCTCAAACCAAGAAAATATGAGTCTTGGGGAAAGGAAAGAAAGTTCTTGGAGATGTCCACTAATGTGATAAAAGATAAGACAACCCACTGTGTATTCTCAAGCCAAACTGGGAAAGCTAGAGAGTCTGTCTTGGAGATGGGCCCAGATAATTTAAATAACCAAGAAGTCATGTTAAAACTCTATGCAAAACTTGATAAACTGTTTAAAGTAGATGCTAACCTTTCAGCTCTAATAGCTGGTGAAAAGTTTGAAAAATACTCAAAGGTACCTGAGATTAACCTGGCTGACTATCAAATTGAATTTGAAGCAAGTAGAACAGCTTAAAAAGCACAAGTCTTCCTGGTCCTGTATTAGGCTATTAAGCTTTAAAAGGGGCTAACCTAATAGGAAGAAAATGTGGAGCTTATTCTAGCTACAGTAACTGACATGACATGATAGTTCAATAATTATGGCCATGGTTGGATTGGATAAATCTCCACTGCCTAAACAGTAATCTATGGCAGTTCATATCAAACATGAACCTGATATAGCATTAACTGGATCATGTGAAGATGAAGATAGAGGTTATAGCCTGTAGAGGAGCCCTGGGATAGCTAAATTGGCTTGCTACACATACACGACCTAATCTCTGCTATGAAGTAAGTGAACATATATCCATGCTTAAGCACAGACGGGTTGATAGCATAACTCAAATTAATAAAAGTCTAAGAAAAGCCAAAAAGGAATCCTCTCAAGACACAGTAACCAATCTGGGAAAACCAAATGCTTATAAGATTATTGCTTCCAGTGATGCCTCATACACAAATTTAAGAGCTGCAGGCTTTCAGGGGTGGGGGTTATTTTGTTGGTAAAAATGGCATGTCATTTCTAATTTCCTGGCAATCAAGAAGAATAAACAGGGTAGGGAGGAGCACACAGGCCGCTGTGATTCTAACTAGGGTGAATACTGCTGAGGCTTGTGTATATTATAGAAATTTCCACGTGAATTTGTTGTGTATTAAAGATGATCATAATTGCATTCCTACCTATTGTAGCATTGCAAGATTTGGTGCAGTCAAGCACTCAGATATTGGATAAGCAGCTTCAGATTGAAACAGAAAAAATTGACATCAATTCTCTTCAGTGGATCCCCAGGGCACATCAACTGGCTGATTCACTTACAAAAACTTATGTTCTATCTTAGAAAAATCTTGAATCACATAAAATGTCTGATGGAGTTTAAAGTTTGATATCCTATTCAGAAATTAATTTGTCTTTTTGTTTGTAGGTAAATAGTTTATTTTTTTCCCATTTAACAAAAAAAAAAACAGAGAAAGAAAAAAGGGGGAATCTCAACATCTATTACTGTAAATGTTGGATATGTTTGCTACTCAGCACAAGGACTGAACTTGCCACCAGCAGGTTATGGAAAGTAATGATTTATTTGATTAACCTGTCTCCCCTGAAGGTTGAAATGAGTTTGGTCCCTACAGCTCAATATAATCTCTAGGTATTTCCCCCCACAGGTACTTTTAGCCAGAGTGGACTGGTAAATCTGTATGAGATTAATTTGACAATTCAAGAGAAACAAACACATACTAAGATTTAATATATACAATATATATACCAGTGGTATTAAAAAAGAATGCATAAATTTGTCCCAACAGATGAAAATATACACATATTTTTCCCTAAATACAAAGTGTGTGGAAGGGATATAAAAAGAAAAAAAAAAGCTTACTTGAAAAGTGTAGTGAATATTGACACATGGCTTCACCGCTTCCTGATAGGATAAGAAACAATGTCTCCACTGTTCAAAGAACAGAGGCAAATAGAGGTTAAGAATGGTTTTCTCAGAGTCATGTGACATCCTACAAGGCCCTTAGCAATATATTCATTTTCTAAGGGAGATAATTATCTATTGTTTCCCTACATCCCTCATAAAATTGAGGATGTAAGGCATAGATTCACTTTAAATCATCAATAAAGTGTGTTAAATAAAGATGAAAGTCAAAAATTTTGTAGAAAAATACTTATGATAAAATATAAACCAAGTAGAAAGTTTTTGGGTTTATAATTTTGAAAGAATAACTGAACATGATGACTAATCTGTATATAAGTAAATTTTCAGAAATGACTTAGTCCTTGTGTACTAGAATGACTGCATATAAAATATATAGGGGTGAGTCAAAAGTTCTGCAATATTTTAGTAACTTATTTGTTTTATTTTTCAAGTTACAACAAAAACAGCCTAGTATTTAAAGTAGATGCTATTGTATTGCATCATGCATAGCCAACTTTTTGTTCTATGATCATCCGCTAATAACAGTTCTTGTCCTTTGAAGTAAATAATTCCTTCACAGAATCTTCCTCCTTGAATTGAAACAAGAATCCAAAGGTCCAGACTATAGGCTAGGTGGGGTGTCAATTTGATTCCCTCAAGTCCTTGGAGTTTATTCCTGGTCATTTAAGTTGTCTTACAGCAAAAGTGTTCACTTTCTATTAAACAATATTGAGTATTTCTGCCACTCAATGGCATAAATCCTCTCCAGCTGTTCAGAGTACATGTTGGCATTAATTATTTGAATGTCCAGAAAAAACTCATTGTGAATTACCTCCTTATAATTCCACCAGATGCAGTGCATTACCTTTTTAATTCACCTTACTACTTTATACAAATCACAACCAACTAACTAGCAGAGTCATAATGGATAAAGTGAGTTTGAATTTCAGTCATGCTATATATATATATATATATATATATATATATACCTTTGGGAAAAGTATGAACCCCCTGCCTGTCCTCCCAGGTTTTGGTTAAACCACTACTGGTTTCTACAAGAATCATTTTAGCATTGAATAATCCAGGAAAGTTGATATGCTTTCAAAATAGAAACCAACTAATGAAAAGAGTTTTTTATTTTAAGGAGGCTGTCAGAAATTCCCTAGCCCCTCCTAAACTCTTTAAGCTCTGGATTAATGTACTGGCTGAGCCTGTAGTTCATGTATGTTGGATATCATTGTACCGATATTCTGTATTCAACCATGAAGAGACAAATATTTGTAGCAATAAAGTTAATGTGGAATGAATAGTTGACTGGATTCATAAATTTTTTCTTCTCCCTGGTTTGAAAACCATATCTGACCTAAGAGTCATCAGATGAAGATGACTTTGTTAATAGTCATCATCATCATCATGTCGTGCTGCTAGCATTGATATTCCTGACCCTCTCTCGCCACTTCTCCCAATCGTTCATCGCCTCTGATAGGTCTTCAGGGCTACATCCCGTATCCTCACATAGCTGCTGTATGTATGTTCGAGCTGGTTGTCCTGCTTTTGCCCAGCCATATGTGGGGGTCCATAGGAGTACATCACTTATGAGCTCATCCCTGCTTCTCCAGCAGTGTCCTGCATGTCTGGTTCGTCTAACTTGGATAGTTTTTGTGATGGGAGGCAGGTGGCCATATAGTTGGTGCCTTGTGGGGTGTTGCCACCAGGACTTGTTCAATATTGCTCACAGCATTCTTGTGTAATTGCTGTCTAGCTTCTTCTCCAGCTGTTTAGTTAGCATCCAAGTAGGGCATCCATACAGCAGTATCGATACGACCGCTGCCTGGAAGAAACTTATTTACCAAGCAAATTGTATATTCAGAAAATTTTGAGACTGAAACTGTAATTAGATATATCCTGTAACCTGATTTGGGGGTCATAGGGGCACTATTCTTGTAGTGTGCCTCAGGCACAAATATCCCAGTGGAGCCTATCCCTCTCCAGGTCTACAACTGGTTTGAATTCAGAGTTTTTCTATGAAATGCAGACAGTCTTGTTCAGAATTTGAATTCCGGATGTCAAGTTCACTTCCTGTGAACATAACCATTACACAATGAGCCCCACCACAACTACCTTTACAAAAACAGAAATGAACAATAAAATGTTAATTTTCTTTAATATAGTTCACCTTGGCATTCAACACACTTATTTCAGTGAGTTCTCCATTGGTCAAAGATTCACTTTTTATGTTCTCCTCCTCATCAAATCTTACCATGCGATGATCTACAAACACAATTTTCTGTTTCACCAAAAAAAACATTTAGACTGGCTTTGTGGTGGTGGTGGTGTTATTGGCAAACAATATAAACGATGTAGACAAAAGAATATTCACAAAGCAATACAAACAAAATAAATTTATATATCAACAAGTAAAAAAAAGGAAACATTACAAAGACGGTATGAAAGTTTGAATATAGTTTGTTAAATATTCGTGTGTGTGAGAGTGTGAGTGTGTAACTAACACGAATGTTATGGTGAATGCGTATTTTGTTTGGGAACGAAGGGTAACAATGTCAGAATTCTTACTTACATTTATGTGTTATTATCTTGGTTTGGTTTGGTTTGTTTTTTTTGTTTTAATGGCATATCAACCTTTGTAGGTTATTTAATGCCAAAGCCATTCTCCTAGAAGAACAGTAGTGGTACTATTTAACCCATAGCTGGGTATTTGCCCGAAAGTGAACATAATAGTGTGACTGGAGTACAAACTCACTTACTACGATTCCGCAGTCCATCGCTTTAACCATTACACCACGAGGACACCCCCTCTTATTTTGGTGTATGCAAGAAAACTAAATATTAAAAGTGTCCTGTACAAGTATATATGTATGTTGACTCAGTATTTCACGCAAAGCACTAATTCACTTGAAAATGGCAATGTCTTTTAAAAGGCAGTGTTTTCTCCTATGTTGGTTGTTTGTCTCTTTCAGGATTTAATGAAATGTCTGAGACCATTGGCATGAGTGAGACAGGAACAAGTCCGGCCAAAAGACAGACTATATATGTGCCCATGTTACATGTCTTGAGCTATGTGTCGCTAGCTGGCAAAGCGGAGAATGAGATGGGTAGCAATCGAAAGTGTAGAGTATATATAGTTAACCATGTCATGTGCCCAGCTCCTAACACACCATTTATTTTGCATGGGACAAAATCAAATGTGCAGATGTAGTTGGAGTCACAAGGCATGTGATGTCTCTGACCAATAGGTTTCTGAAACTAATTAATTTACCAACGTCCACCAACTTTTGTTTTGGGAACAAGTGAATCATGCCTTCTATTTTCTAGAATTTTTTGTGCCACATGGTCATCGACAGCAATTTAAAAAACATAGGAGTGTAAATCCTATAGCTTCCTAATTTTCTTTCAAATTGACAGACTTGTCTGAACACTTACATTATTATATATGTTAATCAGCTTTGAACATGTCTTTATTCAAAATTTAAGAAACTGAAAACTTCAGTCTTGATACATTTTTATCATGTTTTGTACAAAGACATATAACGCAACTGTCGGTAAAAAGGAAGACAATACAGAAAATTAAATGGATATGTCTTGCTAATAGGATAAATCAGAAATGAAATTGTATTTCACAAAAAGGAAGTCTACTACATATGTCAATGGGGAGAGAAGCATGCTACTCTTTTATTTATCTATTTTTAAATATTCCGCATTGGTGACAGACCTTGTTTCTATGAATTGCTTTTGTTAATATGTGTCTGTTGATTGTGAGTTGCTTCCTCCTTATTTTGTAATTGGTTAGAGAAAAATGCTACTAGAAGCCAATCTTAATTTTCATAGCATTTGTGTTTATATTTACACAACCCCTCCACCATGTGTAAGATGTGATACAATGTTAATTTTTAAGCAGAGTATGAATTTTTTCTCCAAGACTGGTTGCCATAACAACGTCTGCCTCATAACTTACAGATAACTAAGGGGAGAATAGAGGAAGTCTTTGAGTTCATAAGAGAGGCAAAGTGGGAAAAGCTGTTAATGTCTGTTGATTATGAGTTACCTTCTCCTTATCAATAGACATTTTGGAGTTAATCAATGAAAGGTGCCACAAGAAACCAATTCTAATTTACATAGTTGGTATACTTGTAATGGTTGGCTAATTTGAATAGCTGTTGTATTAATCATGATTGGCCAATCAGAACTGACTTCATTGATATGCAGACAAGATGTTCATTTAGGGGAGTAGTCAGGATTTTCATCCTCAAGTGAATTAACACTGCTCCC
The DNA here is from genome assembly GCA_963585895.1 of Sepioteuthis lessoniana. Taxonomy (NCBI): domain Eukaryota; kingdom Metazoa; phylum Mollusca; class Cephalopoda; order Myopsida; family Loliginidae; genus Sepioteuthis; species Sepioteuthis lessoniana. The sequence continues at coordinate 4,076,102 of OY757927.1, forward strand.
TGGATTCTCCATCAACCTCTTTACTGAATTATCAGTTCTTCCAGGATGTAGCCATGTCATTACTACCGTATGATTGGAATATTTGGACCATAATGAAATGCTTAGAGAAAAAACAATATGGGAATTATGCAAAGATACTGCATGCTGTTTTGAACAAATCCTGGAAGCAGAACCCTACAAAACACTTACGTCCCATCTCTCAAACCATCCAAATAAGATGAGCAAGACATGCTGGGCACTGCTGGAGAAGTAAGGATGAACTCAAAAACATTGTTTTCCAATGGACTCCTACATATGGACACACCAGAGTTGGCTGATCAAACAAAAACTTTCATTCATCTGCTCTGTGCAGACACTAGATGCCGTCTAGAGGACTTACAAGTATTGATGGTAAAAGAGAGAGTAAAAAAAATCTATGCTGCCAGTACATCTTAATGATGATGTTTTTTTAGTGTTTTTATGTATTGACTCAAACCCTCCACTCTTTATAGGATGTGACACATAATCAATTTTTAAGCAGAGTACAGTTAGTTTTAATTTAGGATTTTCCTTCTGCTCTGGACTGAGAAAAAGGCAATAATGTATGAAGTATTTGTGTTAAGTAATACAATGAATGGACTGTATATTTCAAGAAAACAGCATATTTTCATTATTCCCACAAGGTTTCAGCCAATCAGTTTTACAGCCTTCTTCAGGGGTACTGTGATGAAGAATTTGATGGCAACTCATTGTGGAGCATGTGCTGTAATTTCAGAAGGAAGTAAGTTTTTTTGGAGTGGTTTCGATTTCAAAGTTTTTCCATCAAGAACAATTTGCCTACATAGAGAGTCTACTTTGTCCAACAATTCACTCATAGCTGGAGAGAGAAAAGACAAATTCATTCCATTCCCGAGAGCATTAACATGAAGTGAATTTGCACATGAATTGTCAAGTCTATTTTCTTTAGTGATAATTAGTATACAACCTATACATCCACTGAGGTATACTAAGTAAAAATAATAGAATCAGTTTCAATTACCCAAAAACCTGTCTATAACTAAAAAGTCAGTATATATATATATATATATATATATATATATATATAGCTAAAAAGAGATCATTTATAAGCATAACTATATATGTACACACACACAGAGTCAAAAGTATTTGGCCACACTCAAAAGTTTTATTTCTCACCTTAAAAGCACCAAAAGTAAAGCACCACAATGTTTTTATTTATAATACTAAATACAAGTCTTCCACAGTAACTTTGACCTTAATATAACCAGATATCTTTTGAAAAATTGATTAGAAGGCTTTTTTCTTCTTTATTACTAAAAATGAAAATTCCCAGAATCACAGTGGATTATACTGTTGGGAGACATCAGTAGAAAGGACAAAACAAGACCAAAAGTAAGGCTGGTGGACGAAAAGCAACAATAAGAACTGTGACAGAAGGTTGACTGCTCCAAACATCACTACACAACTAAACCAATGTCATGAAAAATGTGTCAACACCTACTGTGAGGAGAAGACTCTGTGAAGCTGGCCTTTATGGCAGAATTATTATCAAGAAACCATTGCTGAGCAAGCAAAACAATATCAAAAGGCTCCAGTTGGCCAAGGCACACAAAGACTGGACTATAGAGCAGTGGAATAAAGTCTTTTGGAGTGACAAATCAAAGTTCAAAATCTTTTGGTCAAATAGGAGGGTCTATGTGCCACAAAGAGTTGGTGAAAGAGCTGCTACCCCCTGTATCCCACCAACTGTAAAGCATGGAGGAGGCTTTGTTATGGTGTGGGGGGCTTTTTCCAATTGAAAAGTCTTCCTGTTATTTTTCTTTACTACCTGGATCCAGACAAGAAAAATAAGACTTGAAAAAACAAACAATATTCTATTGTTTTTAATAAAACTTGCCTTAAGATATATATATATATATATATATATATATATATATATATATAGAGAGAGAGAGAGAGAGAGAGAGAGAGAGAGAGATTACTTACAAGAGAATATGTCTGATGATTGCACCAACACTGTTTTTTGCTACATAAAAATTAGTCCCATTGTTATAAGTAATCACTTTTTAGTTCTTATACTGCTCTGTTCACAAGCATTTAAGCACTCTGATTTTTTGCCACTTTTTGTTTTTTTTCCATTTCTCATTATTATGATTATATATGTATTATATACATATTCAAGAATTTGAAGTAGAACATATATCAGCTGTTGAAATGTAATCTGAAAACCAATTTGAGATTTCAGTGCTGAGTCTCTTCATATTTGCTTAGCATTTAATCTCTTTAGTCAGACATAAATCTAAATCTCCTAAATGTTTTTGTCTCCTGTTGCTGTCCAGAGCAAATCTTATAAATCAGTATTTTTAACAATGGCCAAGAATGTAACATTTTCAATGTTGATAACATGAAGTGCAGGCGGAAGCCACCATAATGGAGATAGGTAAACACCTCACTTCAATGTCTCTTGACCCAAGAGAAACTATTTTCTTTAGACACAGACTCACTGTTGATAATGACTCATCTTGCTATTGTCTAAGGAGTTGCAGTGGCCATCTCTCTGATGGTACCTATCTCTTTGGTTGCTTTTCTAGCATGTAAAACCTTTTTGGTTTATTTAATGCTAAGCAATGATATGGTTTCAAATATCTTTAATTATTTTTAATACAAATAATTTGCACACAGTTATATAGTTTAATATTAAAAATCTCTACACTGTTATGTGGTTTCAAGTATTCATATCAACTAGTAATTAGCATATTGTCACATGGTTTCAAGTATTCCTATCTATTACTAAAAATTTATATGGTTATATGGTTTTCAGAATTTCAAGTAATTTAAAGTTTAGTTCATAATGTTTCATTACATATCAAACCTTGTGGGTTATTTTAAGCTAAATCCTATATATATATATATATATATCAAGTCATGATGACAGCATGGATTTCCCTCACTCTCTCTCTCTCCATCCATCCCTATCATCCCTATCATCTTAGCATGTCCTTCAAACAAAGATCAATGAGTTACATTGGCAGTTATAATGGTACTCCTTCATCATCAAAGGTGAAGAGAAAATTTTGAAAGATGGATGAAAGGACTCTTAGATTGACTTCAAGGACTGTATGTGGCCCACAGGCTGTGAGTTGGAGACCCCTATTGTAGATTTTCCTTGTTGGAATGCAAGCTGGGAAGTGATCAACCCAGTACTTGTATAAAATTTGTATTTTATAATAGAAACTAAATCTTAATATTTTTCTTTAACTGTTTAACATATACATTGAAATGAACATTTTTAGCTTGAAAACCAAGTTGTGAAAGTTTTTCCATTAATTTTTTTAGTGGAAAATCAAGACTGATTTCTTTCATCCACCCTAAGTAAAGTAAAGTGGGCAACCATAGTTGAGGGTGACCCAAAAGCTCCCTTTTTGATTGCTACTACACCAAGGTGTAGGGGAGGGCGCTACTCCTTTCTCAGGATTTCTCTACTTTACCCTTGATCCATACCTTCTAATACTGAGTGTTAAGCAAGGAGGCACCAAGTACCATTTTTAAAGTCTTTGGTATGACTCAACCTGGGATTGAACCCAGGTCTCCTGGGCCATTGGCAAACATTCTAACCATTATGCCAATGTCCACCCTACTTTCTTTTAAATCATTCATTCTTTCTTCCTTCCTAATTTATTCATTATTTCCAATCATTGATTTTTCTGTCTTTCATTCTCATCAAGTCATGTTTATAGCTCTAGATTTTCTGACTCTTTTGCTAACAATTCTTTATTTCTTTCCAATCAATAATTCTTTTTTTTTTTTTTTTCCTTTTCCGTTATTCATCTTTTATGTTCAACCCTGTTATGTTAACATATGCAGTTAACTTTTAGATGATGTTTATTAAATTGCAAGTCCTTACACAAACATTTTTGTTTATTTCTGCAATGAGAAGCGAGACAGATTCATTATAGGCAGATTTTCTGCTATTAATGATAAATCCTCATCTCAGAAACTAAGCCATATCAAGAAGGATTGAAAATAGAATCGCCAAATGAAAATCTTTTTCAGGATATTTGGAGTTATTTTGCAGGAATATCTTAATTGAAAGATTTATAGGAAACAATGTGGTCAATTTTTAAACTAAGTACAGTCGGGTTTTACTTCTAAATTGGTTGCCATAGCTGATCCACAGATAGAAAGATTATATACAAAAACTGCTGCATAAATAATAGTTTTGCTTCCAATAAAGCCTGTATCAGATGATGACCCTGGGTTCAGGCATGGTTTCAGGGCCGAAGCATCATTACCACTAACCCAGAGCACCCTAGCAGTACCTCACAATATTCCTAGTCTTTATTGGATGGTGTTTGCTCAGTATGAATGCCATATCCACTCAGATGCAGTTACAGTCTTGTTTTGGATCTTTTTATATATTCCCTCTTCTCCGCTGGTGAAAGTCTGTTGTGGACCAGTAAAAGGTCCAGAAGAAAGACACGAACTCGGGATTACGTAAAAAAGTATATTGAACGAAAGTATAAATAAAGCATAGGTAAAAGAGTGTTGATCATCAGTCAGACTGCCAAAGTGTTAGGCTTGAGTTAACTTAACACCGAGATGAATATTCTCCCGGTATTCATAGTAAGAGGAAGAGTTCATTATAGTACGAGTTTGGTTAAAAATGTAGAGGTCGAGCAAAAATAAAACCTCAACATCCAATCTCAAGAGGAAATATGTCTGTTGACCAGCCATTCTTAACACAATGTTCCTACAGGTCTTTTGACAACATCATTTTATATACTGTGTACAGGCATACAATAACCGCCAACATTTTTTTTAAAGAATTTCTGACTTTGTATCAGGATTAGAATTTGAGATACTTACCTGCCAGCAGACCCATGTAACAATATGCATAAGAGAAAATATCAATAACACTGGGGTTGATATTCTGATAGAGTTTAAGTAATGTTTCATCGACCTCTCCTTTTCTTAGTGGATATTTGGTGTCATGGATTTCAAATGCTAAGCCGATCATCTAAAAATAAAGAAATAAAATAATAGATAAAATAAAAAATAAAAAAAGAATATCAGAATATATCAAAAGAATTTCCATCTTTTTTTTTAACTAACTTTTATTCCAAAATTATGTATCTACCCACCATGGGCGGCATCTGATACAAGGTCAATTCTTAAGCGAAGTAAAGCTGGTTTCCAACTTGATTTCTACAATCTCTCATTCCCAGACTATAGCCATCTTGCCACAGAGACTTCCCCCACGAGAGTATTTTATTGACATTTTAGATTGGCTAGGAAGTGTAGGGTACCCCTTCATTGACATTACCCCTAGGTCCACTTTGAGTTGAAGTGGTAGTATCTGTTAGAGTCTCATCCATGGGTCAAATAGATCTGTTTGAAAATAGATTTTTATGTAAGAATGTGGGATACCATATAACTATGTGCAAACATAATTATTATTAAAGAGAATAATTAATGTTCAGTAGATTTGAAACCTAAGGATTATCATTAGTTACTTGAAAACATAAAATTACTTACAAATTATTGGTGTTTGATAAGAATACTTGAAACCATATAATTGTGTGCAAACAAATGATTATTTCTAAATAGTAAAAGTTTCTCTAAATTATATAATTGTGTATAGATTATTAGCATTCGGTCGGAAATCCTGACCGTTGGGGTTAGAATATATTGACTGCATCATCCGTAAGAGTGATAAGACCATTCCCTAATATCAGCATGTTCTGGGTAGGGCACTAAACTGTATCTGATGGTGAGGCTTCAGTTCCAGACATATGGGAGATCTGTTTAAAAATTAATGGAACCATATAGCTATCTACAAACAAATGAAAATTATTAAATAGAAATAATTACTTGAAGTATGCAAATTATTTGTATTAGATAGGAATACTTGATATCATAACAGTGCACAAAAACTCTTAAGGAACAACTGCACAAAACAAATATAAACATACAATGAATACAATTTCCTAACCTCTAGGCATAAAATAACACAAGACAGGTTGACATGCCATTAAATCAATCAATACAACCAATACCCTTATACTTAGTTATAATATCAGTATTTTCAAAGCAAATGTTCAATATAGTTCAAATTCATTTTAAACATTAACCAAAACAAATCTGTTTTATCCATAGATATGACCCTAACAGGTATTAGTAATCCAGGTCAAAGTGGACCTGGAAGTGATGGAAACAATCTAGTGACTCTACATTTCACAGGGTCACGACACTGGATCACGTTTAGTTTCATACCCAGGACATAAGCTAATAGAGTTTGCAAATTGACCATTTGTCCTAATTTATATGCAGGTGTGCTTTGGTTTATGGTAAGTCAAGTCATTCTTGGTCATACGTCGTTTGTCAAAAAATATATGGAAAAAGAAAAATCAAGTTTAAGTCATTTTATTTGACTTTATATCTGTCTGCCACAAATATTGAAGTTGTAACATCACTAGAAAAGCATAAAAAGTGCATAAAATTATGTTACTGTACAATAAATATGAATAAAAGTAAATAAAATCACAATGATCCACAGCCACAATGTAAATAAACAAATTGAATGGAAATATTGGGTAAATTTAACATAAATTAGTTTATTTTCTACTATCACAAAATAATTTTGATAACTGTATTTGTTATTTAACCTTAGAAAATCATTTCATTTTATAATGTCTTAAAGCAAAACACATTCACAAATAAAAGAGTCCACGATGTACTGTAAAGATCGCCAAATTGTGAACATCTACATTTACAAGTACATATATATGCAGATTCATAAACTTAGATTACCTTTTCCTGAACTATATTAAAAACACAAATTTATTTGTAAGCTTAAAATAGATTCTTATTGACTATATATTATTAAAAATGCATTTATAGATAAAGTACAGAACTGGGAATAGTTATTTGTGGTTTAATCTGAGGACAAGTAAATTTGACTTGAGGTGCCTCTCCTGGAACAAACTGCCAACATCAGGTGAAGTATACTTGTATAAGTAAAAAAAAAAGAATGAATCAGTTGACTTGTCCAGGATTTGAACTTGTGTTCACTACAAAATATGCTGCACAGCATTATATATCATATGGAAAACTACTTGAGCTATAAATTTAAATCAACAGATGCAGACACAACTCTAAGAAAAACGAAGACCAAAGAGAAAAAAAAAAAACAAAGCAAAAACAAACACACACAGAGAAAATACATTCTAAAAAAATCCCCCCCCAAAAGTTTATCATCTTCTTTTCAACACCTCTTGTATATATGTGTAGAGATACAATAAACAATTATCTTATATAGAGAAAGGCTTTGTCTGTTGGGCACCTTGTGAGGTGTTACAAGATGGAAACCCATTCTTAATCTCTTTTTGCCTTTCTTCTTGATATTGTTTCAGACCCTGCCAGGGAACGGTAAATCTTCATGGCTATTTTACGTCTACATACTGTTGGTTCATGGAACAAAAAGTTCTAAGCTTCTCTCTCAAAGAAGAACTATAACTGAACATCATTGTCATGGCAACACTCTACTCCCACTTATTATAAAACTAAGAAAATCTAATTCCAGTTTTCTGTCTGAATTTATGTGCAGGTGAGGTCCATACAAAAGTGAGAGGTGCATGACAAATCTAAAATCTTGGTGAGGCTTAGAACTTTCTAAGCAACTCTTGAAAGTGTATATTTCTAGGTGTTGGGAAATGGATCTATTTGAGCATATGTTTAAGTATATCTCTTACATGCTTGTATGTATGTACAATATCACTCATAAGAAAGTACAGCACGAAAAAAAGTTTCTTGTAAACCAAAAATAGTAAGTAAATAAAGTTGGCAACCGTAGTCAAGGGTGACCTGAAGGCTCCCTTTTCAATAGCTACTACACCAAGGTGTTGGGGGGGTGCTACTCCTTCCTTGGATTGCTCCACTTTACCATTGATTTATACCTTATAATGCTGAGTGTTAAGCAAGGTGGCACCAAGTACCAAAACAAATATTATCACGTATACTTATTTTTGGACTGTTATATATTACACATCTTTCTTTCTGAGTTTCAAATGCCATGACGCATAATGTTCCACTAGAAATACTAAAATCTTGGTATCATCTGTTCAAAAGAAAATTAACTCCATATAAAATCTTAGAGGAATTCTCATTTATAGTTGATACTGTGTCTGTAATTGTATTTTGCTGACTGTCTCTGCCGGCGGCTGTTACTCGGTCGAGGCTGCCTGACGTGAGTGCATTCACGTCACGTGGCCAACCCTGCTCGAGCCTCAGTGGGTCCGTTCCCCCAGGTTCTAACGCTCCCCGGAGGGGCTAGGTTTATCACCTGGCGCCTGAAGCGCCCCTTTTGGGGGAAATGGCCTTGTGCCATACTCGCCATTTTGGTGGGGCGCGTGACAAATAGTGAGATATCAGACTTCCTATCAAGTCAGAATTGACATGAAGTCATTTTATAGAGGGTGGGGACAAGCATGAATCGAGACTCATGCATGACCATCACAAAAAATATTTGATCCCCTCGGCATCTCCCTCCAGTGCTACCGAGCAACAAACTCAGACCCGCATTTGTTGGGAATTTAACTTTTTCAGATAAATCTGTCGTAAAAACAGAAGAGTACACACAATGAAGAGGGAAAAGCAAACACAAAAATAGAAAAAAAGAGAAGGTCTTGCAAAGTAAAAAAAAATGTATTTATTGCAATAAATCATACAATTATTCTTCCTTGTGCAGATAATATAGAAAATAAACATCAAAGGTGGTACCCAAAGTAACTACCCACAGAAAAAATTAAAGGCAGAAAAAAAAACAACTCACGTAATTTAACACAAACAAAATAGTTTGTTTGTTTTTTTTAAGGAGAAAGTTCATATAAAAATGTTCATATTTACTTTTTTTTAAAACAACAAACGGCAATAGTTGAAAATGATGGTGACGGGATCAAGTCCTCTAATTTAGAGAAGCCGCGATCTCCAAGGATAATGTTTCGCGGTATTGAAAAAGGGAATCATATTATTCAAAAGTTCGCAAATTCATATTCTGATAAAATGAATTTTCTCTATCACAGAAGTTAGATAATGAAGCGGTCTAAAATTTATCGACAATAAAAACACTTTCCAACACTTCATTTAAAATCATAACAAGTATAGCTCGGTTGCAATCCAATACTGCACTGGCAAAAAATGATGCAATGCCCCCCCCCATTTAAATAGCAATAGTTCCTCTGGACTTTTCTTTTGAATTTAAGAGGTAAATGACCTGATTAGTTCAAGCATGATCAGTAGGAATAGACAACGTTTAGTTCCTCCTCTTCTTCGTTGATAAACAAATTGTTTACAAAAAATTCGAAACAAAAAATGTAACCAACACGAGGAAAAATTATGGAACTTATTTAGAAGTGGGGCACCAAAAACATACCTTCGTCACATTAAAAAATCTGACAAAATGACGGTTTTAGCAAAAAAAAACCCAAAAAACAACGTTTTATTAGTTACTAAAGAAGATGAAATTCAATCATGTCATTGAGTATTTGCATAAAAAGATCGTTTTCCTTATATTTCTACCTCCACATGAACTCACACAGATGACTATCCACCATTCCACGATGAGTTCCACAATGGCGTTTGTTCTGCATTTTGTACAGATGCCAGAAAGATCCAATGGTTTAAATGCGGGCCCCACACCCCTTTTCGACAAAATTAGTCTTATGGTCAACAGTTTGGTGAGTGTAATCCATTCCAGCCTTAATCCTAACCCTAAACCCTAACCCAAATTAATCGATGACGCGTGGATCGACTTACCTTAGGGAAAATGACTACTACATCTTTATCCATCCGAAGATTGCCCAGTCGGCTGGAGCTATAGAATACACTGACTGTACCTTTGCAGAGGGGTAAGACCTCCCCCCAATGAGTATCCTGGATATGACACTAAACAATTTGATGGGGAGGTTCCAGTAATGCTGGGGCTTTGGGGAATGTGGAGTAGCCCTTCATTGCCATTGCTCTCAGGTCCACTCAGGCCCTGCGTGGTAGCACCTGATGGGGCCCTATCTGTGGGTTAAAAAGAACTAACTGCATGCATATTTATGCATATTTATGAATTGTTTGTTTAAACTGAATAGCTTGAAATAGAAATGTTTTTGAGAATTAAACCGTACTTACATTTAAACTACGTGCTTATCCAAAACTGAATTATTTGAAATGGAACTGTTTTTTGACATTGAACCTGTACTAACACAAAACTGATTTGTTTAATATAGAACTGTTTTGACATTTAACTGTGTTTAAACAAAATTTATACTTATGCTAAACTGAATTAGAACTGTTTGAATAAACTGAATAGTTTGAAATAGAAATGTTTTTGCCAATTAAACTGTTTACTCATACTAAACTGAATTGTTTGAAATAGAACTGATTATTTACATAAAAATGGATTTGGCGTTAAATAACTTACAATGGTTGATATGCCATAAAACCCAACCAACCAACCAACTATCCGAAGACGTCGAAAGGTGCCTTTCATGACTGTTACGACAAAGGCGTAGGAGGTGCCCATGGTGTAATGGTTATCGTCGTAGGAAATGGACACGGCGACACGAGTTCAAATCCTGGACGAGACTGATTGCATTTCACATAGCCCTAATACCCTTGGAAAAGGTATGAATCCAATAATTCTCCCTTCAGTTATGTGTAAATAGTAGGGCAGACTAGGTTCTTCAGCCTTGGGGAGGCAACTAGTCTAGGAGAAGGAAAACTCTGAATTCAAACCTTTTAAACTTCGCATAAAAATTGATCGTGAATATTTCCATGGGTTTGTAAAAAGCGAATTGCTAACTTCTTATCATGAACACGATTTAAAAGCGTAAAGAGATTCATCAACAAAAGCTACCGTCCGTAACTTTAAAATATACTTAACTGTCGTTCAAGTTGTAAGTTGATCCCCTGGTCCTAGGGGCCCTCCCCACCTGCGTAGCAGAGTTAGGTATATTGTTTGGTGCCTGAGGCACCTCAATGCAATCTCTAGGACCCAGGGAGGCCTTATTTACCTGCTTGGCAGGACTAAGTATATTGCTTGATGCATGAGGCGCCTCAAAAGAACCTTGCCTAGGTCCCAGGGAGCCTTCCTCACTTGCTTAGCCGGGCTAAGTATATTGCTTGGTGCCTGAGGCGCCTCAAAACAGCAATGCCTAGGTCCTAGGGGGCCTTCCCCACCTATTTAGCAGGGCTAAGTATATTGTTTTGTGCCTGTGTCGCCTCAAAAGATCAATGTCTAGGTCCCAGAGATCTTCTCCATCATCAGGGCTAAGTATATTGCTTGGTGCATGAGGAACCTCAAAACAGCAATGTCTAGGTCCCAGGGGGCTTCTCCACCATCAGGGCTAAGTATATTGCTTAGTGTATGAGGAGCCTCAAAAGAGCAATGTCTAGACTTAGATTTTCACGATTGTATTATAATTTGTCCTCTTAATATCAATCTTCAACTGTACATCATTCAAACGCCAAGCGATTTTGTTTTCTATAACAATGGCAATACGACAATAAAAATTTACGACTCTAAACAACAATTCCCCCACCCCGTTTTTTGTTTGGGTCTTCTGGCATATCAACCTTTGTAGGTTATTTAATTCCAAATCCACTTTTATACAAATAAACAGTTTTATTTCTAACAATTCATTTTAGCATAATACACAGTTTAATTGTCAAAAACTTTTCTATTTCAAGCTATTCAGTTTAGTCAAACAGTTCTATTTCAAACAATTCAGTTTTGCATAAGTACGCAATTTAAATGTCAAACCAGTTCTCTTTCAAGCAGTTTAGTTCTATTTGACCCATATATAGGACCCTATCAGGTGCTATCACTCTGGGCCAGAGTGGACCTGGGAGCGATGGCAATGAAGGGCTACTCCGCATCTCCCAAAGCCCCAGCATCACTGGAACCCCACCATCAAATTGTTTAGTGTCATATCCAGGACACTCGTTGGGGAAGTCTTACACCTCAGCAGAGATGCAGTTGGTGTATTCTACAGCCTCCCCAGCCGACTGGGCAAACCCCGAGACGAAAGAATTCATGATCAAAGGAAGTGGGAATTGATATGTTAAGTCTATTTCGTTAAAACGTATAATCAAGAAGAATAATATGGTTTTGGAGAAAAGTAAATAACTTTTTAGGTTTTAATGAAACTATTGTTACTTTTTGTCAGTATGAAAACGGAAGAAAAAAATGTACAAATAATAATAGAAATCAAATTGTGTACCATAGCCAGATATACGGATACGTGAAATGTGTGGGGTTTGAAGGCATTTAGCGTCGAAGTCACCAATGTGGAGTTTGAAAGGGTTTTAGGAAGGTCAGTGGCTAAGGGCAAGGCTGTGTTGCCGTAAGATATCTGACTTCATATTTTGGTTATATTATTTTACCCCACGTTGACTGGCTGGCGCAATGCCTTGCCCAAAGAAAGTCCAAAAGAAATGTACAAAAAGAAAAGATAGAAACAGATAAGAGACGAAAACATTTCTTCCATACTTTCCTTTATTTACTTGGTGAATGGACTAACCAACACTACGTCCCAAGACGCAGCGTGGTGCCCAAAAAAACACCAGACAGTAAAATCGGTGTTGTCGGTTCGACGTCACTACCCGAAAAAGAGGTCTGTTCACAGGAAACCTGAGTATTTATCTCTCTTCACCGGCTCCAAATTCGCCACTCCAAAATCCTTCTAATTTTGGCGCGGCCGCTTCCCATTGGCTACTTTACTTTTTATTATTTTTCTTTTTTCTGATTTTAACCGGATGGATGCGTGGAGCCTTATGCGTGGCGACGCGTTTATACATTTTGTATGTGGCAGCCGACGAGTCAATATCCGGTTGGGAGTTTTACTGTTAATTCCTAAATCCCCACAAATGTACATATTCATACCGGTACGCAAAACGTTCATAATGTTCGTAATATATATACATAGAACATAGGAATCCCGAAACACGAAAAAAGAAACACTTACGACTTCTTAGTTCAGGTACGAAACTTTTTATTACCTTTGAGTTTAAAGGTTTTTCGACATAAGGAGAGAGATACACATTCTTTCTATGCTAGCTTTTCCATCTCCCCCAAACCACGTGCGCACCCGACACAAGGCGTCGGCGAGCGAGAGAAAGTCAACCTTCTTCCTCCGAGGCAGAACTCAACTCTTTTCTCAAATCTCCCCAAATCCTCCGCGTACGCTTCCGGTGCATGACGTCATTCACATCCCCCAAGTCCTATCTGGGATTTTTATTTTGACATCTCTGAATGACACATTCTCCCCGCACGCGCGTGAACACCTGCGCTCATGTTGCACCTAACTAACCCATGCGCTAAGCGAAAGGTTCTCAGCCTAACTAAACCGCAAGGCAAGATATATAAAACGAAATCCCTCGGCCATTGTATTACAATTGTTAGATGAACCCTTCTGATAAGATCAAGTTTTAGTCATTTGCTTCAAGTTTCAACACAACAATTACCGTATATACGAGTGCATATGTGTACAAATATTATGAAGAGTAAACTAAGTTCGGTAAAAACTTCATTATCTTAATTGAAAGCGGTATCAGCTATTGGCTTAATGAGTAGAGTGTTTGCCAATGGCCCGGGAGATTAGGGTTCAATCCCAGGTCGAGTCATACCAAAGATTTAAAAAATGGTACTTGATGCTGCCTTGCTTAGTACTCGGCACTGTAAGGATTAAGGGTAAAGTGGAGCGATTCCGGCAATGGAATAGTGCTCCCCCTTATACCTCGGTGTCGTAGCTATTGAAAAGGGGGCCTTCGGGTCACTCTCTACTAAGGTCGTCAACTTTACTTAGTGATTTAGAAAATATGAATTAATGTTTGAATGTTTTCTCAATGTTATTGGAAGTTGAAGCAATAATATAATTATTTAGTCAAAAGTTAAGGGTTGTTTACTACAGGCAATATCTGATTAATAATACTTTTTTGTAGCTTAATATTAGGAGACATACGTTACACGAGTATATGCAACAAATCCCATAGGTTTGTCTTCAGTTCGGTAGAATTTACCTATATTTCTTTTGTCTTTTTTATATTTCATTTGTTCAATAACATTAATTGTACTTTTTGCCCAGTCGGCTGGGGATGAAGAATACACCGACTGAGGGGTAAGACCCGCCCCCAACAAGTATCCTGATTATGATACTAAACAATCTGATGAGATTCCAGTTATGCTAGAGCTTTGGGGAATGAGGAGTACCCTTTCATTGCTATCGCTCCCAGGTCCACTCTGGTCCGGAGTGGTAGCACCTGATAGGGTTCTATCTATGGGTCAAATAAAATTAAACTGCGTACTTATGCTAAACTGAATTGCTTGAAATAGAACTGTTTGACATTTAAACTGCGTACTTATGCTAAACTGATTTTTTTTTTAAATAGACCAGTTTTTGACATTGTAACTATACTTACGCTAAACTGAATTACTTTAAATAGAACTGTTTTGACATTTAACTGTGTGTAAACAAAATCTATACTTATACCAAAGTGGATTGTTTGAAACAGAACTGTTTGACTAAACTGAATACCTTGAAATAGAAAAGTTTTTGACTATTAAAGTGTGTACTTATGCTAAACTGAACGGTTAAAATAGAACTGTTTATTTGTATGAAAATGGATTTGGCATTAAATAACCTACAAAGGTTGATATGCCATAAAACACAAACAAACATTAATTGTACTTATGATTTCATTCAAGGCTAAAAATAGGTTTGAATATTGTACACAATACTACATGACTTGATACATAATTATGTACTTTTCTTTGAATTTCTAAATCATCATCATCATCATCATGTCGTGCCGCCCACACAGATATCCCTGACCCTCTCTCGCCACTTCTCCCTATCGTTCATCGCCTCTGATAAGTCTTCAGGGCTACATCCCGTATCCTCACATAGCTGCTGTATGTATGTTCGAGCTGGTCGTCCTGCTTTTGCTCGGCCATATGTGGGGGTCCATTGGAGTACATCACTTATGAGCTCGTCTCTGCTTCTCTAGCAGTGTCCTGCGTGTCTGGTTCGTCTAACTAGGATAGTTTTCGTGATGGGAGGCAGGTGGCCGTATAGTTGGTGTTTTGTTGGGCGTTGCCGCCAGGATTTGTTCAATATTGCTCGCAACATTCTTGTGTAATTGCCGTCAAGCTTCTTCTCCAGCCGTTTTGTTAGCGTCCAAGTAGTGCATCCATATAGCAGTATCGATATGACCGCTGCCTGGAAGAAACTGCGTTTCATTTTACCGGTCAGGTTTGATTTCCATATGATCGATAGCTTATCGATAGCTGTCCATGCCTTCGTTCGCCGTGTGTCGATGTCTTTTTCGGTTGATGAGACACTGCTTCCTAGGTAGATGAACTTGTCTACCAGTTTCAGAAAGTTTCCGTCTAGTGTGGAAATGTCGAATTTCTAAATAGACACCATCAATCCGAATAAAAGGCCTAAAACCAATGATGAACACAGAAACGAACTCTGCATCTTTTTTGTATCTGTGAGATAAATCTTTGCCACCAAATTAAGTAGCACTGATAGAAAATAAAATAGTATCGTTTGGCGATATTCAAATTTATATCCTTGATATGTGGACAGAACCTTACAAATACTACACTTCGAAAGATGAGAAACAGGTTAGTTAGAATTCTGATATGTTGAGGTCTGCTCCAAGACCAGGTAGAAGAATTACCATCTTTCCCAGATCAAACAATTAATGTCAAATGAATTTTAAAATGGCAGCGGACAGACCAAACCTGCCAAGCAATCCTGGTACTGAGTTGGACTGTTGCCAAAAAATAAGAAAAGGATTGCTTTGGTTCCAAATCAGATGAGAAATTCTTCGCCTGCCAAGTGTCTCTTTTATGTCTGATCATCAACTGGTCATGCCACAATTCTGAAATTTGGATCAGCACGGTTTTCTTCCAGATTCCAAAGCTGATCACTTTGCTATTTCATGTTTCCAAAGTTTGGAAAAGGTCAGTGTCCTGGATTTCAAATTCAAACACAAATTGATATTCAGCTGGAAAAGTTATGTGTGGTTGACTGGTTTGTTTATGGAATGTCAACTCTTGTTGGGTTATATAATGCCAGTCTGACAAAAGGTAGTTTTTTTTTCAAGCAACCATTTCTTTGGGCACAATTATATGGTTTCAAGTTGTGGGGGACTAAGTACCTTCCTTAGTTTACGGGAGTTACTTTCAGGTTTCCTTTCCACAAATACAACATGAATTTTACAAGCACGTAAACAAATGGAATGTGACAACAACAAATATTAAGAAACAAAACATTTAATATTCATAATAACATGATAAAAATAATTAAAATACAATGTTCATTTTATTTGCGTGTATGTGTATGTAGAAAACAGAGCTATGGCCAGTTCAATAAAAAATTATTTATTCGCCTGTGTGTGCGTGTGTACATGTTAGGAAAGTCTATTGAATCAATGAGTCCATAATTGGCCAAAGTAAAGAGGATAAAAATTGACTTTACTTACATACATGTGTATGCGTGTCTTTATATATGTGTGTGACCGTAAATATGAGCCTTTTGTTTTCTAAAGTCCACACGTGCGTTTTTGCAAGTGGTTTATAACTTTGGCGACAACGTGTCACGTTCCGGTAGTTGGCAAAGGAATGTCGCATGTTTCTTCACTCTGTGTCCTTGTGTGATGCTTTCTGTCGTCCTTGCCTCTCTTTGTCTGGTAGTAGGATTTTGATCCGAAATTTCTAGAATGTTATCAATGTTTTTGGGGTTGACTATTTCAAGGCTAAAAAAAAAATGTGTATTCTATAAAGTATTCCTATTTAATACTAATAACTTGACCTATAGATAGGTCCCTAAAAGATACTATCGGGTAATGAGGGATCTTGGAATAATAGCAATGAGTGGGTTACTATACACTCTTCCGAGTTCTGTAACTTTTATTTTGCAAAAAACGAATTTTATGTTTGACTAGAAGAGAGAAGTGCGTCACTTGAAATAATCCATATGCATTGGAAGTATACTTTTCTTTGTTTAATGGCATATCAACCTTCGATGGTTATTTTATTCCAAAGCCATACTTGAAGAAAAATAGTATTGTTAGTATTTAATCGATAGCTGGGAGGAATAAGGATGGGGGGTTCATATCTGTGCCAAGGGGCATTAGTCGGAAAGTAAAAGGTAAAGCGAAGCTGGAGTTTGAACTTGCTTACTACAATGTCGTAGTCCAGCACATTAACCACTACACTCACGAAGCAACTGATATAGAATATGGAGGGAAAAAAAGGTGACATATTTACCTCTCTCTTGTCATATATAAACGTTTCAAAATGAAATTCTAATTTCTGTTGAATCTATCCTCATAGGAAAACATGCCGCTTTAATTTTCTGTATTGTCTTAATAACAATAGTAATGATAATAATAATAATAATAATAATAATACAAACAGATCACCTAATCTCGGCCAGACGACCAGTCCGAGTGATAGTCAACAACAAAAAAAGAAAAAACGAATTAGAGAACCAGCTGAATAGTGAACTTTGCTGTCCCGGCAGACCACAGCGTAAAATTAAAAGTAAGCGAAAAAAGAGATAAATATCTGAACTTTGTAGAGAACTAAAAACAACAACTGTGGAACATGAAGGTGACGGCAAAGGCAATTGTAACTGGTGCACTTGGAACAATCCCCAAAGAATTGGTAAAAGGAATGGAAGATTGGAAATGAGAGAACAATTGAACATCATCAAGTCTACATCATTAAGATTGGCCAGAATACCGAGAAGAGTCCTGGAGACTTGAGGAGATTTACTGTTACTCAAACTCCAGGGAAAAACCATCAACTAACGCTGGTGTTAAAAACTCTCAAAGGAGTAAAATAATAATAATAGCAGCAGCAAAACAGAAACATGGACCTCAGAAAAAAAAGGATAACGATGAAAATTGCTGTAATATGTTGTACACAGAAAAAAAGGATAACGATGAACAAGGCTGAAAGATATTGTAGACAGAAAAAAAAAAGGATAACAATGAACAATGCTGAAAGATGTTGTAGACAGAAAAAAAAAGGATAAAGATGAACAAGGCTGAAAGCTGTTGTAGACAGAAAAAAAGGATAACGATGAAAATTGCTGTAATATGTTGTAGACAGAAAAAAAGGATAACGATGAACAAGGCTGAAAGATATTGTAGACAGAAAAAAAAAGGATAAGCATGAACAAGGCTGAAAGATGTTGTAGACAGAAAAAAAGGATAACCATGAACAAGGCTGAAAAATGTTATAGACAGAAAAAAAAAGGATAACAATGAAAAAGGCTGAAAGATGTTGTAGACAGAAAAAAAAGGATAACGATGAAAATTGCTGTAATATGTTGTAGACAGAAAAAAAGGATAACGATGAACAAGGCTGAAAGATATTGTAGACAGAAAAAAAAAGGATAAGCATGAACAAGGCTGAAAGATGTTGTAGACAGAAAAAAAGGATAACCATGAACAAGGCTGAAAAATGTTGTAGACAGAAAAAAAAAAGGATAACAATGAACAATGCTGAAAGATGTTGTAGACAGAAAAAAAAAGGATAAAGATGAACAAGACTGAAAGATGTTGTAGACAGAAAAAAAAGGATAAAGATGAACAAGGCTGAAAGATGTTGTAGACAGAAAAAAAAGGATAAAGATGAACAAGGCTGAAAGATATTGTAGACAGAAAAAAAAGGATAAAGATGAACAAGGCTGAAAGATGTTGTAGAGAAAAAAAAGGATAAAGATGAACAAGGCTGAAAGATATTGTAGACAGAAAAAAAAAAGGATAAGCATGAACAAGGCTGAAAGATGTTGTAGACAGAAAAAAAGGATAACCATGAACAAGGCTGAAAAATGTTGTAGACAGAAAAAAAAAGGATAACAATGAACAATGCTGAAAGATGTTGTAGACAGAAAAAAAAAGGATAAAGATGAACAAGACTGAAAGATGTTGTAGACAGAAAAAAAGGATAAAGATGAACAAGGCTGAAAGATGTTGTAGACAGAAAAAAAAGGATAAAGATGAACAAGGCTGAAAGATATTGTAGACAGAAAAAAAAGGATAAAGATGAACAAGGCTGAAAGATGTTGTAGACAAAAAAAAGGATAAAGATGAACAAGGCTGAAAGATGTTGTAGACAGAAAAAAAAGGATAAAGATGAACAAGGCTGGAAGATGTTGTAGACAGAAAAAAAAGGATAAACATGAACAAGGCTGAAAGATGTTGTAGACAGAAAAAAAAGGATAACGATGAAAATTGCTGTAATATGTTGTAGACAGAAAAAAAGGATAACGATGAACAAGGCTGAAAGATATTGTAGACAGAAAAAAAAAAGGATAAGCATGAACAAGGCTGAAAGATGTTGTAGACAGAAAAAAAGGATAACCATGAACAAGGCTGAAAAATGTTGTAGACAGAAAAAAAAAGGATAACAATGAACAATGCTGAAAGATGTTGTAGACAGAAAAAAAAGGATAAAGATGAACAAGGCTGAAAGATGTTGTAGACAGAAAAAAAGGATAAAGATGAACAAGGCTGAAAGATGTTGTAGACAGAAAAAAATGGATAAAGATGAACAAGGCTGAAAGATGTTGTAGACAGAAAAAAAAGGATAAAGATGAACAAGGCTGAAAGATGTTGTAGACAAAAAAAAGGATAAAGATGAACAAGGCTGAAAGATGTTGTAGACAGAAAAAAAAGGATAAAGATGAACAAGGCTGGAAGATGTTGTAGACAGAAAAAAAAGGATAAAGATGAACAAGGCTGAAAGATGTTGTAGACAGAAAAAAAAGGATAAAGATGAACAAGGCTGAAAGATGTTGTAGACAGAAAAAAAAAGATAAAGATGAACAAGGCTGAAAGATGTTGTAGACAGAAAAAAAAGGATAAAGATGAACAAGCCTGAAAGATGTTGTAGACAGAAAAAAAAGGATAACCATGAACAAAGCTGAAATATGTTGTAGACAGAAAAAAAGGATAACCATGAACAAGGCTGATATATGTTGTAGACAGAAAAAAAGGATAACGATGAACAAGGCTGAAAAATGTTGTTGACAGAAAAAAAAAATAATGATGAAAAATGCGGAAAGATATTATAGACAGACTATATGTGACAAAAAAAAAACGAAGAAAAGGAGTCCTCAGAATTTAGTAACAAGTAACACAATAAATTAGGGGCTCTTATTGACCTAATGAGTAGAGTCTTCGCCAATGGTCCGGGAGTCCAGGGTTCAATCCCAGGTCGAGTCATATCAAAGACTAAAAAAAAATGGTGTTTGGAGCGGCCTTGCTTACACTCAGCATTATTAAGGTAAGGATCAAGGGTAAAATAGAGCAATCCAGGGAATGGAGTACCGCCCTCCTCGACAGCTCGGTGTAGTAGCTATCGAAAAGGGAGCTTTTGGGTCACTCTCAACTAACATCGCCAACTTATTATAAACTCAGTATTGGCAGTGTTTTTTTTAGCACGAAGGAAACTGAATTAAATTTTCATTGATAACTGCGACATCCATAAACTTAGTTTTGTAATGAAACACTTGATTTCACCATACTGTCACGTGGTCTCCCACTCACTGAGAGAAGAGAAATAAGGGATTACTACTATTTCTCCGTATTTGAATTAACTGACCAAGGACTGACCGTTGAAAGAGGAATCTAGGTCAATTCATCAAGTAACAAATCCAGATCGAAATGAAAACCAACAGATGTTTATACTCTGTGACCGGATGGGTACAGGGACATATAGTAGCCCTAACGAATCGCCTGACAGGGGAAAAAAGAAGATAGCAGCCAAGTGATTGGCTAGAATCCCCAAAGTGGAAATAGCCCCCTTCTTCCGTCAGCGGAAATATGAAATAAGAAAATCAGTTTTGAGACAGAGGTCGTGGTGAACGGATCTCATGCCAAACTCCGGGTGAAGACGAGTTTTGGAACAGAGGTCGTCGTGAACAGATGGGGGAGAATCTCGCGCCAAACTCCGGGTAAAGAAAGCGGAAAGAATCTTGGACAAGAAGAAGAACCCATACCTTCAAGCCAGAACTAAATATAACATAAAGTCCGTCAGCCCGTAAAAGAGAAAATACTCTCCGAAGGACCCTACCGAAAAGATAAGTAAACTTTAAGACTGTTTCTCCCTATACCCAATGATATACTCTCTCTCTCTCTCTCTCTCTCTCTCTCTCTCTCCCTCAATGTAAAGAAGACTAAAGAAAAGAAAAAAAGGAAGACATTTATCGTCATATATTATCCGCTGATAATATAGCCGGCACGTTGAATATGTGTATCCGCGTGTGTAGTAAAAAGATTGATATATTTTAAGGTTCCCACGTGTTGAAGTTGTTCATTTGTGTCGTCTACTGTCAAGTTGCTTTTTCATGTTTCTTTTTCAGCTTCTTTCGCCTTAAGTTATTCTCGCTTAAATTGTCCTATGAATTCCTTTAAAAATATTATACGGGAAACCGGAGTTGTCGACTGCTATAATTAGTATTATTATATCTAAACCTAGAGGTCCATATCTTCCATTGTTCTAGGGGTGGAAGAGCTAGTGGCCTGGTGGGTGTATGTGTAACGTGAAATCTGGAAACCCCTTGCCAGCGGTGGTCAGTCTCGCTCTAAATTAACTCCCACGTAATATGCCAGTTCCTATATGCCCGAGAAAGGACTCTGAACAAGGACTTATTCTACGAGGGATCAAGTACCAGACCGCCCCGTCTTCACATGTGCGAAAAAAATAACTCCCCGCTTGGTGATAACAATATTTGAATGCACCAGTTCCCATACGCTTTTAAATGGTTGCTCATCCGGGAATCTTTTTATTTCAATTTGCCGTCACAATACAACCTAGCTATGAGTTTACTTATATATTGTAATTTGTAATTTAGAAAAACAAAAAACAAAAATTTTGGTGTTAATGAAAAAAATGTTATCCCTTGTGCAGATAGCCTTTGTCCCTTTAAAAGAACAACTGCAGCCCTTAGGTCGCATGTTTGACATACCTGCTTCAAAGACAGAGAGAGTGGGGGCTGAAAGATCTTTCTTGGGGTTTGTCCCTAGAAGTGAATGATGACCTTCTGACTAAACACACTCAGGCTATCGACTTTTATGGTTGAATACACTTGACATGACTTTTGGCTATTCTTTGTGACAGTAGCCATCCATGCCTGCCACCAAGCAGGATTTGACACAGTTAGGAAGAAGGACGAAGATAAGTCAATACTGGTCATAGGTTTACTAGACCCTTAGGTCTTTCCGTCAGTAACCAATACTCTCTATATCAAGACACGATTTAATATACAGAGTCCAAAAAAGTAATTAAAAAGTTATCAATTATCTCTTCTTATTTTTCTTTACGCATCCTATTTCAATTTGACCTCGATCAGTTTTCTTTTCTTCAGGTTCTGATTATTATTATTTTAACCCTGATTCAAAGCATCACCTCACTCTTAAAAATGCTTACATTTAATTAAATCAAATTGCTTGAGTAACTTCAAATGGCCTGCCTTGACTGATGGTCGCCAATTGTTGGGGGTTTTAACCATTTAATTTATCTGTGTGGACTGAAGGGTAATTTTATTTATTTATTTGTTGACATGCAATTAATATTCCTTTGCAAAGAAAAAGAAATAGTGAGAGCCTGTGAAAAAAAATTATAAGAAGTAAAATATTAATAATATATTTGATGATTGACAATAATAAGAAATCATCTCATCATCATCTTGTCGTGCCATCACCACAGATAAAAACAAATAAAATATACTATTAATATTACTCAAGGGTAAAAACAATTTCAACAAACATGCAAGTGATGAAATAAGTTCATCAATCTTCATGGGAAATACGAGGAAAAAGAAAATAACAGTGCGGGTAAATATGAAAAATATTTTATTTGTATTCCAATAAACCTGTTTGATTAGTATACGTTTGTACCTTACTATTGGCACATCCCTCGTATGTCATCATCATCATGTGCTGCTAGCACGGATAGCCCTGACCCTCTCTTGCCACTTTTCCCTATCATTCATCGCCTCTGGCTGGTCTTCAGGGCTACATCCCGTATCCTCGCAGAGCTGCTGTATGTATGTTCGAACTGGTCGTCCTGCTTTTGCTCGGCCATATGTGGGGGTCCATAGGAGTACATCACTTATGAGCTCGTCTCTGCTTCTCCAGCAGTGTCCCGTATGTCTGGTTCGTCTAACTCGGATAGTTTTCGTGATGGGAGGCAGGTGGCCGTAAAGTTGGTGCTCTGTGGCGTGTTGCCTCCAGGACTAGTTCAATATTGCTCGCAGCATTCTTGTATAATTGCCGTCTAGCTTTTTCTCCAGCCGTTTTGTAAGCGTCCAAGTAGTGCATCCATATAATAGTATCGATATGACCGCTGCCTGGAAGAAACTGGTCTGACTTCCATATGATCGATAGCTTATCGATAGCTGTCCATGCCTTCGTTAGCCGCGTGTCGATGTCTTTTTCGGTTGATGAGACACTACTTCCTAGGTAGGTGAATTTGTCTACCAGTTTCGGAAACCTTCCGTGTGCAAAATTATTGATATTTTGTGTGTACGGACATATGTTAATATAAATATTTTTGGAAATATATATATACATATTTACCGACCCTCCGCTCGGGTAGGATATGACACAAGGTCAATTTTTAAACTGAGTTTAACAGGTTTGAATTCAGAGTTTTCCTTCTCCTAGGCTAGTTGCCTCACCAAGGCTGAAGAACCTAGTCTGCCCTACAATTACCCATAGTTGGAGGGAGAATCATTGGATTCATATATGTTCCAAGCGTATTAGTGCAATGTGAAATGCAATGACTTTCGTACAGGATTTATCGCCGTGTGCATTTCCTACGACAATAACCATTACACCACGGGCACCTCCACTTGGATATATATATATATATATATATATATATATATATATATATCGGACATTAGCATGATGGTAAGAGAGTTCGCCAATGGCCCGGGAGACCTGGGTTCAATCACAGGTCGTCATACCAAAGACTAAAAAAAGTGGTACTTGATGCCTCCTTGCTTAACACTCAGTATTATAAAGTAAGGATCAAGGGTAAAGAGGAACGATCTAGGGAAAGGAGTAACGCCCTTCACTACACCTTGGTGTAGTAGCTATCGAAAAGGGACCTTCGGGTCACCCTCGACTATGGTCGCCAACTTTACTTTATATATATAGGTATTCTTCAATCCAGTAAATCCGGAGTAGGGAACAATTCCGTGAGGACAATTAAATCATTCAAATTTCGAATATCTAAGTATTCCTGGTAAATGATATCACAGAGCAAATATTCCTTCAAGAAAAAAAATCAAAATTCGGTCACATTAGGATTATAAATTTATTTCCATCCTGCTAAGAGCATTGATATGAATTATTGATTCATATCAATGCTCTTAGCAGGATGGAAATAAATTTATAATTCTAATGTGACCGAATTTTGTTTTTTTCTTGAAGGTATATATATATATATATATATATATTCAAAATAAGAAGGTCCACGAAGAGATTTGTATTTTTTGAGTTTATTTATTTTGTTCTTACATACGTGTTATATATATGTGTGTGTTTCCGGCTTGTTGTGACACAAGGAATAATCACAGATATCTACCACAAACCAACAGACACCCAACAATACTTCCATTTCAGAAGCCACCATCCCCAAAACTGTATAAAATCCATCCCTTACACACTAGCACGTAGAATACACACAATAATCATTGATAAAGACCTTTAAAAAAACACAGCTCAAAGAACTACACACAACCCTACACCAGAGAGGATATCCAACAACAGTAATAAATAAAGGGTTAGAATTAGAATAAATACCCCAAGGAGAATTAAGGAACCCTAGAAAACACAACAACGAAAAACCCGTAGTATAAGTCGCAACCCACAACAAAAATAATCCAGGACTATTCACAGAAATAATAAAAAAGCAAGAAGAACATGAAAACAATGACAAAATCAAAGAAATACTAGACACAACAAAAATCATTAAAAGTCAGAGACAACCCCAAAATCTGAAAAGAATATTCACCTCTTCTACATTCGGAAAAAAAACACAACACAAGGAGTCACCAAATGCAAAATTAAACGATGCAAAATATGTGATATAATTATAGAAGGTAAATTCTGTACCTTTTAAAAACCCTGAAACTAAATTCAAAATAAATAAAATCTCAAGCTGCGACTCAAAAAAAGTATTATACATAATTGAATGCAACGAATGCAAAGAAATATACATAGGGTCAACACAGGCACTCAATACAAGGACATCACTTCACAGGAGTAATATCAAAATAGAAGAAAACAGAAAATTAAATGTTTCGAAACAAATATACCAATGTAGTAGAGGAAAATTTAATATCATGGCAATTTATCAAAACAACGACTACACACCTCTTCAAATAAAGGAAAGAAACTTTATAGATAAATTCAATAAAATAAAACATGAACCGGACACACACACAAATGAAAATAAACATATCATATTTATATATCATCATCATTATATCGTGCTGGCAGCACGGATATCCCTGACCCTCTCTCCCCACTCCTCCCTATCGTTCATCGCCCTAGGCAGGTCTTCAGGACAACAACCTGTATCCTCACATAGCTGCTGAATGTACGTTCGTGCTGGTCGTCCTGCTTTTGCGCGGCTATGTGTGGGGATCCATAAGAGTACATCTCTTATGAGTTCATCTCTGCTTCTCCAGCAATGTCCTGCATGTCTGGTTCGCCTAACTTGAATAGTTTTCGTGATAGGGGGCAGGTGGCCGTATAGTTGGTGTCTTGTGGGGTGTTGCTGCCAGGACTTGTTCAGGATTGCACGCAGCATTCTTGTGTAATTGCCATCTAGTTTCTTCTCCAGCCGTTTTGTTAGCGTCCATGTAGTGCATCCATATAGCAGTATCGATGTGACCGCTGCCTGGAAGAAACTGCGTTTCATTTTATCGGTTAGGTCTGATTTCCATATAGTCGATAGTCTATTGATAGCTGTCCATGCTTTCGTTAACCTCGCTTCGATGTCCTTTTCGGTTGATTCGACGCTGCTTCCTAGGTACGTGAATTTGTCTACTAGTTCAAGAGGGGTTCCTTTTAGAGTGGAGATGTCCCCCGTTTGGTTATCGCACATATTCCATTTTGTGTGCATTAACATGGAGGCCTATGCTTGCTGCTGCTCGTTCCAAACTATGCAGCTTTCGACTCCATTCACAGAGGAAAGATGGAACAAATCCTACTAGCGTACGGCATACCTAAAGAAACCGTAGCGGCAATAACGATTCTCTATAGAAACACTCAAGTAAAAGTACGATCACCAGATGGAGACACAGAATACTTCGACATTGTAGCAGGAGTACTACAAGGGGACACGCTGGCTCCGTATCTCTTTATCATTTGTCTAGACTACGTACTTAGAACATCGATTGACAAAATCAAAGAGAATGGCTTCGAACTGACGAAGAAAAGAAGCAGAAGATACCCCGAAACAACAATTATCGACGCCGACTACGCCGATGACATAGCGATACTGGCAAAAAGAAAAATTTATATATAGACACACACAAAAACATGAGTAACCAAAAACCATTCAAACTACAAACACTAGCAAATTAAAATCTCATTTAATACCCATAAACTAGACCTTATGCCAAACATGTTCTCAGACGAAAGAAAAAAGCTGAAAAAACACACACACACACTGACATGTGTATACATATACAAAAAAGAGAAAGAACTACCAGTAAATTTAAAACACCAAAATTCCCCAAGATACACACTTACCCACACATACACACACACACACACAAACTTTTAGTGAAACCCAAAACCACTCCAACGCCAACTATAAACATATCAAATATCAAAGCAGACTAAAGTAAACACACTCCAGGAAAGAAGGACAACGACCCCTATATAAACCAGCCTGACTAACCAAAGGTCATTTGTACTGGAAACAAGAGTGAGTTCAAGTCTCATTGAGTACCCCATTAACAAGGCCTTGAGCCGCATATGTTATCTGACGAAAGCAACAAGCTGCAAACATATATATAGCACGTATGTAAGAACAAAATAAATAAACTAAAAAAAAAAAACAACAAAATAAATAAACTAAAAAAAATACAAATCTCTTCGTGGACCTTCTTATTTTAAAATATATCCTTATTCTTTCTTTGTACCTACAACAACCATCTTTATATATATATATATATATATATAATTCTTCTCATATTTTTCATTGTGTTTATGTTGGTACGGAGCAATTTTATTTTATCATTGTTATTTTTGTCTAGTTCAAAATAAGTTTTTTTTTTATTTTGACAATAATAATTTATATATTTTACATTGTCTTCACTGGCCCTTGGCCTATAGGGTAGAGTGTTCACCAGTGACCTAGGAGACTGAGGTTCAATCCCAGGTCGAATCATACCAAAAACACAAAAATGGTACTTGATATCTCTTTGCTTAACTCAGCATGATAAGGTACGTATCAAGGGTAAAGTGGAGCAATTCAAGGAAAGGAGTAGAGCCCTTCCCTACACCTTGGTGTAGTAGCTATTGAAAAGGGAACCTTCGGGTCGTCCTCAACTAAGGTCGCCAACTTTATTTTATACTGTCTTCGGTAAAATAGCGACGATTATATAGATAGAGAGAGAAATTAAAAAACAAGGTAATATATACCAAACCAACATAAATTTTTTTTGGTGGGGACCAAACATATCTACCAAATAACATGTCCCCCTACAATCTAAACATAACAGACCTTAAAAAGAATTGAAGAATTTCACATATATTTTTTACTAACTTATGAAGATCAGAGAAGAGTTCCAAAATCGATTGGTTTTTGATTATTTTATCACATCATTTAATTTATAAAAATCAAAAAATGAATTTTGTTCCTTTCCTTTTTATAAATGCATGCACGAATTTGATGTTCAATGACATCTCTTTTTTGAGTTATAAGTTGATACATACATATCAAAACAGATGTGACTCCTTTATATATATATATATATATATATATATATATATATATAATGTAACTGGAAGAAAACTCAACCACGGTTGAATTGTCATTATAAATTTATGTCGGCAAAGAGTATAATCTTCATTTCTTCATATGGAATCCCTCATATATTCTATACACGAATAATCCATACTCATAGTCTTCAGAAGCCAACTGGATATTATATATATATATATATATATAAAGAGAGAGAGAGAGAGAGAGGGTGAGATAGATAGATAGATAGATAGATAGATAGATAGATAGATAGATTGATTTTTAAAAATATTATTACAATCAACATGCATGCACTTAGACATGTTTTATAGTTTGGAATAATTATGAATCCTTTTTTTTTTTTTATAGCTATTATGATCATTATTCCATAAAAAAAAGTCATAAGTATTTAAACAAAGCCCAAATCTACTTTTTATAGCAAAAAATGACAGAAGCTAGCGATGATTTTGAGCAAAGGTTTACATATCAACTTACTTGTTTGCCAATTCTTTAGACTGGCATCTTTAGTCATGGTTAGGCAACCAGTCTAGGAGAAGGAAACTCTGAATTCAAACCAGCTTTATTGTGCTTAAAAATTGATCTTGTGTCACATTTTGCCAGTGGCTGAAGAGTTGGGTAAATATACACATTGGTCTACAAATGAAACGGGTTATGAATATTCATAAAAGAGGAAAGGGGAAGTGAAAACTTGACTGGCTTTTTGACCTTCAGAAATCTAGCACAACATAATGTCAAAGTGACATCGCAACAAATGATAAAAAACCAGTAATGAGATGGGAGGTTCCAAATGAACTTACTAAAATGGTAATATATGGATTATCTGCCCTTGACTGTTGGATAAACATCTTTTTTCCTCTCAGCTTGCAATAAGGTGAAGATATCTACTGTTCACTGGACGATCCCTGCCACAACTCCCAAGAAGTCTGGCCAGTTACTTTATGCAATGGGCACATATACAATGTAGGACACAAGCCAAAGAATTAATAAATTACAGATCTGTCAATAAATAACTAATCCTGACTAAAATAACCAAAAGTAGATTTGCCAAGTAGGTAAAATGGACTGTATTCCAGTTTTGTAATATAAATAATCTTCAAACGAGTACACACACACAAACACACACACACATTCCTTTTTTATATCGTCATTCCTATTTTGGTGATACATACACCTTAATAAAATTGTTGTCATAAAATTTGTCTCTTTTTTTGTCTTTGATTTTTTCCTGCATAAAACACTTGGTGTTATAAATATAATCGCTATCATCCTCAAGTCACACTGACAGCACAGATTTCCCTGACTCTCACTCGTTATCCATCCCTATCATCTATCCCTCACGATAGGTCTTCTAAGTTGCATCTTATATAGAGCTGATGTAAGTTTTTGAATGTTCATGTGTAGGAGTTCATAAGGGAACATTGCTGATGAGTTTATCCTTGCTTTTCTAGCAGTGTCCGCATGTTTTATTTATCTTGAATGGTTTGTAAGATAGCAGGCAAGTGGCCATACTGCTGTTGTTTTGTTGGGTACTGCTTACAGGATTTGATCAAAACAGCATGCAGCATTCTTGTATAGTTCCCATCAAGGTTTTTCCTTGGTGCATTTTGTTAGTGTCCACATGGTGCATCCAGATAGTAGTACAGACACTGCTACAGCTTGGAAGCAAGTTTGTTTTATTTTATCGGATAGATCAAATTTCCATGTAATTGATAACCTATCAACAGCATTCCATGACTTTGCTCGGTATACGTTGACATCACTTTCAGTAGATGAGATGTTATTGCTGAGTTATTTGAGCAAATCAGTTAGTAATTATTAGAGACAACTTGGAGACATGCCTTATTATTTCAAGAAAAGTTTCCTGATAGGAGAGAAGAAAAGATTTCTCAAGAAAACTATAAAAATGTTAGGGAATCTTACATAAGTACACTGTGTACAAAAGATTATCCGACAAAAAATTACTCTTTATACAAAATTACAACTTATACATGTCAATGCACACAATACGGAATATATGTGCTATAATCAAACAGGTGACATTTCCACACTAGACGGAACCTCTCTGAAACTGGTAGACAAATTCATCAACCGAAAAAGACATCTACACACGGCTAACGAAGGCATGGACAGCTATCGATAGGCTTTCGATCATATGGAAATCAAACCTGATCGATAAAATGAAACGCAGTTTCTTCCAGGCAGCGGTTACATCGATACTGCTATATGGATGCACTACTTGGACGCTAACAAAACGGCTGGAGAAGAAGCTTGACGGCAATTACACAAGAATGTTGCGAGCAATAT
This sequence comes from Sepioteuthis lessoniana, assembly GCA_963585895.1. NCBI lineage: Eukaryota > Metazoa > Mollusca > Cephalopoda > Myopsida > Loliginidae > Sepioteuthis > Sepioteuthis lessoniana. The sequence goes on from OY757927.1 coordinate 4,106,490, forward strand.
TGAACAAGTCCTGGCGGCAACACACCACAAGGCACCAACTATACAGCCACCTGCCTCCCATCACGAAAACTATCCAAGCTAGACGAACCAGACATGCAGGACACTGCTGGAGAAGCAAGGACGAGCTCATAAGTGATGTACTCCAATGGACCCCCACATATGGCCGAGCAAAAGTAGGACGACCAGCTCGAACTTATATACAGCAGCTATGTGAGGATACGGGATGTAGCCCTGAAGACCTGCTAGAGGCGATGAACGATAGGGAGAAGTGGCGAGAGAGGGTCAGGGCTATCCGTGCTAGCGGCACGACATGATGATGATGATGATGACAACTTATACAAGTCCACCTAATATAAAATGCAGGAATAAATCATATAATGGTTATCAATGTTGGGAATGGACCTGATCGCCAAAGTTCAAATCTTGAACAAGGCTGTTTGAATTTCACATAGGACTGATACCATTGGGAAAGGTATAAATTAAACTATTTCCCTGGGTAAATAGTAGGGCAGACTATGCTCTTTAACCTTGGTATGCCAACCAATCTAGGAGAATGAAAACTCTAACTTCAAACCTGTTAAACTCTACCTGCTGTCACAACTGCTCATGCAGATGGCTTTGTAAAAATGCATAAATGAAATACATTTTATGCAAAAGGTTACCTTTTTGAAAAGTACACATTGCACATGTTTTTTTTTTAAACAAAAGTGCATCTCAAAAAAAGTTATTTAATACAAAGTATATCTTTTTGAAAAGTCCACCATTTTCACAATTGCAGCTTATAGTGTTTGCCAATACTCAGGGAGACCGGGGTTCAATACCTTTTTCAATAGCTACTACACTGAGGTGTAAGGGAGGGCACTACTTCATTCCCAGGAATACTCCACTTTACCCTTGATCCTCACCTTATAATGCTGAGTATTAAGCAAGGCGGCATCAAGTACCATTTTTTGAGTCTTTGGTATAACTCAACCTGGGATTGAACCCCCGTCTCCCGGACCATTTATGAACCCTCTACTCATTTTAAATTTTAAGATTGTGGGTTATACGTGTTGAATTGAGATCTTGGTATAAGCCATAGATAACTTATTGTTTGAAATAAATAACCATCAACATTGCATTCCGGGAAAAATGAATTTTCTAATTGCTATAAAAAAAAGTCTGGGCATTTAATGTGACATCTTGTGCATGGAAAAGAACATTTTGCCGATGTTGAATTTACAAATTGAATTTGCCTATTTGGAACTTTGCCCTTTCTAGATTTAATGCTGAAATGGATTGCATACTCTTTATCGGAACTTGATAGCAGTGAATTTTCAGTTGATTGGAACTAAAACCGTTTTCACAAGTTTATTCTCTGTATTACTGTTTAATATGTCACATCTTCCTACAATGAGACTGATTTGCATGATCCAGAAAAAAATGTCAAAGGAAAACAAAATCTCTTCTACTTTATGCAGACAGTTCCAGCCAGATAAATGTTTATTATTATGTCCAAAATTTAGCTATATCTGAGATGTGATGAAAAATTATCAAGAGAGAATCTTTAAATTTTCAGAATTTTAAAATTTAAAATTTAAATGAAGACATACTGCTGAATCATGATGTCAAAATATTGGGAAATAACAAAGAAGATGAGGACAATATGATTGGGTTTTTTGTTTAATGGCATATCAACCTTTATGGGTTATTTGATGCCAAAATCATCCTTGTAGAAGAACAATCGTTGGGACAATAGTCTAAGACCTGTAAATCACAAGATAAAGCAGAAATGATTATTATTATATTCTTTGAAAAATTAAACTGCATGTTTTCATTATTCCCACGAGGTTTCAATCAGTACAGTCTCAGACCTTTTTCTAGGAAAGAGAGGCTTGTGGGCTCTTTCTTACATTTTTTGTAAACATAGTAAAAATTTACTGAGTGTGGCTTTATGAGGGGACAATCAATTTACATGTGGCCTTTAAACATGAAAGTTATATAACCTGGAAGGGTTGATATGTGATAAAACCCAACCAAACCAAATTAAACCATTAAACATGAAAGGTTTCCTCAATGTAGTGTTAGGCAAGCTGTGGCCTTCTTGTAACATGTGGCATGTAAACTGGATCTGTTTTTAAAGTTCAAAATTTTCTTTCACAGAATGAAAACAATATGAAGACAGCATCCAGTGCCCACCCCCTCACGTGACAGAGCTGTTGAATGTAAAGTTTTTGCTCATCAACCAAGAAAATACTGCTTGTGATTTCATCCTTATTTCTCCAGTAGTGTCCACTATTTTTTTCACATCTAGTTTTGATGGTTTGTAATATGAGAAGTAAGTGGCTATACAGTTTCTGTTTTGGAAGGTACTGATTCCAGGATTCATTCAAAACAGTTGCATCCTTATTTAGTTCCTATCTAGCGTTTTCTCCAGGCATTTCATTAATGTCCAAGTGATGCAGCCATAAAATAGTTCTGATAAAGACTCAGCTTTATTTTATTTGAGAGATCAGATTTCCATATGGTCATTGACCAATAACAATAGGAGTCCATGCTTTACCTATGCATACATTGACATTACTTTCAGTAGATGAGATATTACTTCCAAGGTATATGAACTGAGCTTGTCATTTAATGAGATGATTCCATCTTGGTTATAAAATAAGAACTCTGTTTTATCTGAGTTCATGTAGAGACCGATGCCTATTGCTGCCTGCTCCAGGCAATGCAGCAGGGATTCAGCTTAGGTTGGTGTATTTGCAAGAAGTGCTAGATACGTCCAAAAATTTTCCTTTTAACAATTATTGATTGCTAAGTTTTAACAACTCATGAACATTTGTCAAGATTAGGTAATGTGATTGTAGTGTTAAAATAATGATTTATTTTACATCTATCACCTTAATTGGCCCGAAGTAATCCTTTTAAAGCACATTTAAGATTATAATACACCTTTAAAATGCACCTTCTCAGTGGGGCCTTAATACACTGACTGCTCTCTTTACAGAAAGGGAAGACTCTCAAGGAAGCTCCAATTCAGGAGATCGGGGGGGGGTACCCCTTCATTGTCATTACTCTCAGGTCTATTCTAACCCAGATTGGTAATACCTGTTAAGGTCCTATGTATTAGTGTTATGGTAACTACCTTACAGACTATAATGAACTCTTCCCGTGGAGGTGCCCGAAGTGTAATGGTTATCGTCGTAGGAAATGGACACGGCGACACGAGTTCATATCCTGGACCTGACTGATTGCATTTCACATAGCACTAATACCCTTGGGAAAGGTATGAATCCAAATATTCTCCCTCCAGCTATGGGTAAATAGTAGAGCAGACTAGGTTCTTCAGCCTTGGTGAGGCAACTAGTCTAGGAGAAGGAAAACCCTGAATTCAAACCTTGTGTCATATCCTGCTCGAGCGGAGGGGTTGGTAAATATGATAATGAACTGTTCCTATTACTATGAATAGCGGGAGAATATTCATCTCGGTGTTAAGTTAACTCCAGCCTTTGGCAGTCAGACTGATGTTCAACACTCTTTTACCTATGCTGTCTTTATACTTTCGTTCAATATACTTTGTTTAACATAATCCTAAGTTCGTGTCTTTCTTCCGGACCTTTTACTGATCCACAATAATTAATCAATCAGATTGGTTTAAAAATGATTCCCATTAGACAAGAATACTTGATACCATATAACTGTGCACAAATTATTTGGATGAAGAACTGTTATTTGAAGCTGTAATTGTTCAGAAATGATTATTATCTTTCGTTACTTCAAAACTTATAATTGCTTGCAAGAAAGGACTGATTTTAGGATTAAATAACCCAACGATAGCATTAAAGTGAAGATATTTATGTTTGAAATGTAAAAATTTGGTTGCAAAGGATCTTAAATGTACCCATGTACGAGGATCAGTAAATAAATTTCCAGGCTTTTTTTGTATGGGCGCTTTTATTGATAGTACACACATGAAACTCTAGTCCCTTTCGAAGTAATCTCCTCCAGCTGCAATGCACTTATTGTACCATTCTAACAACTTCTGGAAGGCCCCATTCAAGTCCTCTTGTGTGAGCATGTCAATGATCTTCGTCACAGTCTCTTTCATCTCCTCAATTGTCTCATAATGACAGCCTCTGAGCTAAGGGAATAATCAAAAGTCACAGGGAGCAAGGTCTGGACTATAGGAAGGGTGAGGAACTGTCTTGATGCTCATCTTGGTTAAATAGTCTGTGACAAGGATGAAGTTGTGGACTGGTGCATTGTCCTGGTGGAAATGCCACTGACCCAATTTGAAGAGTGCTGGCCTCTTCCGACGGAATCTCTTCCTGAACTCCCTTAAAACCTCAACATAGTAACCCTAACCTTAACTGTTTGGCCAATCAACTCTGGTGTATTGACTTGCTTACTCCTCCCACATCTCTCATCATCCCTTACAGACTCCCTGGCTTCCTTGAATCTCTTATACCACTCAAAAACTGATTCTCGATTCATGCAAGATGGTCGAAAAGCAGTCTGAAGCATTCTATACGTTTCTCTGGTATTTTTTCCAAGTATAAAACAGAATTTTATTGCATATCGTTCTTCTAAAGTGTCCTCATGTCCAGATTGTATTTTTGAAATTCACCAGCTTTGGCAATCAGGCTTTAGTAGGGTGTATTCCATTTGCTGCTGTAGCTGTTCATTGGAACCTGAAATAAAAAAAATTAGTCAGTCATCTCATAAAATGTATAGCAATAACATAGTGAATTTTCAAGAGTCTATGACAATTTTAAATCCCTGTAAAAAAAAAAAGTCTGGAAACTTATTGAACGCACCACATATATACAGCAGAAACTGTCATTTAATAGTACAAATCATTTGAGTCAAGTGGCAATGGTAGCTCCTTCTAACTAATGTCTTACCATTTTTTTTTCAGATTTGATCTGTTACAATCATAGTTTGGCCTGCTTCACATTGTGTGTTTGTCATTGAAATGTTTTTTAAGACTGGTGAATCTGTAATTACAGGGTGAAATGATAAAATTTTCGTCCTAAAGAAAACAACACAATAGCTTTATTTTAAAACTTTTATTGAAAAAATAATTCAGGTAATTTGATTATTTAGTAGAGCTGATATCTATTCAATGTGGCCACCTTCAGCCTCAATCACCACCTCGATACGGATCCAGAACTGGGAGCATGCCTTTTTCACAAGCGCTGGCGGGAGCTCGGCGAATATTCGGCAGATGGCGGCGATCAGGCTGGCTTTGGTGTTGTGGGAGGTCATGTTGGTGATGTTCTCGACGTATGACTAAATGAAGTAGTCCAGTGGGTTCAGGTCAGGGGAGGAGGGGGGGCAGTGAGAGAAGGGTACAAAGTCGTAGCACTCCTTTTGAAGCCAAGTCTGGGTCTCTTTGGACTTGTGGGCTGACGCCGAGTCCTACTGCCACACTCAGGGTCTGCCACTGGCCACCTGATTGCACCAGGGGATCACTACACTCTTCAGCACATCCAGGTACATTTTGGTGTTGACTTTTAAGCCGACTTTGAAGATGTGAGGTGGTATGATGTGGCCCTCACTTGAAACCACACCAAAGATCATAACCATATCCGCCCGAAGCGTCATACGATGCGTTGAGCTGTGCCCTCAAGCGTTGAACCATCCGGATTTGCATTTTGAGAGTACTGGCAATGGTCCTGTAGTCATAACTTGGATCAGTAGAGAGCATGAGTTGTACAGCGGTGCATCTCCGATCTTGCTCATTGAACATTGTGTAACTTTCAGACATGATAAAAGGCTCTTATCGCTCTTGGGATTTGTACACAACAGGCCAACTAGTAGATGGTCTGCAACAAAAAAAAGAAAACCGGTTTTCATTAAACAGAAATGGAATCATGTCATCTTTTCTAGGGCGACAATTTTATAGTTCCACCCTGTACTACACAGAAAGCTTTTTGTGCTCATTTCCTGTTTTGTTGGAATGATGCTGTTCTGAATAGAAAATCAATAATGCCATGGATTGAAAATTCTATAAAAATTTCAAAGATATTAGCTAGATGGGATGATCATAAGCACTTACCTAAGTTCACTTGCACCCATAGAGGTGATGGTTTAAAATGTGGGAGGTGATTTCTGCTACATCTGTATATGCGTGTTCATTTGTGAGGTTAGGGTGAAGGGGAGATGTTAAAAAGTTTTAGATCATCAAGCTTTATCCAGAACAAAAGCAAAAATACTGGCCAACATAAATTGTGTTGGTTTTTATAATACCAACTTCAAATACCTTGATATATTCCACTGTTTACTTCTGTTTCTAAATTAAACGTTCAGGTGAGGTAGTATAAACAGATATACATTAAGTCTTAACCTTAAAATTAATTTGCTACTCAACTATATGCAAAACTTAATCATAGGCATTTTGCCATAATGCAGTGGTTACCACAGTAGTTTCATTTTGGCCAGTTGGCTGGGTGGGCTGTTGAATATACTGACTGCTTCTCTGCAGAGAAGTAAGACTCCCCCCCCCCTTAATGAGTGTCCTAGATATGACACTAAACAATCTGATGGTGAGGTTCCAGTAATGCTGGAGCTTTAGGGAATGCAGAATACTCCTTCATTGCCATCACTCCCAGGTCCACTCTGGCCCGGAGTGGTAGCATCTGATAGGATCTATGGGTCAAATAGAACTAAACTGCTTACTTATGCAAAACTAAATTGTTTGAAATAGAACTGTTTATTTGTATAAAAATAGATTTGGCATTAAATAACCTACAAAGGTTGATATGCCATAAAACCCAAACAAACAAGTAGTTTCATTGATCATTATGGCTGTAGAGAGTTTGATTCTAACTGGGCACAAATATCATTAAAACAAACCTTACCATTAAGCAATGGTTAACAAGCTAATCTATAAGATTATAACTATCCTAGAGAGTTTAATTCTAACTGGGTACACAATATTTGTGATCCTGTGCTAGGCTAGACTAAGTTTGATAAATATTATTAAAGGGGAATTCACCATAGAGCAATTGTTAGCAAACTAGATGAGAAATCTATTATTACTGCAGAGAATTTGATCCTAACTGGATAATCAGTATTTGTGAACTGATGCCACACTACAGTCTAATAAATATCATTAATGAGGATCTCATCATCAAGTTTTACCAACAACAAAGATTCCCTTGTCTCTCTCTAGACATTTATTCTTGTCAGCCATTGTACTTGGTAATTCCTCTAGATGGCAACCAGTGTCTCCACAAAGCTGATAAGTTTTTGCTCGTAAGCCAACACTAATGTGCCTATATGTAGTTCATAGGAGAATGTTGCTTATGAGGTCATATTTACTTCTCCATCAAAGCCCAGCATCTCTTGCTCAGATGATTTGTGAGATGAGAGGTAAGTGTCCATACAGTATCTCTTGCTAGTCTTACTTGGATGGTTTGTTAGATGAGAGGTAAGTGGTCAAACAGCTGCTGTTTTATAGGGTTATAGTCCCAGAATTTGTTCAAAGCAGCAAGTAATGTTCTTGTCAAGTTAACAGTGTTTTGTTAAAGTCCAAGTGGTGCAACCATACATTAGTTCTGACATAGATACAGTTTAGAAGAATTCCTGCGTTATTTTATCAGGGAGCTCATATTTCAATATGGTTGTTAACCAATCAATAGAAGATCAGATTTTACTTAAGTTGACATCATTTTTAGTATACAAAATCTAATAATCATAGACATTTTGCCATAATACAATGGTTAGTAAGCAAGACTATAAGACTATTACTACCCTAGAGAGTTTAATTCTAACTGGGTATACATATCATTAAAACAAACCTCACTATTAAGCAATAATCAGCAGGCAAGTCTAAAAGACTATTGCCATCCGAGAAATAATTCTAACTTGGGAACAAATATCATTAAAGAAACCTTACTATTAAGCAATGGTTAGCAGGCAAATCTTAAAGACTATTACTATCTAAAAGAGTTTAATTCTAATTGGGTACAAAAATCATTAAAACAAACCTCACTATCAAGCAATGGTTAACAAGATAGTCTAACAACCTTTCACCACCACGTGACTCAAGGTCAATTTTTTAAGCAGAGTACAGCTGGTTTAAATTAAGAAGTTTCCTTCTTTTTGACCAGTTAATGTGTGCAATCTGCCCTACTATTTACCCATAGTTGGTAGGGAGAATAGTTGAATTTATCACCTTTCCTCGGGGTATAAGTGCTAAATGAAATGCAAATATCCTTATCCATGATTTTAACTTGGGTCATTGGGTCCATTTCCAACAATGATTACCATTATACAAGTGTCTCTTGCTATTACAAGTGTTGACGGTTTGATCCTAATTGGGTAAACAAAGTTCTGCCAAACTAAACAAAGTTTAACAAATATTAAAGAGAACTTCACCATAGAGCAATGGTTAATAAGTTTGTTTAACTGACCATTTTTTTTCTTGTCTATTTATTTTTGAAATACTGGATTTTACTTAAACTGACTACCACTGGACTTAGTGCAACATTATTAGCCACAATACTTCCTTGTGAAGTTGAGTAAAGTATGGAGCAGAGCCAAAGGAGGAGAGATATTTGCTGGATTGGACTTCTATTATATTTCTGAAGTTCTCAATGAAGTAATTTGTCTGTACAGAAGCATGCAACATATTGTGTTAATTATTATTCCCTGATGTACACAAACTACTGACCTCATCTTGGTTGGTATTATCGTCACAACATTTCAGCTGTTTGGTTTTCTTCCGGTGTCTCTTATAGTTGATAACCCCATCAGAATTTCAAGCCGAAATCTATATGCAATTCAAGGAGATGATTAGTGTACATTCTCATTGAACAGTAGCATCGTAGACATAAGCAGTGGTTTATTTTCATCTAGTTACCTGGTCATTGTGAGTTCAATCTCTGGGTCAGACAGGAAAAATCACATATTCATGTTCAATATGAATAATGTAATGGTTACTGCCCATCACTAGTCATTCTGGTTCTCAGCTGTATGGGGGGGTGTCCTCGTGGTGTAATTGTTAAAGCGATGGACTGCGGAATCGTAGTAAGCGAGTTCGTATTCCACTCGCACTATTACGTTCACTTTCGAGCAAATACCATTGGGAAAGGTATGAACCCCCTTATCCTCCCAGCTATGGGTTAAATAGTACCACGACTGTTCTTCTGGGAGAATGGCTTTGGCATTAAATAACCTACAACGGTTGATATGCCAATAAAAAAACAAAGAAACCAAAGAAAGAATCAGCTGTATGACCAACAAGAAATGGTCATTCATGAGAACTCTGGCTGTGGGTGCAAGAGATGGTCACACACATAAGACAAGAATACTTTTGAAAAGGGTCACTCAATTAGTTACCAGGACAGTAATGAATAATAATCTAAATTTTTGGGTCAAGCAAAACTGCACCCCTTCATTGGGGGTGAGCTATAATTGGTCAAAGATTAGATATTTGCTTCATTGAGTTGAAAATACCATTTCTTGTCTTCCAGTTTTTGAGATCAATCCACAGAAAAGTTGAAATATCAACAATAAACTGAGTAGAATTTTTCGCTTACCACATGTCTGACTTTTCCTTTCCTCATCCCATTGTCATCTTTTCATCTCTTCCAACTTTCTTTGATACAGCTGCAATATGACAATCAGTGAAAAGGAATGATCCCTGATTTACAGTCAAGTCATGCTGAAAGCACTGGTTCTCTACCAGATCATTGAAGTTAAGATGCATTGACCCTGTTCACTACTCAGATGAGTGACCACTTAGTAACAGCAGGTATAGTAAGATTCAACTTATGGCCTATGCACCAAGCTTTGAAAAGCTTAGTAAATAAAAAGGAATGATCCCAAGATAGATTACCTTTAACAAGCTAAAAGGAAACAACTGTTTTCTTATTTATCCATAAGTGTGGAGGAAAAAGGCTTTTATGCCTTTCTAAGGCACATTAATAAGAACTGAACTCAAACTTCCCTGGCTGGATGTTAAACTCAAAATTTATCAGTAAGACCTGCTGGCCTGGAAAATGAGCTTTTGAAATCAGTACTTTTTCCTGGGTTTGAACTCAAGACTCCTGACACCAGTAGGAAATATGCAATGATCTCAACCACCAGACAGCCATGTTCTTTTTATTATCTTGCAAAAAAAAGAAGTGTTATTCGTGACTGTATTTTCACTTTGTTTAACATTTCAATTTTGGGAGATACAGAATTGATTTTAACAACTGAACAACAGATAGAACATTTTCGCTTTGTGGTCAAATATTGATTTCACATAATCAATTAATCAAGTGTAAGCACTTAGTGTTATTGATGAGGAAAAATCAATAGAATTCAATACCTACCTTCTATTGCTCAAACAATTCAGGTTTTTATTGAATTTCTCAAGGCAGTTTTGTCCAACTTATTTTCTCAAATTCACTTGTAACATATATTCCAGACTCATCAGAATCCTTAGGGTATGCTGTAAAGATTATCTAGTTTAGCAAGGAAATCATTGTTAGTACAGCTCAGTCAACTGGAGCAGTTCAATATGCAGACTGCATTTCTGTAGAAGGGTAAGATCCCCCTCCAAACATGTGTCCTGGATATGACACTATACTATCTGATGGTGAGGCTCCAGTTCTGGCACTTTGGGGAATACAGAGTATCTCTTAGCTGCCATTACACTCAAGTTTACTCTGACCTGGAGATGTAGTACCTGTTAGTGTCCGATCAAGGGGTCAGATAGAACTGTTCAATCATTTAACAAACTTGAAACCATTTAACTGTGTGCAAGCATTTAACTATTTGTTCATAAATCATACATATTTATTATACAAGGTGCATTCAATAAGTTTCCAGACTTTTTTTGTATGGGCACTTTTACTGATAGTACACACATGAAACTCTAGTCCCCTTTGAAGGAATCTCCTCCAGCAGCAATGCACTTGTTGTAATGTTCCAACAACTTCTGGAAGACCCCATGGAAGTCCCCTTGTGTGAGCGTGTCAATGACCTTCATCACAGCCTCTTTCATCTCCTCAATTGTCTCATAACGACAACCTCTGAGCTAAGGGAATAAGCAAAAGTCACAGGGAGCAAGGTCTGGACTATAGGAAGAGTGAGGAACTGTCTTGATGCCCATCTTGGTTAAATAGTCTGTGACAAGGATGGAGTTGTGGACTGGTGCATTGTCCTGGTGGAAATGCCACTGACCCAATTTGAAGAGTGCTGGCCTCTTCCGACGGAATCTCTTCCTGAACTCCCTTAAAACCTCAACATAGTTACCCTAACCCTAACCCTTTGGCCAATCAACTATGGTCTATTGACTTCCTTACTCCTCCCACATCTCTCATCATCCCTCACAGACTTCCTTGAATCTCTTATACTACTGAAAAACTGATTCATGCAAGATGGTCGAAAAGCAGTTTGAAACATTCCATACATTTCTGTGGCATTTTTTTTGTAAAGTTTAAAACAGAATTTTATTGCATATCGTTCTTCTAAAGTGTCCTCATGTCCAGATTGTATTTTTGAAATTCACTAGCTGTGACAAGCAGGCTTTAGTAGGGTGTATTCCAATTGCTGCTGTAGCTGTTCATTTGAACCTGAAATCATAAAAATTAGTCAGTCATCTCATAAGATGTATAACAATAACATAGTGAATTTTCAAGAGTCTATGACAATTTTAAATGCCTGTACAAAAAAGTCTGGAAACTTATTGAATGGTTCTTGTATATGTATGAACAGGATCTGGCCTTAAATAACCCATAAGGGTTGATATGCTACAAAACAAAACCAATTACAACCATTGTTTGTAAGTTCAATTTTCATTAGGTGTCCCATATTTTTCACCTTGTGGTAGATCAGTCACCATCATAGGAAATAAACATAGCAACCTGAGTTCAATCCCTGAACAAGGCTGTTTGCATTTGACATAGCATTAAGACTGTTGAAGAAAGGTATGAATGCAACTCTTCTCTCTCTAATTATGAGTAAATATTAGGGAAGACTAGCCTCTTTAACCTTGGAGAAGGAAAGCCTATTAAATTCTACTTAAAAATTGACCTTGTCTTGCATCCTATTTATAGAGAAGGGGTTGGGAAAATATATACTTATAGCCTTGTGCCAAACTAACCTAACCTCAGAAAATTACTGACCTTGTATGTAGCTACCCGACCTCTCTGCCATGGGGAAGTTGTGACAGATTTTTAAACAGATTACAGCTGGTTTGAACTCAAAGTTTTCTTTCTCCTGGACTGGTTGCCCAACCAAGGCTAAAGAACCCAGTCTGCCTAACTATTTACCCATAGCTTGGGAAAGAAGAGATAGATTCATGCCTTTTCCAAGGGCATTAACACAAAGTGAAATGCAAAATCCTCGTCCAGGATTTGAACTCAGATCACTGATTCCATTTTCCTCATGACCTCCAATGATGACTTTGTATGGAAGACCAGTAGTGCATATATATACTCATTAGAATCTGATAATTGTGTTCATCATATAAAACTTCAAGTAATGGTCATCTAGTGTTCATAATTATGATATTTTTTTAGGTTTTATAATTGTTCTGCAATAATAGCACTAAGCACTTTTTTTTATGCCTATAAAAAGCAATAAGAGAGCAACAATCAAATTTTACCCCTGAGGACAACCAGCAAAATGGTCAAAAGCATTTGGGTGATATGGAATACTTTCTTCACCACCTTGATCCCGGCATAAGAAAAATAACAAGAAGACTTGAATATCTTCACTTAATGATCTTAAAGAGAAAACAATCCGTGGTCTTCAACTGAACATACCTAGATAATGACTAAATACACAATATGTATATATATATATAAAACATAATAATAAATAAATATATATTAGATTTTATATATATTTAATAGTATGGATGCTTATCAGTGACCACTGGTTTCATGCTATCTTTGTACAACCATCATCAGGCAGAGAAAGAAAGATTTTTGATAACTTGAAAAAAAATCGTAAAAAATACAGTCAAAAGAATGTTTACATAAGAATTATGTATAACTCATTTCTTTTTTATGTGTGTGTGTGTGTGTGTGTGTGGATTATATTTGCATATGATTCTTTGTGGTTGTATATGTGATTGTTAGTATGGGTGTGTATGATGATACATGCACTGCATGGCAGATTTAAGGTTGTCTCATGACTATATGTGTAGGAATATGTTATGTAGCAAAGTTGGCGGAAATCGAGAGACGGTCGGAGATTTGGCTGATTAAAGGTTTTTTATCATCATGTTTAGTGACGATTTTAACTGATTTTAATATAATAGCTCTATCACAGATATTGAGCACTCTCCAAATTAAACCGCATTTGGTCTACCACAAACCCATCTACTGAGATAGTGACAATCATACACTGTTGTAATATATATGTATATATATATATATATATATATATAAAACATAAACTCTCTTCATGTCCCTTCAGAAATATGAATATTTAACAGTTGAAAATAAGTACACCCTTTATACATATTTATACATGTTTCTTTGAGATACTTTAATCTCTTATTTTTGTAAAGTACAAAACATCTTATGTTGTTTTTAGCTTTCCTGGTCAATATGAGAGGATCATTCAAAAAGTTCTAAGCTTTACCCAGAAAGAAGAGCCATAACTGAACATTTTTTTTGTTGTGGCAACACACTACCACTTCTTATATAAATAGAAAAACTAATTCTGATTTCTGTCATAATTCCTGTGCAGGCAAGGTCCATACAAAATTGAGGGGTGTGTAACAAATCTAAAATCTGGGTGAGGCTTAGAACTTTCTAAACGACCCTCATATGATAAAAGCCTGCTTAAATTTATGAGTACTTAAAAAACGACCAAACCAATACTACCCACAAAGTATATTCCTAACAATATTATATATATAACTTATGTCTAATGATTGTGCACACCTTATGAAACTTTAAGTTGCTTACTTCTAGTGTTAATGATTATGATATTTTTCAGGTTTCATACCTGTTCTGCCATAATAGCATCAAGTACATTTTTATGCAAAACCTTTTCTAATTTGGTTTTTATCGTAAAATACAAGGGTCATTCAATAAATAGATCATTTTCTTAAAAAAGCAAAATCATTTTTTTTCAGAATTTTTTTCCATAAATGTAAACTTTGCGTTATTTGTAATTGGTGTATAGCAAAAATATTTCTTTTGAGGCAATTCAGAATGGTCGCAAATCAAACAGAGTTCTCTAGGATTGAACAGAAGTCGGTCATGAAATTTTTGATGGTTGAGAAGTACAAACCATGTGAAATATTCAGAAGAATGTATGATGTGAACAAGAAGCATATTTTAGTCAAAAATATGTTTACAAATGGGCTAAACAGTCCATGGAGTGGAAACACACTGACTCTTTGGTAAAGAAAAAATTCCTGGCATAGCAGTTTGTAATGAAAGTCATGCTGACAGTGTTGGGACATGAAAGGACCCATGACTATTGATTGTCTTAAAAAAGGTGCGATTGTAATTAGAGTTTTCTACAGCCAAATCCTTAGACAAAATTCACCTGATGTACTGAATGACCCTTATATATATATATATATATATATATATATATATATATAAGAAAAAACAGTAGAATCAAACAGACCTATTTGCTAGAGATCTGGCATTGTTATTACCCTAAAAATCTACATCAAAAGGGTAGAAACATAATTCATGTAAAATGCCTGAATGCTTATTTAAATTCAACTGTATTCCTATGAAAAACAGATTTCCATGAATTTTATATTTATATATATATATGGAGAAAAATTAGAAAACAGAGTTGTCCAAAACTAAGGAATTTATTATTGCAGAAAAGTCAATGCTATCATGTTTTGGTATAGGTATACCATCATCAGGGCTTTATAAAAGTAACATCAAGTGTTGAGGAGCAACAATAGATGTTTAATAAAATAAAATACAAGAAATATTTTCTCCCTTATTTCTTGTATTTTATTTTATTAAACATCCATCATTGCTCTTCAACATTTGATGTCACATTGACTTTTCCGCATTAATAAATTGATCAATTTTAGACCACTCTAGTTTTCAATTTTTCTCTGTATTGTTGGATTCTTTTCCATTATTTACTTCTATATATATATATATATATATATATGCTGTTTATGTCTTTTAGTATACCACATTCTATGAGTATTAATTTGATGAGGAATTAATATATATCTATCTCAGTCTCTTTCTCTCTCTCTCTCTCTCTCTATATATATATATATATATATATATATTTGCTGTTTATATCTTTGAGTATTCAACATTTTATGAGTATTAATTTGGTAAGGAATTTTTGTCTATCTATCTATCTTTCTATCCCAGCCTATTCACATCTATCTATCTATCTATCTATCTATCTATATATCTGTCTGTCTATTTATATATATATATATATATATATATCTGAAAAATATTATTTAGAAAATCAGATTGACATGTTTTACCAACAATCCGGTATTATTAGAATACAAATGATTTTATTATCAAAAAATAAATCTACATCAAAAGTAGAGAAATATGATATTTGTAGTATCTAAATATTTGATTTAAAAATTCAACGGTATTGCAACGAAAAACAGATTTCAGTCAATATATATATATATATATATATATACAAATATTTACACACACGCACACACACACACACTCGCTCTACCACACGTAAAAATTTTGGAATCAGTACACTTAGAAGATGCTTGCTTAGATTTTTTTTATTTAGCAGTAAATAAACTAATAACAGATAAGATGCAAAACATTTTTTATTTAATCGCTGAACATTCTGTGTTTATAGATAAACCTTAATCAAGTTAGATTAAATCATTTAAATTAATGTTATAATTTTTTTCAAGCCATAAAGAGAAAAATATGATGAAATAACCCAAAATTGATAAAAAAAATTATGGAATGATCTTGTAATTTGTATTCCTAAAACAAATACAAGCAGGAACCTAGAAAAACATTCAGATAGCCCATGAAAGACATCTATCTATCTATCTAAAGTATGATGAGATAGATGAGAATTGGTAAAAGTCACAGATAAGAAACTATTTAAAAGTCACAGATAAGAAACTATTTAAAAGGCATGAATTTATTCTGGTTTGCTTCAATCTGAAGAAATCGAAGGGAAAAATCAAGAGAAGATGGAGAAAAATAATTACTTTCTGAACACACACACACACACACACACACACACACACACATACATACACACTTATATATATATATATATATACTCAGTTATAATCAATATTTTAATTAGTTTATGGAAACATTTGGTTAATCAATGAATAATCAATCTAATTCATCCATTGAAAATAATCTCAGAGTTCTAGCCATAAGCCATGACCTTTGTAGTGTAACGGGTGAAATTTGAATAAAAATTCCCTAATGAAAAATACATGTACTAAATAGTGATAGAAAGAAAGATGTACAGATCCTGGTTAAAATTATAAAATCACCACATTTTACAGGATTTTCATTCAATATCTTTATTTCATTTTAAATGAACAAATTACTGATACAACAAAATATTTGTATAATAGGTTATAGGATTTACACTCCTATATTTTTAAAATGGCCATGATACAAGAAAATTCTAGAAAATAGGTACTGATTCACTTGTTCCCGAAACAAAGATGGTGGACATCGGTAGACTAATTAGTCTCGAGAACCTATTGATCAGGAAAGTCATGTGATTTATGTTCCCAACTATGTCCACACCTTTGATTTGGAGCCAATCACATGACAAGGATCAGCCATATATACTCGCAACTTGCAGTAACTCACTCTCTTACATTTTGACTTCCAGTGACAGCTTGGCTTTGCCAGCTAGTAACACACAGCTCAATACACGCAACATGGGTGCGTATATACTCTGTGACTTTTTTCTTTCCTGTTCTGCATTTTCGGCTGGACTTGTTCCAGTCTTGCGCACAGACTCAGACATTTTGTCAAATCCTGAGAGAGACAAACATGTGAGAAAACACGTCTTCCTAAAATACATTTATAGTCTACAGGACATGTTTAATATTTAGTCTTTCACCATAATATTCATGTTAGTTACATACACACATACACTGAGGAATATCTAACAAGCTATATTAGAATATTCGTAACGTTTTATAATGTTTCATTTTATGTACTTGTTGTTATATAAATTTATTTTCGTTTGTATTGCTTTCTTTTGATTGCTCTTTTTTCTGTGTCATTTATATCGTTTGCTTTACAATAATGAGCCAACATAAATTGTGAAAGCAAAATATCCAGCAAACATACCCCACAAGGTAAACATTCAAATTTTCTGAAAATATATCTCAATTTGATATAGAGATGAGACCCTAACAAGTTTGAAAGGAACCGAGAGTAATAGCACTGAAGAGATAGTCTACACTGATCAGAGCTCCAGAACTGAAGCCTCGCCATCAGATATAGTTTAGTGTTGTATCCAGAAAACACCTTTTTGGAGGATTCTTATCTCTCCATAGGGGGTTTCAGTCAGTTGTATTCTAAGCCACATCAACAAGGAAGCAAAGTTAAATAACTGTGAAGAATCAATTTCATTGATCCAAAATATAAACTCAAATTTCCCATTGAAAAAAAAATAAAAAGATCAAATTGTTTAAATTAACAGCATTTTTTTTCAAATCAACTAGAGGAAATAATTATGGAATCACTTGGTAATGTGCATTTGTAAAACAAATACGAGCATCACTTTAAATTTGCAAATTAGTTTTTTTTTTTTCAGGAAAGTACTTACAGAACTTAATAGTAATTTACTAAAGTTTTTTGCTTAAATGTGGCACAAGGTCATATGAATGGGGGCACCTAGTTGGACTCAAAATCACTTGTGAAGGTTTGCTAGTCTAGCTTGCTGACCATTACACCACCTGAGGTGCCCCAAAGTAATTTCCTAAGCTTTTGCTTAGATGTGACTTGAGGCTACATAAATAGGCACCCAATTAGACATGAACTCACTTGTGAAGATTTGTTGTAATTTACTGTTATTGGGACATATCCTACCATACCCCAAAGATGGACTCGTCCAACCTAAACATATTCTCTGAGCTAGCTCACTTGGAGAAGACAACTTCTCGTTTCTTACAAGATATTTGACAGACTGCAAGCCGAGAACGGCTAGTACTTCTTTTGTATGACTTCCTTTTTCTGCTAATACAATAACGTTCACTTATAACCCATTGTTTGAGTTGTTCTTCCACCTGTCTTATCTGAAGACCACAACATTTACAAAGTTCTTGGCTTTGATGTAGCACAAAACCAAATGAAAGGGGTACCCAATGATACTCAAACTCACTTGTGTAGGTTTGTTAGTCTAGATTTCAAACTAGTATACCACCAGAGATGCCCTAAAGTAATTTGCTAAGCTTTTTGCTTAGATGTGGCACGATGCTGCACGAAGGGGGCACCCAATGAGACTTGAACCATTACACCACTTAAGGTGCGCAACTTGGAGAACTTAATGAACTGTTGGAAGGAATGGTCTGTAGTAAAAACAGAAAACTAGCAACTTCTTTATTTCTTAATTGTTTTATAAGTAAACATATTAACATGCTAACAGAACAAACTTAAAACCTGTAATAAATTAAGATGAAGATGTAGAAATAAATACAGGTTTCTTGGGTTTGTTTTTTTTTGTTTAATGGCATCAACCTTTATGGGTTATTTAATGACAAAGCCATCTTTGAAGAAGATCAGTAGTGATACTATTTAACTCATAACTTTGGGGTGGCTAGGGGGTTCATAATTTTTCCAAGGGTATTTGTCCAAAATTAAATGTAATAGCATGATTGGGGTTTGAACTCACTCACTATGATGTTGCAGTCCAGTACATAAGCCACTACGCTTTCATTCCAAACTGAAACAGAGAAATAAATATATTAAAAAAATTATACTTAGATGTACAGATTTATTTTTATGTTATGATATCATTTTATTGATTTATTTTATATCCAACTATATAATTTTTTTAATTTAATACTTTTCTTAAATATAGATTTATTTTAATATTTTTGCATTATGTTTCAGTTACCACTTTTAATGTTGTTGTTTTAAGTTTTTTTTAACATTTAATCAAATTTTTATGTCAGACATTTTTTTTTTCTTTTATGCCTTGATATAAGATTTACTTTTGTTATTTACATTTTTTTCACCTTTTGCTTATAGTTTAATGTGTATATTTTTCTGTAATTTTTAAAATGTTGGCTGATAAACATATTTTCTTCATTTTTCTTCCCCCAAAAATCTCTTTCTTTTTAATATTGGGGTAAGAAGAACTTGAGAAATCCTCGGGATATCTGAGTTTTATCAAATCAGCGATTTTGTTAATTATCATAGACACATTGTAGCCTGCAGACATAGACTTCCTTGCGTTATCAAATTGATAATGAAAAGAAGAAAAAAAAAATCAATCTGTGCATTTTTTTCATTTTTTTAAAAATTTCAGTGAGTGACACAAAAGTGTTGTGCAGTCTTTAGTGCAATGTCTGCATATATTTTGTTACAATTTGAGAAGCCATTTTTTTTTTTATCAAATTAAGAAACAGATGCAAGTTTAAAAATATACAATTTTCTTTGAAAATAAAGAAAAAATAAACAAATTGCATATGAAGACAACAGTGTGATGAAATAATTCTTTATGAAGTGAACAATCTTTTTAACTTTAGAGTTAAAACAGTGAGACAAAAAAAAATTCACTGTGGTAGCTAAAAGGAATGAAACTTTTATTTTCAAAGATGTCTCCACATAAGTTTCTAACTTTAATCAAGATGAATATTCACATAATAAAAAATGCACAGTCAAATGTCAAGAGAAAGTAATGTATTACATTATGAAATTCATAAATTCTTTACAGAACTAAATACTGAAATGTAGTTTTCTCCAATAAACTTGGCTTAATTTGGCATAAAGTCAAAAGTATATATTCACATCAATCACTTTGCTACAAGCAGGATAGGATACAAAGTCAATATTTGGGCAACTGGTTTTAATTCAAGGTTTTATTTCTCCTAAACTGGTTGTCTTATCAAGGCTAGATTCCAGTTTACCCTATTATTTAACCTGGCCTCAAGAGTAGAAGAGATCAACACATACCTTTCCCAAGGGCATTTAAGTGAAGTGAAATGCAATGAGCCTTGTCCAGGATTTGAACTTGTGTTGTAGATTCTATTTCCTACCACAATAACCATTTCATTAAGCATGTCTCTTACCAGAGTTATGGGGAACCCAGTGAGAACCGAACTCAATAACAATGGTCTACTATCCTAGCTCATTAACTAATATACTACAAGAGGCGCTTGTTGCTATCTACTAAACTTTTCTTAGTCTGCGTACATGCCTTAGGTTGCTTATAGTATTTGTTGTTATTAAGTGATCACCCATCTAATTACTGAGCATGCTCATTATTGTTTAACTCCAGTAAACTGATGGAAAATTATGCTTTCAATATGACTTAACTATAAGTCAATGCTCAGATTGTGTTATTTGGAATATGTTCAATCCAACCATTAAAGATGACTTTGTAAGATAAAAAATATGCTGTCAAATATCTGGAGAAAGTAATATCCTTTTTATGATATTCATACATTCTTCATATAACTTTTTGCTCAAATGTAATTGGTTTAAATATGCTTAACATATCTAAATATGATGAGAATGTGTGCTGTCAAATGTCTGGATAAAGTAATGTCTTGCTTTATAAAATTATTACGGTGGAGACCCTGTGGCGTAATGGTTAAAGTGTTGGGTTGTTGTAAGCAAGTTTAAACTCCAGTGGCACTTTCAGACAAATACTCTTGGGAAAGGTATGAACCACACCTTATCCCTTCAGTCATCTTGTCCACTTTTGAGTTTTCCACAACGTAACAAAATCTAGACATTCATTTATTCATTCAACCAACCAACCAACTAAATATGCCTAATCTAATAATCAATGCTGGCCAAATATAATAAAAATATGTACTGTCTAAGGTATGGAGAAAATAATGTCTTGCTTTATAAAATTTACACCGCTTTCAAAGAACTATGTGTTCAAATGTCATCATCATCATCATCAAGTCATGCTGATAGCATGGATTTCCTTGATTTGCTCTCATCATTAGTCTCTATTGGTAAGTCCTCTAGACGGCATCCAGTATCTGAACACAGAGTTGATGAACATAAGTCTTTGCTGGTTAGCCAACACTAGTGTGTTTGTGTGTAGGAGTCCATAGAAGAATGTCTCTTATGAATCTGTTTTTACTTCCCTAGCATTGCTCAGCATGTCTTGTTTGTCTTAATTGGATGGCTTGTAAGATGGGGGGTAAGTGGCTGTACAGCTGCTGCTTGGTAAGGTTCCACTTCCAGGATTTGCTCAGAACAGTATGCAGCATCCAGTGCAGTTCCCATCTCATTTCAGGCGGTGCAGACATACAACAGTACTGGCATGGCTACAGCTTGGAATAATTCCCACTTTATCAGAGAGATTAGATTTCCATATAGTTGATAACCTGTCCATAGCCATGCCTTTCTGATGCATATGTCAACATCACTTTCAGTATGCTTAACTTAACAAGCAAAGAAAATTGCAAGCAATAAAAAAATGCACTGTTGAATATCTCTAGAAAGTTATATTTAACTTGAAAAAAGGATATGTTTAATCTAATAATCAAATATCATCTTTCAAAGTTGATTTGATGAAAAATATGTTTAAATATCTGCAGAAATGAATGCTTTGTTTTTTTAAAAAAAATCCATTATGTTCTTTTCATTGACTGGATTATTTGAATATCTGAATAGTTCACAGTCAGTTTAAGTTGGTAAACTTTTCATACTTTATTGTGATATCAATGTTTTAAGGGAAAATATAATTCAAAATGATTTTAGGCATTATTTCAGATCTATTTGACCCTTTCAGATTCCTAGATGGAAGTTTTACAGGTGCCAAGGAGTAACAACAATGAATAGGTACTCCATACTCTTCAGAGCTCTACAATTGGAGCCTCACCATCAGATGCAGTTTTGTGTCATACCCAGGACTACTCTTTTTTTAGGTCGGTGGTGGGGCTTATCTCTCTGCATGGGATATAGTTAGCATATTCTAGGCACCATAAACAAGGAATTGATGACAATGTTCTTGGCATAATAATATAATTGTAGCCCAGAATTAATTGGGTTGATCATTTCACACATAATTTCCAAGAATATCACACTTCCAATTTTAGTAGCGCTTGTAGTGTAAGAATTATTGCCAAAGGAAGTGGACAGCTACCAGAGTTTAAATCCTAAATGAGGTTGTGTGCATTTCACATAGCCCTAGAAAGGGTATGAATCCAACTAGAGATAAATAGTAGGGCAGATGGGTAGAAGAGGAGTAATGAAAGATGAGCTGAGAAAGGAGTTTGACTAATGAGTAGAGAATCCCTTTTGTTTGAATTCAGAGTTGTTCTTCTCCTAGACTAGTTAACATAGCATGGTTAAAAAACCCAGTCTACCCTAAAATTTACCCATAGCTGAAGGGAAAATAGTTGGATTCATGTCCATTTCCTACGACAATAACCCTAACACCAGAAGTACCTGGGCCCTTTAAAACTGCTCTCTCTCTCTCTCTCTCTCTCTCTCTCTCTCTCTCTCTCTCTCTCTCTCTCTCTCTCTCTCTCTCTAAATTGGTGTGCAACAGTTAAAAGACAAAAAGAATATGACAATTCATGGTGTGCAATATAAGTTTTAGAGCCTCACTACTGGATGTGTTTTTAGTGTCATACCCAGGTTGTTTAAAAAGGAAGCCACAAAAAGGGTTAATAAGTGCTAATTAAGAATATCATGTGCATGGAGGAGCTCATAGTGTAACAGTTATTGTCATAGGAATAAGACATGACAACCTGAGTTCAAAAACTAAATGTGACTGTTTGCATTTCCCATAGCACTAATGCTCTTAGCAAAGGTATGAATCCAACTATTATCCCTCAAGTTATGGATAAATAGTAGGGTAGACTGGATTCTTTAACCTTGGTATGGTAACTAGTCTAGGAAAAGGAAAACTTTGAATTCAAACCTGTTATATTCTGCTTAAAACCTGATCTTCTATCACACCTGGTTCATGTGGAGATGTTGAATAAAAACATACCAAGGCGAACTATAAGAGTCATTCAAAATGTTCTGAGCCACACCCAGAAAGATCATAGCTGAACATTTCTGTTGTGGCAACAAATTCATTCTTTATAAAACTAGAAAAATCAGAATTAGTTTTTCTAGCCTTATAAGAAGTGGTAGTATGTTGCCACAACAAAACTGTTCAGCTAGAGCTCTTTTTTCTAGGTGAGGCTTGGAACTTTTTGAACGACCCTTGTATCAACAAATTCTTAGTAATGAACCATTTTGTTAAACAATCATTTTTTTTTTTTACAGGAAAATGCAGAACTTGGTATTTGCAGAAATTTGGTCAGTAAAATTAATAAATGCCAACTAATATAAACAAAATTACTAAGTTTTAAATTCTGTTAAAATCTGAGAATTGTAATTTTATTGAAATTAAACCATACAAGTAACAAGATTTGTGATTCAAGTATCATAACATAGAAATGACGTAAGCAAACGGCATCAACGACTGTCCAAGGGTTGCCGTTGGCCAAAAGAAATATCAAAAGCATAATTACTAAGGGGTATCTACATCATTTCCAAGAAAAACATACAAATCTTATAAGTAAATTTATTCAATACAATAAAATAAAATAATTTGTGCAATGCTTTAAGCAAATTATAAAATACTTTTAGTGCTATAAAATTAAGTAAGTTGGCCGACCATAGTCAAAGGTGACTCCAAAAGCTCCCTTTTTAATAGCTACTACACCAAAGTGTAGGGGAGGACGCCACTCCTTTCCTTGGATTGACCCACTTTATGCTTGGTCCATACCTTATAATGCTGAGTGTTAAGCCAGGAGGCATCAAGTACCATTTTTTGAGTTTTTTTAGTATGACTTGACCTGGGACTGAACCTTAATCATTTAGACCATTGGCAAACACTCTACTCACTATCCTAATGGGCCAATTAACAATTAGTTACTTACAAAAAATAACAAAACAAAAACAAACAACAAAAGAAAAAAAAATGCGCAAAATATTATATTCTGCAAAGACAGAGATATTCAAATACAGAAACATATTTCACAAGTCATCAGAAGTTCTCTCAAAGTCTCATTTTGTTTAAGAAATAAGAACAATGGGAGCTCCAAAAATCATTTTATTTTGAGAAAGTGTTTATTTACCCAAACCTTCATGATGGATAGAATGCAACACAATGTTAATTTTTAAGCAGTGTAAAGCTGGTTCAAATCTAGATTTTCCTTCTCCTAGACTAGTTGCCCAAATAAGGCCAAAGAAACAAATCAACTTGATTATTTACTCATAGCTGGGGCTTGAAGAGATTGACTCATAATTCTTCAAGGGTATTAGCATAAAGTGAAGCATAAACAGCCTCATCTAGGATTTGAACTTTGGTTGACCATTCCATTTCCTTATGACAATAACCTTATAAGAAAGTATGTATATTGTTTATTACTTTGTTTATGATTATCAAATGATGCCAATTTAAATAATGAAGCATTCTTTTTTAATTGTGAGATTGTCCAAATGCCTCTTCTATCATTCACAATATTTTCCTTTTGGTGGCTTGGAAGAAAATTATACCATTGATTTTCATCTAGTATATTATATGAGGCCAAAATGTTCAGCTATTACATTTTAAAAAATGTTCTGGGTCCTGTTTGTTATTAGTTTATTTAATGCTAAATAAAAAAAACCTAAGTGAACATCTATAAAGTGTGCGGATGCCATAATTTTTGCCAGGGGTAGTAATCTAAAAGAATCTGTACTAAAGTGAAAACTATAAGCAGTCTCTCTGGCACGTATTGTGTGTGAGCAGGAACAGTAAACAACCTGAGGTCCATGTTCCAGACTAAGCAAAACTTAGTAAATAACAAGAACAGAAAGAAGATAAGCAATGATGTGCCTGTTCAGTATTCACATGGGTGACCACATAGTAATACCAAGTACTGTTAATGGTCTGTGGGCTAGATAAGACAAAGCTTAGTTAATAACAACGTTGAAGTTAAGCAACAATTTGCCTGTTTCATATCTAGATGGGTGACCATTTAGTAATAGCAGTTACTGTAAGCAGCCTGTGTACCAGATGAGGCACTGCTTAGTAAACCACAAGAAAGAAAGAAGTTAAGCATTGATGTGCCTGTTCAGTATTCACATGGG
Organism: Sepioteuthis lessoniana; assembly: GCA_963585895.1. Taxonomy (NCBI): domain Eukaryota; kingdom Metazoa; phylum Mollusca; class Cephalopoda; order Myopsida; family Loliginidae; genus Sepioteuthis; species Sepioteuthis lessoniana. The sequence continues at coordinate 4,131,722 of OY757927.1, forward strand.
TGACCATATAGTAACAGCCGGTATTGTAAGGAATGTACATGCCAAACTAAACAATGCTTAGTAGATAACAAGAAAAAAGAAGTTAAGCATTGATGTGCCTGTTCAGTATTCAAATGGGTGACCATATAGTAACAGCAGATATTCTGTACCAGACTAAACAATACTTACTTTGTAACAAGAATTTAAAAAGGCAAGAAGCAAAGCAATGATGTACCAGTTCAGTATCTAAATGGGTGACCACTTAATAACAAGCAGGTATTGTCAAAGCTTAGTTAATAACAATGAAGAAGTTAAGCAACAGTTTGCCTGTTCAGTATCTAGAAGGGTGACCACTTAGTAACAGCAGCTACTGTAAGCAGTCTGTGTGCCAGATTAGACAATGTTTAAGAAATAACAAGAAACAAAGTTAAGCAACGATGTGCCTGTTCTGTATTTGTGCGTCTTAAACACTATAAGCAAATGAATAGTGACAAATGTTAATTCTATTCAAAATCATTGCGAATCCACCATTACAGCTAAAAGGTTTCTTCTGCCTTCATTGATTAATAGCAGACTATTAATTATGAATACAGTTAAAGTTAGCTATTCGGTTCATTACAAAGTGACATTACTACTAATTATCTATATATTAGTATTGTACTAATCTACCTTCATTTTTACAGTTTGGCTTGCATCATTCTAGAAGAGAAGGGATAGATAAACTAAGCTTAGGAAAACTTCAAAACTGCTGTATCCAAACAATTTTTTTCTACAAGATTCAACAGGAAAACCAGATGATCAAATTAATCATTAGCACACCAGCTTTCTCATAACTGCCATAATTATTTATGTCTACTTTCCACCCCAAATTTAATATTACAAAACTTGACAAATGGCAAGGTAAATCTATATTCCTATCTTTCTCAGTTTGTACCCATATATGTATCTATCTTATGTAATCTGTTCCTATCTATCTATCTATCTATCACAGTCTGATCCTAAAACTCTCCATACGCATGAACACATTTTTTGAAACAATAAGAAAACCAGATTATGAAATTAATTCGTAGAAAACCAGCTCTCTTATGATTACCATACTTATTTATGCATAACACCCCTCCCCTAACTTTGGACTTTGAAATTTATGGAAAAAAATGTTCTTGTGTATAAGTAAGTAAAGTTGGCGACTGTAGTCGAGGGAGACTCAAAGGCTCCCTTTTCGATAGCTACTACACCGAGGTGTAAGGGAGGGTGCTACACCTTTCCCTGGATTGCTCCACTTTACCCTTGAACCTTACCTTATAATGCTGTTAAGCAAGGTAGCATCAAGTACCATTTTTTGAGTCTTTGGTATGACTTGACCTGGGATTGAACCCAGATCTCCCGGGCCATCGGCAAACACTCTAACGATCATGCCAATGTCACACGCTAACTTCTTAGACTTCATAGTTGCTAAATTTAACCTAAATTCAGCATTTGCTTAACTTTTTATCAGATTTAACTGAAAAAAACTGAGAATTTATATTGTTACATTATGTCTGCAAACACGAGAAGTTCATAGAAAAATTCCACAAGATTGTGGTGAAAATAATCTCACATAAGAAGAAACAATATTATAAACAAACACACGTTCCAGTTGATATTTCTATATAACACTGTTAAAATAAACTTATTTGGACGATAGATATAACTTTCATTAAGCCATCTCATCCCAAATATGGTGAGGCATGTGAGCAAAAAAGAGTCAGATATAAAATTCTTGTGCATAATACGTACCTAAAACTTTTGGTCTGAAAAAAATCTAGAAAAAATAATGTCTTACACAAAAATAATTACAGTACTTTGCCTTGACACCTTACTCAGCCAACTGTTCTCCTTCAAGATCTTTCATTTTCACTGAGTTACTTCAATAGAGTTGAAATTGTATCTAACTGCTTTATTACTTATTCCATCACATTTAGCTATCATTAAAAAAAAAAAACATGTATGAATTTAAGTTCTATGAGGCAGTTAAAGATTGTTGAATATACTGGCTGTCTATCAATACTTATTAACAAGTCTTCGGTTGTGGAAATTCGAGACATCATTTTTAAATATCTTTCATATCAAAGTAAAAGTGGTGTAAATCCAGCATTGAAGAAATTTAGGATCCTCAAAGAGGAAATAGATTTATAGAAAACATTATCAGGAAGGTCAGTAGGTTTATTTGGTTAACAGCATATTAACACCTTATGGGTTATTGAATGCCAAATTTTGAATAAAATCATAACTATATTTTAAATGTTTCCTTGTATTTTTTAATAACACTTTTTATTTGTCAATAATCATATGTTTAGCCAAATATGGTCTCAAGTATTCCTAAAATTAATAATTTTATTTCATAATAATCATTTGTTTGCACATAATTATATGGTTTCAAGTATTCTCATCCAATACTAATAATTTTCGAACAGATCTATTTAACCCTTAGATGGGACCCTAACAGGTACAACCATTCTGGGTCAAAGTGGACTTGAGAGTAATGGCAAGGAAGGGATACATCACACTCACCAAAGACCTAGAACTGGAACCTCACTACCAGAAGCAGTTTAATGAGGTATCCAGTAGAACCATAATTTGTAGAGTCTGTATATTCCAAGTTCTGCACGACAGGTAAGTGTTTGCAATTAAGTTTTAAATGAATAAAATATTCTTTTCTGAAATTGTAAAATTTACTATGTGCTAATCTCTACATGTGTGTGTGTGTATATATATATATATATATAAATTTCATACACACATGCACATATATGTCTATTCATATATAAATTGAATACACACAAATTAAAGGCCCCTCTCACTTGAAAGACTGGTATATTCCGGTGAAGAATCCCCAAAACTGTCAACCTCAAAAAGGTAACTGAACTTTTGATAAAATTTTTTCCATAAACCAGCATGCTGTCATGTGTTTATAATATTTAATTCATTTTATTCAATTTTTTTATTTTTATTATTATTATTATTATTAGCAGTATTATTTGATGGGCTCGTAGTAGTAAGTAGTATCTGTTCAACTAGGGTCACAATTGTCTTTAAAAGTAATTAAAAAGCGGGATAAAATGTCATTAGGAATCTTACACAAATATATCGAAGTAATATTATTAAGTATATTAACATGATCAGTGAAATTTTAAGTGAAAGTAAGAATAAGTGCACTATGGCCCCTTTCATAGATGTGTTACTGATTCTAACATATTTTAAACACCACAGACCCCCACGTTGATGATTGCTATTCAACTAAACTAAATGCTAACCACACATGCCTTTGTAAAGGCTTCAAGATGTATGACCAACTTTTATACACCATATATAAGTTGGATAACAAAGACAAGAAGTTGTCCCTAGGGCCTGAAAGTTAAATGAAACTAAAAGACTATTAAGCGGTAGAGGAAAAAAAAGGAATGGGTGAAATGGGAGAAAGAAGAAAGGGGGAATGAGTAAAACAGGAGAAAGAAAAAGTAAAGGAAAAAGAAGGGAATTTTTTTTTCTACATGCACAAGTTAAACATTTGAGGTCATGGGAAGCAACATGGTGGATGTGAAGCATGGCAGATGAACCCGGAATTGGGTCAATGGTGTGATTCATCAGATGCGAGGTGGACAAAACCCACAGGTCAATGGCCAGGATCACATAGTCCAGTCTGGGAAACTACTGCTACTCATCTTTAAGGGTGGCAACTACTAATGAGGTTAAAATACAACCGAAAGATTACCATGACTCTCACTCAAACCATGTGTCCAAACTACATCAAACTACATTGCCCATCATGCAGATAAAAAAGGGGCGTGTTCTGCAGAGGCTGGAGCTGAAGCCCAAGTATGCAAAAAACCAGCAACAGAACTAAAACACAAACAAGAATGAATTAAATGCGAAAGGACAATACAAATAGTGACATTTAATGTCCAAACTTTAAATAGAATAGGCCAACTAATGGAGGTGACAGCATCTGCAGTAGAGCATAACATAGATATTGTATGCATACAAGAATATAGATACCATGACAGTGAAGTAGAAATAAAATACCACAATACTGGCAATGAATGGATGTTTGTCTCAGCATCTGCATGGAAAAACTCTGTCAATGCAGTCATAATTGGTGTAGGAATGCTTCTCAGTTCACGCATCCTAAAACCACTTAACCATATTTAACAAACCCTCAGCTCAGGCAGGATATAACACAAGGTCAATTTTTTAAGCAGAGTTTAACAGGTTTGAATTCAGATGTTTTCCTTCTCCTAGACTAGTTGCCTCACCAAGGCTGAAGAACACTGTCTGTCCTACTATTTACCCATAGCTGGAGGGAGAATAATTGGATTCATACCTTTCCCAAGGGTATTAGTACTATGGTGAAATGAAATCAGTCTTGTCCTGGATTTGAACTCGTGTTACCATGTCCATTTCCTACGACAATAACCATTACACCACGGGCATCTCCACCTAAAACCACTTAACAGCATCGAGAAAATACAACCCAGAATAATGGTAGCTACGTTCAATGGCAATCCCAGCACAACAATCATTTCCTGCTACAGCCCTAAACAACACTAGTGATGAAACAGACCTAGACATCTTCTATAATAAGCAATCCTCCCTTGTTCATGGCATTCCTAAATACAATGTTATCATCATCGGAGGAGACATTTGGAGGTGCCCGAGGTGTAATGGTTATCGTCGCAGGATATGGACATGGCAACATGAGTTCAAATCCTGATCGTGACTGATTGCATTTCACATAGCACTAATACCCTTGGGAAAGGTATGAATCCAATTATTCTCCCTCCAGCTATGGGTAAATAGTAGGGCAGACTAGGTTCTTCAGCCTTGGTGAGGCAACTAGTCTAGGAGAAGGAAAACATCTGAATTCAAACCTGTTAAACCTCGCTTAAAAATTGACCTTGTGTCATATCCTGCCTGAGCGGAGGGGTTGGGTAAATAGGATCATCGGAAGAGACATGGATGACCAAATAGGTAAAAGCATAAACAACAAATTCAGCTTACACAACTAGTCAAACAGAAATGGGGAACATCTAATGAATTTCATACTAGAAAACAGACTAACATGCCTTAATACTAAGTTTCAGAAAAAGACGGGAAAACTATGGACCTACAACTACGCAAATAAGGCTAAAGTATAGATAGATTGCATCCTTATGAATAAAAAATGGACTAACAGTGCTTTGAATTTTGAGGCATATTCCTCTTCTGTAGAGTGTCGTCTGACCATTGAATAGTCTAAACAAAGATAAGTCCGAGCCTGTGCAAGAATGTAATGCAAATAACCAGGATTGCACATTATGATTCATCCATGTTTAACAATTGAGATATTAGTGATAAATATATGATAAGAGGATCATTCAATAAGTTTCCAGACTTTTTTTCGTATGGGCACTTTTATTGACAGTACACACATGAAATTCTAGCCCCCTTCAAAGTAATCTCCTCCGACTGCAATGCACTTGTTGTACCATTCCAACAACTTCTGAAAGACCCCATGGAAGTCCTCTTGTGTGAGCATGTCAATGACCTTCATCACAGCCTCTTTCATCTCCTCAATTGTCTCATAACGACAGCCTCTGAGCTTAGAGAATAACCAAAAGTCACAGCAAGCAAGGTCTGGACTATAGAGAGGGTGAGCACTGTTTTGATGCTCATCTTTGTCAAATAGTCTGTGACAAGGATGGAGTTGTGGACTGGTGCATTGTCCTGGTGGAAATGCCACTGACCCAATTTGAAGAGTGCTGGCCTCTTTCCGACAGAATCTCTTCCTGAACTCCCTTAAAACCTCAACATAGTATTCCTTGTTGACTGTCTGTCCAGTGGGAACCCAGTGCATGTAGATCATGCCAGTGCTGTCAAAAAAAAGGATCATCAAAAGTTTGTAGGTGGATTTGCTCTGTCTGGCCTTCTTGGGTCTGAGAGAGCCAGAATGCTTCCACTGGGAACTCTGTCTCTTGGTCTCTGAGTCATAGCAGTAGATCCAGCTTTCATCGCATGGCATTTTTTCCAAGTTTAAAATAGAATTTTATTGTATATCGTTCTTCTAAAGTCCAGATCCACTAGTTTTGACTATCAGGCTTTAGTAGGGTGTGAACGTGAAATCATAAAAATTGGTCAGTCATCTCATAGTGAATTTTCAAGAGTCTACGACAATTTTAAATGCCTGTACAAAAAAGTCTGGAAACCTATTGAATGCACCACGTAACTAATAATAATGATAATAATAATCCTTTGTAAACAATTCTCGCTTCAAGTAAACATTATTAATACAAATAATTTGCACAGTTATATGGTTTCAAGTATTCCTAATATGAATATTTAGCAAACAGATCTATTTGAATCATAGAAAGGACTTTAAATGGTACTAACATCTCTATGTCAGTGTGAGCTTGGGAATAATGGCAATGAAAAGAAACTCTAAATTCTTCAGAGCTTCAGAACTAGGGCCTCACTGCTGGATTCAATTTACTTTCATATCCAGACACTCATTTTTGTGGTAGAGTCTGACTTTTCAGCAGAAGATGTATGATAATACTGGTTTCTGCAATACGTACCATTAGAAATATCACTAACAGTACAACAGACTATTCCAACTGACACAAAAGAAATATAAGTGTATGCATGACTGGGCAGGAGAGATGATCACTGGGAATTGTGCAAGAGATCTAAATTTGACAATGCTGACAAATGATATTTGCACAAACCAGAAACTGTACTAGAAATGGATCACTGAATCCGGATCAGAAGACCAGACGTAAGATTAATTGTCAAGAAGAAAAGAACTTGTCAACTAGTGGATTTTGACATTCCAGCAGACCATCAAGTTAAAATAAAAGAAAGCAAAAAGATACACAGATACTTGGATGATGCCAGAGAGTTAAGTCAGTTGTGGAACATGAAAGCGACTGTGATACCAGTAGTAGTTGGAATCCTTTGAAAAGCCTCTGTTATATAATGAAGGAATGATTTTTTATATTAATCCTTTTTTGTTAATTATATTTTATCATTCAGTTTGGTAAAGCTTTCAACCACTTGGGTCTCTTAGTCCTAGTGCATAGTCATTTGGTGCAGTCTTACACCCGTGCAGAAAGGATATGACAATCACCATTTGTCATAATAAACCCCAAGACAGGATGGGGCTGGTGTGTGGATGATGTCATGCCCAGAAGAGATTATCCCGAGAATTTGAGGATTTTGAAAAAACAGAGTTGAGTTTTCTACCGTTAAGGCGTGCAGTTGAGTTTTTCAGATCTTGACCGGCAGAGATGAATTGAGATCTTAAACATCCCAAGATGTGCCGTGTATTGGGGTATTGTTAGCATAGGCTTTTAAGAATTGTGTCTCTCGCCTCGTGTTGCCATGGACTGAAGCCAGAAATTAATAAACCCGTTCGTATCCAAAACGAAAGAGTCCACCTGTATTTGTATATGTATTTGTATTACTGTTATTATTGATATCATTATGGCTATATAACACCTGTAAAGGCCTGGAAAAGAAAGTGGCAGATAAGAGGAAGAATCAAAAACATCCAGACAACAGCGCTGTTAAAATCACCTTGAATACTTAGAGGAGTCCTAAAACCTCAGGAAACTTGATGTCATTCAAAATTCAATGAAAAAAATCACCAGTTAAAACTGATGTGAAAAAATGGCAAAAAGTATAATAATAATAATGGGTGATAATGCTTTATTTATATATTACACTAAATTCTCATTGTCTCTCTATTCAACTGAAACCCAGAAAAAACACCCCATTTTAAAAAGATACTCTCAAATTGTTCTGAGGAAATAATTTCCTGGTCAATTTGCAAATGAATGATAATTTTATGAGATCAAAGTTCAAACTGAACATCATTTTTTAATTATAGCAAAGCTAATTAAAGTCTTTCACTCTTTTTTAAATAGAAGCATAACAATCATCATGGACTACTAGTACAAATGGCCAAATACGAAGGTCATTCAATAAATAAGGTGAATTTTTCTCACGGAGTTGGCAATAGAAAGCACTGTTTATAATTGCACCTTTTGCAAGGAAATCAAAAGTGATAAGTCCTTTCATAGCTCAGAATACTGTCAGCATGACCTTCTTTACTGACCACTGTGCCCAGAACATTTTCTTGACTGGAAAGTCAGTGTGTTTTCACTCCATAGACAGTTTAGCCCATTTGTAAACATTTCTTTACGTAAAACACATTTCTTTACATAAAACACATTTCTTTGTACACATCACACATTCTTCTTTAAATTTCACATGATTTGCTCTTTTTATTCAGTAACACTGATTTTGAATAGCCTCAAAACAAATATTTTTACAAGATTAAAATAATTTTTGCTATAAACCAATTCTAAACAAAGCAGAAAAAATGTATTTTGCTTTTTTTCAAAAAAAGTAAAAAAAGTAAAGTTGGCGACCGTAGTCGAGGGCAACCAGAGGGCTCCCTTTTCCATAGCTACTACACTGAGGTGTAGGGGAGGGCGCTATTCCTTTCCCTAGATTGCTCCACTTTACCCTTGATATGTACCTTATATTGCTGAGTGTTAAGCAAGGAAGTATCAAGTACCATTTTAAAAGTCTTTGGTATGACTTGATCTGGGATTGTACCCAGGTCTCCCAGACCCCTTATTTATTGCCTGATCCTCATAGATAGATAACTTCCTCTTATTTATTGAATGACCTTTTATAGACTTCAGTATTTAAAATAAAAAAAATATAAATTCAGTTTTAGAGGGTCATTCAACCAAGAAGACTTGCTTCTATTGCTTAAAAGGGGTAAAGGTTTGGTTTACTGTCTGATGCTACATAGGCGGCAATGAATAAAGAAAAAAAATAAAGGTTTGTTTCTTCATTCAAATTCCTGTATCTTTGAATCATTCTTCTTTCTCTATTCATATGAATTTTTGTCTCCACATTGCCCAGCCACTAAAAGAGAGGGCAAATCAAGAACACCATCATCTTCTATTGTGGTTCATAGAACACCCCACTTCTGCCTTACATGAGTGACATCATCTGGTCAGCCCTCACCACTACTTAGATGGCTGATTGCTAGTGATTTTGGCAAAACCTGGTCTAGGATGCTCAATTAAATATGTCTTGTAACACCTAGCTCATTGGACAAGATGTAGAACTATATAGAATTATCTTTCTTCTGGCTGCTGGCTTTTTTTTATAACTTATCTCCTGGCACTCTGATACCGTTTGCATAAAATGTAACAGGGTCCCTATGTTAAACCAACTTAGTATCACATCCTACCTCCACTCACAAATCCAGAATTGCATATGCCTAGGATCTGGCAGTTTCTGGTGGTCTCTGTGTCTGTGGGTTCTGCAAACCAGTTACACCCTAGTTACAGGTGAATCTGCCTGCAGGTAATCAAAAATGCAATCAGAGAAGCCCTGACTGATAAGCTGAGTGACGATGAAAAATCCTCATCTATGAGATCGATGAACAGTCATGGTCAATGAACCTCATTAATGTGGCTGAAGACTACTTTTGAAATTAAGAAACTTCACACATTCAATGTGTGGAGCTGGTTTAACTCATATCAGGTAAATGCAATCTCATACACACACTGGTAGGGTTTGAAGTGGTCACATATATTTGGACCACTATTTGAACAAAAATCCATTAGGTTCACAGGTTGTCTTGTCTGAAAATAAAAATAAACGTTTGAAATACATATGTCATTTAACTCAAAGGTCCTCATTATGTCATCGCTTGACTTTGAAAATTTGGCAAAGAATTCTGTCTGTTGTAATTTTGCCAACTGCCAGTGGCGTATACACAGTAAATGCAGGTTTTTCCACAACAGAAAGTCATGCCAACTTGTGATAACTGACTTATTAAATTAATTCACTTTATATCCATTCTGTACCCAATATGTACACTAAACAGCTGTTTTGGTATCTTCTCACAAAGGTTCTTTTCTGCACTTTTAGCCTTGGTTGGAAAACCAATCTAGAAGAAAATTCGGAATTCAACCTAGTTGTACAACACCTAAAAATTGACCTCATGTTGCATCCTGACAGTGGTAAAAGGGTTTGATACATATGTAGATATACATATACAACCACCCATATATGTAGGCATCCCCAAACATATATATATATATATACAGTAGTACTGGCATGGCTACAGCTCAGAAGAATTCCCATTTTATTTCATCAGAGAAATCAGATTTCTATATGCAAAAGGGTCAAGTCTATCCTACTATATATCTATACTTGGAGGAAGAAAAGATAGATTGGTGGTTTTTCTAAGAACGTTAACCTTTTTACATACACCTTTATTTATCATATTTACCCAACCCCTCCGCTCGGGCAGGATATGATACAAGGTCAATTTTTTAAGCGGAGTTTAACAGGTTTTAATTCAGAGTTTTCCTTCTCCTAGACTAGTTGCCTAACCAAGGCTGTAGAACCTAGTCTGCCCTACTATTTACCCATAGCTGGAGGGAGAATAATTGGATTCATACCTTTCCCAAGGGCACTAGTGCTATGTGAAATGCAATCAGTCAAGTCCAGGATTTGAACTCGTGTCGCCGTGTCCAATTCCTGCGACAATAACCATTACACCACGGGCACCTCCAAAATTACACCACGGGCACCTCCAGATGATCCTATTTACCCAACCCCTCTGCTCGGGCAGGATATGACACAAGGTCAATTTTTTTAAGCGGAGTTTGACAGGTTTGAATTCAGAGTTTTCCTTCTCCTAGACTAGTTGCCTCACCAAGGCTGAAGAACCTTTATTTATCAGACCTTGTTACTATGATTAGGATGTGATACAGGGTTATCTTTTTTTTTTTTTAAGTGAATTACAGCTGGTTTGAATTCAGAATATTCCTTCTCCTAGACTGGTTACTATACAAAGACTAAAGAGCCCAGTCTGCTCTATTATTTACCCATAGCTGAAGAGAGATGGGTTCATGCCTTTATCTTGGGCATTGGCATGAAGTGAAATGCAAACTCTACCATGACACAAAAGATAATTATGGTGTAACGGTTATTGTCATAGGAAATGGACATGGAGACTCGGGCTCAAATTCGGGACAAAGCAATTAACATTTTATGTTGTGCCGATAATCTTGGGAATGGTATGAATAAAACTATTCTCTCTCTAGCTATGGATAAATAGTAGGGCAGACAGGATTCTTTAACCAATCTAAGAGAACGAAAATCCTGAATTCAAATCTGCTTAAAAGTTAACCTTGTGTCATATCCTGCTCATGTGGAGGGGTTGGGTATAGACAGAATTTGAAACACAAGTAAAAACAAAAAAATGATAAAAAAAAAGTTATACTGATTTTTAATTCATTCATGTAATTTTCAGGGGTTCAAAACCTCTCATGGATAGAAGTGTTGAGGTGTTTGTTGAACAGATGAGGTCAAAAGTCACTTTGATTCTAACTAGAGATGAGAAAGTTTGCATTTTGAATTTTAGCAATTGGATTTCTGGTGTACTACAAAGCAGGCCTATTAAGTGGAGTTTTAATGTTTAAGAAAACCCCAAAAAGGGGCTTTCATAAAGATTCTCAAAGATTCAAAGGCTTTTTTTCTCCTCCCAATGAAGAGCAGTCTTGAAACTTATTGAGATGACAGGACTGAATAATCAATCCATTAATCAATGTGAAAATGAAACTATACATGTATGTTTATACGTTGCTTTCATCACCTGCAATCAAGTGACACCTTTGCAAAAGACCCTAAGATGTAATCATATTTACCAACCCCTCCGCTCGAGCAGGATGTGACACAAGGTCAATTTTTAAGCGAAGTTTAACAGGTTTGAATTCAGAGTTTTCCTTCTCCTAGACTAGTTGCCTCACCAAGGCTGAAGAACTTAGTCTGCCCTACTATTTACCCATAGCTGGAGGGAGAATAATTGGATTCATACCTTTCCCAAGGGTATTAGTGCTATGTGAAATGCACTTAGTCTCGTCCAGGATTTGAACTCGTGTCGCCGTGTCCATTTCCTGCGACGGTAACCATTACACCACAGGCACCCTAAGATGTAATACCACTCCAGGTCACAGAATGTCTGACAGTAATGGCAACTAAGGGGTAATCCATACACCTCAGAACTCCAGAAGTGAAGCCTCACCACCAGGTAGAGTTTAGTGTCATAGATCATTCTTTTTTGTGAAGGTCTTACCCCTCTGCCAAGTATACAGTCGGTGTATTGTAAAAACTGCCAATATGACTGATATTTGTCATAAGAATTTTATGGAAAATGTATGAATGATTATTTCAAGTTTATTATTAGCAATGAGGCTTTTATTTTTCGTTCAAGCTTAATATATTTTTAATCACACAGTTACTATTTACCAACCCCTCCGCTCGGGCAGGATATGACACAAGGTCAATTTTTAAGCGGAGTTTAACAGGTTTGAATTCAGAGTTTTCCTTCTCCTAGACTAGTTGCCTCACCAAGGCTGAAGAACCTAGTCCATCCTACAGTTGCATTTGATATGGTAAAGCGATAATCCTGTAAATATAATCAGATATTAAGTCAGGGGTGCAAATTTAATGGAATTATGAAATGTGAGTGAGTTTTCACAGTCAAGTCAAGAAGATTGATTGATTGAAAATTCAGTAGACATATTTTGATTGTGTGATGAATGCACCCAAAGATAAACTTGTATAAAAATAGAAATTTGAAACAAAAAAACAACAAAAGCAAATGATAAAGAAATCAGCAAAAATTTTCATTATCAAATGGTAGAATGAAGAATAACACTATAGATTTTGTTGTGTAGGGTTACAAGAGATAATTATCTCCCTTTGAGAATCAGTACATTAGGGGTTCTGTAGAGTGTCAAATGACAGAACTCATTCTTGATGAGTTTTTCATCTCTGTTCTCATATATACAAATATATTGTAATGTTAATTAATTTACATAAAGGTATCAGACAATAAGGTTGATAAAGAGGACTAAAGAATTAATACCAATTTGATGAGAGTCAAAATTTATTCATAAAACATTTTTTACAAACACAGCTCCATTGGACACTAAAAAAATTTCCTTTTTAAATGATAATCAAATTTGTTGATATTGTAAAGAAATAATAAATATATCCCTTTAAAAATTGGCATGTTAGGGACTTGGTAGGATGTTACTGGACAGTTACAGAATCCCATTTTTGACCTCTATTTTATGTCTGGCCTTTGGCAAATAGAGAAGTTGTCTCTGACCCTGCCAAGGAATGGTAAAGTCACACACCCAGCTTACCTACTCTGAACAAATAAACCTTTTTCTATTTTGTACGCTTTCTACATACTGGTTGTTCATGGAACAATATGTAGATGATTCTAGCTGTTGGGATATGTTTGTTAATTCTTTCTTTGTAATTTCTACATGTATATAATGCATATAAAATATTAAATGTTCTTGCATATGTAATTCAGTTTATTTTGTCTATACTTGTGTTTTGTTCATTGTTAGTATATCATGGATATACTAATACTAAAATTAGTCCTTGGATAATGGGCACTTGGCTAAAATATTTTCCTTATCACCAAGCTTTCCAATAGTTGTATACCTCAGTGAAAAGCTAAAACATGTCTTGTGGCTACCAACAAACAAAATAGTTCTCTTGTTACATAGTTTAACAAGGTTTTTCACATTTACCATTTAATGCCCCTTCAAAAAGGGCATGATATAGTCAAACCTCCAAAAATATCACTACACTTCCTGATTAGTAAATGTTACATACATATACATGTGGAAACATAGTCAACAATAATAAATGAACTTCAATGAACAAATGAACACACTTCTTTATAAAAAATATACCTCTCACACTTTATTCTCGAAAGGGTTGCGAAAGGGTTGATGTTAGTTATGTGTGAGAGGTGAGTTGGACACGGGGACAGACTGCCACATATTGACCCAAAGTCTTCTAACAATAGCAGCACTTCTTTATCATCTGGATTGGGCTGCTCAACTGTGGGTCACAGAGGGCCGCAAATTCTCAGTCTGCAAGCAGATTCTCACGCTGGCATTTTGTCCCCAACTGATTGCAACTGCAACTGGAACTGAACTCGAACTGACTAACTGAAGCCATCTGTTGCACCTGATTATATAATTGTCTGACGTCTACCTGCTTCCTGTGGGCATACGCATCTGCACGGAATTCAGCTACATCTACAGGTCAAGGTGATATTCCGATATTGTCGACCGGATGCACCTGTTTCGCTGTTCTCCTGCTTATTTACACAGGTGCATCTCTTGATTGATGGCTCAGTCGAGGGTCAATATGTTACAGTAAAGAATGGAACCACCTTTTGAAATCAAGATTTCATGCTTAATGCCTCCTGTCTCAAAGAGCTCCTTGTATTCATTGCTCAATGACATCAACATAAGTAATTACTTGCTTAGCCCACAGTGTCTATGAAGTAAATATATTCCTTTCCTACCCAAAATATATGTACATAATTTGGCATTTCCAGAGAATGAAGAATTTACCATTCTTACAATTATCCCCTTTTCCTGTAAAGATTTTTGTAGTTTTCATAGAATTTCTAGATTACCACGAAAGTTTGTTAAGTAAATAAGTTTCTCTCTTAAATCATAAGGAAATTTGTGGCTATGTTAAATGGAAATGTTTTCCTCCTTCATTTAAATACCTTGAATGCATTTACTATTTTTTCTATCCCATGTTCAGTGAAATTCTGTGAGAATTTCTTTGCTTTGTAATATATTGTTTCTGCATGTTTGTAAAATTACGAGAATTTTTATATGTAATATTTGTATCTGCTCACTTAGATTTACCAATGTGCGAGCTTATAACTATTGTTTTTGTTTAATTGCTGTTTTCATAGCAGCAAGACAAGTCTGAGATTGAATAAAATAGTTTTCCACACTGTAAATGCAATTTATCATGGTTTGGTTTGGTTTTATTACATATCGACCATTGTAGGTTATTTTGTGACAAATTCAGTTTATACATATATTATGAATATATATGATTTGTAAACATAAGTCAACAAAGTTAAATAGTTCCCAGTATTGCTATGTATCACTAACAATTTAATTAAACATAAGTCATTGGTTTGAACACAGTTAAATGATAAAACAGTTCTATTTCAAGCAAGTCAATTTAGCAAAAGTCATTTGTTTACACTCAGTTTAAATGTCAAATGGTTCTATTTAACCCCTAGATAGAACCCTATCAGGTGCTACCACTCTGGGCCAAAGTGGACCTGAGAGCAATGGCAATGAAGGGGTACTCTGCATTCCCTAAAGCTCCAGCATTACTGGACCCTCAACAGCCCCAGCTGACTAGGCTGGCAGTTTATCAGTTTTCTTTAGTTTCTTTGTTTTGATGGCATATGAACCATCAAGGGTTATTTAATGCCAAAGCTATCCTTGCAGAAGAACAGTAGTGGTATTATCTAACTAATGGCTAGTGGAATAAAGGGGTTCATGCCTTTCCTAAAGGCATTAGTTCAAAAGTGAATGTAATAGAGCAACTGGAATTCAAACTCGCTTCTTATGATGTTGCAGTCCAGCAAGTAAACCCCTTCTCCATAGAAACTCCCCCAAGGAAAGACTGGAGACATGTTCTTAGTTGTAATTTACTTAGCTTTTTTTGCTTAGATGTGGCACAAGGCCGTATGAATGGGGCACTCAATGAAACTTTAACTTTTGAAGGTTTGCCAGTCTAGCATGGTAACCGTTATACCACCAGAAGCACCCAAGACTTGTTCTTAGCTGCCATTTAGCTTTTTCTCAAGGTATTTTGTTAATTCCACACCCACATGATACAATGAAACAGTCTGTGGATGATAATATATATGCTCCCCTCCAGAGGATTGAAGACTCTGGTGAAAGAATTAATGATTGCCACCCACATAATGCGAAGACCTTCTAATGAATAAAGCACTCTGGTATCCGATAACAAAAAATGTAAACAAGCAAAAGCCACTACATATGCATTGTAATTCCTGAGCTGACATATGTCGCCTGGAGGCTGAGCAGTAAGATACTAAGTCTAACATAAAGTTGGATGGGTTTTAATCCCTGCTTGAAGCGTCTTGCATGTCTAGCCACACTAAAGAGTTGTGATACAACAAAACCCTCTGTCTGTGGATGACACTATATCTATATATATATATATATATATATATATAGTATGAGCTGCTCATGTATATGTGCATATACACTTACATACATACATATATATCATCATCCTCAAGCTATGCTGACAGCATGGTAAGTCCTCTAGACACCATCCAGTGCCCTCACAGAGCTAATGAATGTAAGATTTTGTTGGTTGACCAACACTGGTGTGTCCATATCTAGGAGTCTATCGGAGAATATTACTTATGATTTCATCATTAATTCTCCAGTATGTCGTCTTATTATTTGGGTTATTTGTGAGATGGGAGGTAAGTACTATTTTGTAGGGTGCTGCTTCCAGGATTTGTTCAAAACAGCATGAAGTGTTTTTGCATAGTTCCCATATGTCTTTTTCTCCAAGCATTTTGTTAGAGTCCAAGTGGTGCAACCATAGAGTAGTACTGACACAACTACAGTTTGAAAGAATTCCTGTTTTATTTTTCAATGGGATTAGATTTTCCTATGGTCAATAACCTGTCAATAGCAGTCCATTCCAATACATAAGTCAACATTGCTTTCAGTAGATGAGATATTGCTACTGAGATATTGAAGTCTTTTATATCAGATTTTCCAATGGTCATTAACCTGTCAATTGCAGTCCATGCTAATACATACGAGTATCATTAAATAAGTTTCCAGACTTTTTTATTATGGGCACTTTTATTGATAGTAAACACATGAAACTCTAGTCCCCTTCAAAGTAATCTCCTCTGGCTGCAATGCACTTGTTGTACTGTTCCAACAACTTCTGGAAGGCCCCATTCAAGTCCTCTTGTGTGAGCGCATCAATGACCTTCATCACAGCCTCTTTCTTCTCAATTGTCTCATAACGACAGCCTCTGAGCTTAGGGAATAAGTAAAAGTCCCAGGGAGCTAGGTCAGGACTATAGGGAGGGTGACGAACTGTCTTGATGCCCATCTTGCTCAAATAGTCTGTGACAAGGATGGAGTTGTGGACTGGTTCATTGTCTTGGTGGAAATGCCACTGACCCGATTTGAAGTGTGCTGGCCTCTTCCGATGGAGTCTCTTCCTGAACTCCCTTAAAACCTTAACATAGTAACCCTAACCCTAACCATTTGGCCAATCAACTCTGGTGTATTGACTTCTTTACTCCTCCCACACCTCTCATCATCCCTCACAGACTCTGTGGCTTCCTTGAATCTCTTATGCCACTCAAAAACTGATGCTCAATTCATGCAAGATGGTCCAAAAGCAGTCTGAAGCATTCTATGCGTTTCTGTGGCGGCATTTTTTCCAAGTTGAAAACAGAATTTTATTGCATATTGTTCTTCTAAGTGTCCTCATTGCATTTTTGAAATTCACCAGCTGTGACAATCAGGCTTTAGTAGGGTGTATTCTAATTGCTGCTGTAGCTGTTCATTTGAACATGAAATCATAAAAATTGGTCAGTCATCTCATAAGATGTACAGCAATAACATAGTGAATTTTCAAGAGTCTACGACAATTTTAAATGCCTGTACAAAAAAGTCTGGAAACGTATTGAATGCACCACATAAGTTGACATTGCTTTCAGTAGATGTGATATTGCTACTAAGATATTAAAGTCTTTTATATCAGATTTTCCAATGGTCATTAACCTGTCAATTGCAGTCCATGCTAATACATAAGTTGACATTGTTTTCAGGGTAACATTACAAAAATAGGTACATTTTTTTAATATATACTTTAGTTTTACAGATGAATTATTTTAGAAATCACTAACAAGTCCCTTTCTAACATTTTTTCCCAGTATTTGCAGGTTTGTAGTCGGTGTAAGTTTCTTCTTCCATTTTAAGAAACTAGAAGTACCAGTTCTGCTATTCTGTAAGGAAACCAGAAGTACAAATTCTGTTACTATTTTTTGTCAATAAAAAGGTAATAAGGTTTTTACTTGAGAGCAAAAATCTGACTGGTGTCTTGAGTAAAAATTTATCACAGTTAGTTTCCCAAGCAATTGTGGCAGTAGTGATATCCGAAAATTAAAAAATTAACAATTACACTGGTTTACAAAGAAATTGAGGCAAGCACAAAAATACCCGTTTTTACCTAATTTGAGGGTGCTGAATTCAAATTTGAAATCTGTTTTTACTCATCACCTCTAGTTTTTTAGATATGCATAGTGTGCATTTTGTGCATATACGGTACATAAAGGCGTATATGAATTCAGGGTTAATTCTAATATTGTGAGACTTATGGCTTATTTTTTAGTTATTATGCACTAAATGTAAGTGATAGCATTACATTATATATATATATATATATATATATATATATATATATATATAGTTATATATAGAGTTATATATCAAGACGGATTTTGACAGTTTAGGCAGCAGGTCTCAATCCACACTCTGGCAGTCATTGGAAGAGGTTGTCTCGCAGGCGGCGCAGGAGGTTGGTGTCCCTCAACTATCGTGTTACACATCTTTTGGATTACTAAATATTAGTATTACATTTTCAAATCCACATTTATTTTTACTTTGTTATATTTTCAGATTCTCCAATGGCTTCAAGCACGTCAAAATGTCGAGGATGCCTCAACAAGGCCAATTCTTTCTGCTACGTGTGTGGGGACTTCACAACAGTTGCACAGCATTGAACCATCACTTCCCTCCTCAGAATCGCCTACTTTCACTATTTTGACTGTAAAATTGGTGATCAGAACAAGTCTTGGGCTCCACACATCTGTTGTAAACCCTACTACAATGGAATAACTGCATGGTTTAATGGCAAGAAAGCGGCTTTCAACTTTGCAGTCCTGATGGTTTGGAGAGAGCCACAAAACCACGCAGTTATTTTTGTTTATCTAATATAACTGGTTTCAATGCATCTTCTAGGAAAAAGATCAAATATCCCAACCTTCGATCTGCAATGAGACCCGTTCCCCATTCAGATGATCTTCCTGTACCAACACCTCCAGTAAATAAGGATCTTCTTTCCTCATCAGATGAAGAAATGCGTTCAAGGGAGGATTCTGCCAAGTCAATATCTTTGGAAGATACTGAGTCTACATATTCAGGAACAAGTGGCAAGGAGCCACCCTGGATCATGCAAGAAGACCTGAATGATCTTGCTCGTGATTTGTATCTGTCAAAATAGCAGTTAGAGCTCTTGGCTTCTCAGCTTAAACAGTGGAACCTAGTCCAGGAAGATGTAAGGATCACCAGTTTCAGGAATTGGAACAAAAAAGGTCATTGGTCTTCTTATGGGTATGCAAGCGGGCTTCACAAAGTACTGTTGTTTTCTCTGTCTCTTGGATAGTCGAGCTGTATCCCAGCATTACAAGCAGAAAGACTGGGGGTCTAGAAGCACTTTTGTTCCTGGTGAACACAGCCTCAAGGAGAATCCTCTGGTGGACATGAATAAGGTGCTTCTTTCTCCTCTTCACATCAAGCTTGGTTCGATGAAGAATTTTGTGAACGCATTGCACAAAAATGGTGCTGCCTTCCAACACTTGTCTACTTGTTATAATTAAAAGGAATTATTTCTTATTTGATCAGAAAGCAGAGAAAATCTAATTTAGGTTACTTTATTTACCACTGAACAAGGACATAAGCTTTTTTATTCATCTCCTAAGCTAACAATAGAAAGTAAGTTAGGCACAAGGACGAGTTAACAGAAAAAGATAAATACACTCCTTTTATATATATATATATATATATATATATATATATATATATGCAGTTTATTTTTGGTTACAGAGGTATCACAATTCTATTTTTGAATATCACTAACAAGTCCTTTTCTAAAATTTTTCTTGATATTTGTGAGTTGTGATATCCAATAATTAGGAAATTAGCCACTAATTCTGACAAGGAACTATTTTTTATTCTATCAGTAACAAAGAAAATAAAATTGAGGTCAGTGAATATTTGCCTCCAGTAGAATTTGATTGATATATATGTACTGCCATAGGAAATGGACATGGCAACCAGAGTTCAAATCCAGGTCGAGGCTGTTTGCAATTCACATAATAATACTTAATACTTAAGAAAAGTATGAATCCCACTATTCTTCCTCCATCTTTAGGCAAATAGTAGGGCAGATTGGGCTCTTTAACCTTGGTATGCCAATCAGTCTAGGAAAAGGAAAACTCTGAATTCAAACCTATTAAACTCTACTTAAAAACTGACCTTGTGTCACTTTCTACTCATGTGGAGGGATTAGTACATATATATATATATATATATATATGCCCAAAGTGTATTAATTTTGTATACATATTGTATGTTCTGGGCAAAGATTTTTTTAAAGGTTGATATGAGAAGATAGTAAAACGAGGAGATGCCCAAGGAGGCATATCAACAAAATAATAATAAAAAGATTACAAATATATGCTTGCTAGGCTTTTACTAGGTAAGACCTTGACTCTTTGGCATTTAGCAACCTAGCGAGAAAATGGTAAACCAATTTCTCACCATATTCCACAGCACACCAAGTTATAAGTCTACCACCTCTACTAGAATATTTTGAAAATGTCTCCTTTGGAAAGTAGGACAATTCCTGGAATACTGGGTCATTCAGGTTGAGTTGCTTTTCATCAATTAAGAGCACCCTCATCCATTCATCCACACACACACACACACACACACACACACATACACACATGCGTGCGCTGCCACCACCACTGCCACCATTTCTAATGTTTAATGAAGTCATGCAAATTCTAGTCTTTGTAGATAATTTAAGGCACAAAAAACCTGACTTTATTAATTGTTTGTGAGCCTGAACACCTGTTTCAGCCGTCTCACTACTATGGATTGAATTTGCGCTTGTACTTTGAAAATTGCTCTCTCCTCACAATTAAATATCTTGAGACAGCATTTACCCAAACCAACCCTCTTCTCAAAGTTCTTCATTACTTTTGATAGGTTTGGTTTAGTTTATTTGTTTAATGGCACATCAACTCTTCAAAAGTTATTTGATTCATCTGTAATGATTTTTAAATTTCAGACTTATTTTCAAAGTTTATCTTAGGAGATAACTAAAAAGGTTAGGTCTTTGTTTTCTAGCAAAATTTATCAATGATGATTATTTAAAGTTTATTATTAGGAACAGATTTTTGTTTTTGTTTCAAGCTTAATATATTTTCAATTGCACTGTAACATTTGATATGATAAGGTGATAATCCTGAAAAGATAATCAGATATCAACTAGCTTATTTGGCTGGGGCTGAAGATTATGCTGACTGAATCTCTGCAGGGTTGTAATACTCCTTCAATGAGTGTCCTGAATAGGACACTAAACTATCAGAAGATAAGGTTCTTGTCTTAGCATTTGGGGAATGTGGAGTACCTCTTCATTATCATTACTCTTAGGTCCACTGTGATCTGGAGTGGTAGTACCTGTTAGGTCTCAACTATGTGTCACACTCTGTGCAAAAAACGTAACCAAACCAGACCACTTTATTCCCTTAAAAATGCTACGTCCAGTTATGACCGGAAATGATGAAATCATCCATAGCCCTGACCTGCCATACCAGCAAAGAAATAAAAAAAAATCTACCTTTTTAACAACATTAACAGTGCCAGTCACTCTATCAAAATAAAGTGAATTTTCTTCAAAAGCCCATTTCAGGCCTAGGAAGGATTGTATTACTACTGATAATTTTTATAAATGAACTTTCAGTCCCTGAGGCCCTATAGTGTGATATAACCTTCACCCTTAATAGATAAGCCCTTTCAGCAGTCAAATCAGCTCACCCGTTTGTATGATTCTTTATAGACCTGACGCGTTACGAAGCTCTTAAAGCGTAGTCCTACATCTAGTAATCTCAGCTGCCATACACCAAAGTAGATATGCAAAAAGGTCCTTTTTATGACCATTAGCGGTCTCCATCCTTAATGTTGGAGTATCTCTGACAGTTCTCATGAACTTGTTGAAGAAACACTAAGAGGATAATAAGACCAACTCGTCTTAACCATTTCTGTTGGTTCCCGCTTGCATAGTGCTAAGGTACCGCCGTCTCAGCCACACTGTTTGCTCACCCATTTCCTTGGCTTTGCTGCACAAAGGCACCGTAACCTTAGCCACGGTTTCCCCGTTCATTTTCTCGGCTTAACATGATGGTCTTAGCTATGACACTTGTTCGCTCATTTCCACGGTTTCACGGCGTTAAGGCACCGTAGCCTTAGCCACAGTTTTCCCATCCATTTGCTCAGCTTTGCAGTGCTAAGACACAGCCGTCTTAGCCAAGGCACTCGTTCACTCGTTCATCGGGTCCACAGTACTGAGACACGGTAGTGTTCGCTCTTTGGCACCACCCATGCTAAGATATGATAGTCTTTGTTCGTTCCTCGCCTACATGGAGCTAAGACAAGGCAGTCTTAGTTCATTTGTTCGATCCTACGTGACCAAGCTACCAGCACCAACTGCAGACCAGTTCCAACATTGCAGCATCTAGTCCACATGCAACTTACTGTATGGACTAGCATTAACATTTGAGACCACATCAACCCCCCCCTCCCCAGTTAAACTGAAGTACTGCCCAACTGGGACATCGCTCATCCAGCTGTCTCTCTATCAACGACGACAATCACCCAACTGACTTTACCAATGATGGTGATCACCAGCTGACTCTACCAACAACGATGACCTCAAGCTGACTCCACCAACGACACCCTCCAAATAACCCTACTGTTGAAATACGAAACACACTTGTAGTCAGTAGCTAGGCTAAGAGCAACGTCTTTAGCAAGGCTAGGACCAAAGTAACAGTCTTCAATGAAAGAGCTTATTTATGGCACATTGGGAGATTCCAATGTGCACACATTGGCCGGTCCATTCCTTGTATAGTGATTGGCTATGCCTGTTCATAAATACAACCCTGTCAGTAGCATTAGTGTAGACTATGCTGGACCTCAGGTAAGTGTTGCTTGTTATAATTGTCACTGTTATTGTTGTTGTACATTGTTGTGTTCTACATCTCCCCTCCCCCCCCACGGGTGGGCCGGGTTGCTTGGGAGGTGTGTCTCTCTTTTATGCCTGGTTTGTTGTGGGGTAGCAACCTAGCGAGAGCTCGGGGAATCCTTG
Source organism: Sepioteuthis lessoniana (assembly GCA_963585895.1). Lineage (NCBI taxonomy): Eukaryota > Metazoa > Mollusca > Cephalopoda > Myopsida > Loliginidae > Sepioteuthis > Sepioteuthis lessoniana. Next base: position 4,154,891 of record OY757927.1, read on the forward strand.
ATGCTCGAAGTCGTGGGGATATGTGTGTGGTTTGTTGTTGGGGTCTGGTTGCTGTGCATGTGCTATCACAGGGAGACAATGGGGGATGTGTGACTGTAGTATTAGTTGACGGGATTCTTGGTCCTAGTGTCGCACTTGGTATCGGGGTTGGTGTGGGCTTGAGATTGCACTTTTTGAGGAAGCGACGGTTCCTAAGTGTAATTCTTCCGGAGCCATCAACCCTGATTTTGTACTGACGCTCAGGTAGAGCGGAAATTATCTTTCCTGTGGTGTTCCACCGGCGATTAAGCGGGTTTTGAATGGTGACAGTGTCACCGGCTTGTAATGGGCATAGGTTGTGCGTATGCCTGTTGTATCTTTCTACCAACTTAGCATTGCGTTTTTGAAGAATTAATTCGCGGCGTTGCGCTGCCGCTATCCACTCAGGATGTGGTTTGTAAAGGAATGGTTGCGACGGGATGGAATCCCGGAGCCGGCGGTGGAGTAGTAGTTGTGCCGGTGATAGGCCAATACCTTGGATTGGGGTATTTCTATACTGCAAGATGGCCCGAGCGGCCTTGTCATTGTCCAGGGAACCTTGAGTGTCTGTGTTACCATTGACTATCCTCTTTGCGGTTTTTACTGCTAGCTCTGCACGGCCATTGGACTGGGGATATGCGACCGAGGATCGTCTGTGCTTTACGCCCCATGTCTGAAGGAATTCTTGGAATGCCGTAGAGGTGAATGGTTGGCCACCATCTGTGCTGATTTCCTCCGGAGTGCCATACGTTTGAAATAGTTGTCGACAGATGGACATTAATTTTGATGTTGTGGCATGGCCTGGTTTCAGATGATATAATATGAGCCAGCCAGTCAATCTGTCTGCGCAGGCAAGGTACGTAACGTGCCCAACGTGGAATATGTCCATCACTATTTGTTGGAATGGCCATTCTGGGGATGGTGTCATGGTGATGGGTTCTCGTGGTTGGCTAGGGGCGATGGTCGTACAAAACGAGCAATTCGCTCTAAAGTTTCGTATTGAGGCGTTCATTCCTGGCCAATAAACGGAGTCATTCGCTCGAGCTCTCATTCCATCTACGCCTTGGTGGGCTGAGTGTAGGCAGTGCAATATCTTCTTTCTTAGGGGCTTGGGTATTACAATTCTTCTGTCCATTAATACTAGCCCTTTGTCATTGCTAAGTCGGTGTCGCACCTCCCAGAAATCACGGATGTCAGGTTCTGTGAGGTTGCGTTTGGGTGAGAATCCCTGGTTAATCGCATTTATCAGGGTTGTATAGGTCTTGTCATTTCGACCCGATGCCCGAATGTGGTCAGGGGTTATAACAGCGGTGTTATCAATGTTTACTGCAGCTTGAATGGCAGCTAATTCCATTGCAACATCTCTGCTGTTAGAAAGGTGGATATCTTTGGGGGATGGGTTTGTGGGACATATGCTAATGAGCGATTCCACTGTAGCAACTGGGTTGCGGGAAATGGCATCAGCGCCCCTGTGCCACTTGCCTGGGCAATGTTGAATTGAGAAGTGATATCTTAGGCACTTCTCTTTAAGTCTGAATAGGCGTGGGTTGTTTATTTTCCCAAGGTCTCTGTCGCCAAATATTCCCGTAAGCGGTTGATGGTCGGTTACTACTATCACATTTGGGCAGCCTATGATAAATAGGCGGCATTTTTCCAATGACCAGGCGATAGCGGCAGCTTCACCCTCGATTGGTGCATATCGGCGCTCTGCGTCAGTGCAGAATCTGCTGCCGGCAAATACAATGTGCCACCCGTCAGGACAACACACTGGGGCCTTCTCGGTGGGGCATGTGCAGTACTTCTGTAATAGTAGGAAGCCCATTCCATCCTTGCTCCAGTCAGGTGCTAAGCAGGTCGTTCTGTTTATATCAAAAGTGGTGACTCCTTTTTTTACTAGCCCCACTATAACTTGTTTAGACTGCTGAAATGCTTTTTCGAGACCTTCATTCCAAGTGAAGTTGGAGTTTTTTTTTACAAGTTCTCGGAATGGTAGCATTATAGGGCTTAACGAGTATGCCCATGCTACTTGGTTGACCAGCCCGAACCAGGACCTAGCATCTGTAATGTTTTTAGGGCTTGGGAAGCTGGAAATTGCATTCAGCAAGTCGTTAGAAGGGGTCACTCCTGTTGATGTTATTTGGAGGCCTCCGAATTGGACTACGTCTTGGCAGAACTGGAATTTGTCCTTGTTGATGACTATTCCATTCGCCTCGCATAGTGACAAGTAGTCTAGGGTATGGTAGAAGGCGTCTTTTATGGTCTTGTCATAAAGGAGGGTGTCATCAACGACCTTTATTTTGCGCGGGATGTCTTTAATTATCTCATCGTACCTTCGTGTATAGGCGTCACCCGAAGCTACATACCCTTGGGGCATTCTGAGATACATGAAACGACCCCATTCTGTGATGAAGGTCGTGAGAGGTTGAGATTCTTCATCTAGGGGTATTGAATGGTAGCCATCCACCGCGTCCAGAACTGTTTTCTTTGTGTTTGGTGGTACCTGGAGTGAGAGTTGGAATGGGGAGCTAGTGTGGTGTGTCTCCCGCTTGCATTGGGAATTCAAATGTTGGTAGTCCACCGTTCTCCTTGGTTTCCCGTTTTTTTTTGCGGTGATCACCATGGTGCTACACCAATCAGTAGGGGTACCAATGGGTACGGGACTGATGATGCCTCTTTTGACATCTTCCCAAAGAGATTCCTTTACCTGTTCTTTGTAGTGGTATGGTACTGGAATCGGGCTGTGTCTAGCTTTGGGGGTTGAGCCTTCCTTTAGGTGGATGTGGGCTGGAGGGCCGGACATGGCTGGAAATTTCCCGCTGCTATTAAATACCGTGGTGGCAAACCTTTCCAACAACCATTCCTTCAGTTTGGGCACGTTTTCGCTGGTTGGCGAGAATGGAGGAGTTTTAGGGTAGTTGGAGCTTGTTTGTGAATACGTCCCAGTCAATTTTGAATTTCCGAAACTGCTGTGGTGTCATTCCTGAGTTAAGCTGAGGAGGCTTGGCGGTCGGTTTTACATGAGTGGTTGGTGATGCCGGATTTTCTTTGGCCAACTTCAGTATGATGAGTACTTCTCCCATGTTCTTTATACCGAGCTCCTTGAGCATCGTTCGGTCCAGCATATGTATAGTGTCCCTTGTGATGCCCTCGCTTGAGAATGTCTGCGCATAGATCTTTGCAGAGGCCGTGGTTATGCCTGCATTGGTAAAAATGCTCTCCCAGTCAGTCAGGTCGGATCCTGTTCGCAGCGCCATGTTGAAATACGAAACACACTTGTAGTCAGTAGCTAGGCTAAGAGCAACGTCTTTAGCAAGGCTAGGACCAAAGTAACAGTCTTCAATGAAAGAGCTTATTTATGGCACATTGGGAGATTCCAATGTGCACACATTGGCCGGTCCATTCCTTGTATAGTGATTGGCTATGCCTGTTCATAAATACAACCCTGTCAGTAGCATTAGTGTAGACTATGCTGGACCTCAGGTAAGTGTTGCTTGTTATAATTGTCACTGTTATTGTTGTTGTACATTGTTGCGTTCTACACCTACCAACAACCATGACCTCCAACTGATGCTACCAACAACGACAACTGCCAACTGATCCTACCAACAACGACCATCAACTGTCTTCACCTTCGATGACTATTTCGCTAGACATCTCTGTTATTCCAATTGTCAATACGAGAACAAATTGTAACCTTTCGATAAAAATAAATTGTCATTTGTTGTAATACTGTTATCTCACCTTTGTTCTTTTCATTGTCTTCCAGTTGTCAATTACTCACACGCTTAACACGAAAAATAATTTGCGAGGTCGACGTTCTTATTGGCCCCGCAACATATGGGTCAAATAGAACTATTCAATCATTTACTATTCTTGAAACCATTTAACTGTGTGCAAACAAATAATTAATATTAAATTGAATTATAAGTATTACATAGCAATACTTGGAATCATTTAATTATGTGTGAACAGATGAATAATGTTTAATAGAATTAATTAGTATCAGATAGTAATATTTGAAATCTTTTACAAGGGATTATTATTTATATCAAACAAAATTGTTAGTATTTTGCAATTCGCTTGAAGTATTGTGCAAGTTATTTTGGAGTCAGGAGTGGGCCAGTTGTAAATCTAGCCCTTCCTTGTAAATAACCCTATGCATTTCTTTGGTGATATTTTCGTCTAGACGATATATTTATGTTGACATCATCCAGTAAAGAAGCTACCGCCATATATGAAAAGTTCCAAAATATAGACAGAATATTCAGATAACATTGGGTCCCTATCACTCCTAGATTTTAAAATGCAAATATCACCAAATGGTAAAATTTACACTAGTTTCTATAGATAATCCACCACTAAAAATCTCGTTGTGCATTTCAAATCAGCACTTCCACTCAGTGCCATAGCAAATTACATTAGAAATGAAATTAAACGAATTCACAATGGATGCAGCAAAGAAAAAGACAAAATTACTCACGTTTATAAACACCCTGAGAAACAATGATTATCCAACATCAATCACACAATATTTAAATAATAAGAAATCACGGAATCTACATACCCACTTGAACACCTGTTTCCTGAAACTACCACATTTCAGTGAAATTATCACCAAAGAAATATGCAGAGCTATTTACAAGGAAGAACTAGATATACAACTGGCCCACTCCAGACCATCACAATGCCAATACCTAACAAAGAAAAATAATAATACTGTTACAACATGCACTTTAGTCAACTGCCCAATAAGAAATCCAAATATATGCCAAAAAACTTGATTTGCTTAAAATGACATAATCATTATATAGGAAGTACAATCAAATCCCTCCACATCAGAATTAAAGAACACCTCAGCACACGTGTATCCTCATTCCATAAACATTTAATTAAATGCAAAAATAATGATAATAATTTCTCCATTTAAACAGAAGCAATAGTACATAATGTAGGTAATCTCAGAATTAAGGAGGCTTTATCAATAACTAAGTTACACCCTCAGATTAACAGTAGGATAGAATTAAATACTGAATACATCATTAATCAACATGCACATTCCAAATACATATCTAACTTTTAAAAAATAAGATAAAATTAAAAAAAATAGAATAAAAATAAAATGAAATTAATGAGGACAACTGAAGTTACGTCTATTCTGCATGGCATTTAGATTCTCCACGTGGCACCATGGTTACAATACCCAGCATGTTTCTTACACCCTCTGTGATACCATGTTTACCATGTCCCAAAAAAAAAAGATTGTACATCCAACATCGTGTTCATTTATATAAAAAAACGTCTCTGACGATGAAGTTTTACTTTGAAATCAATTTTGACTCAAATAATTATTATTGCGCATTGCAATTGCCTTTTAAATTAATTCAATTCAATAAAATAAAAGAATTATAAGAGTTTATAATGGTAAGAGGTTATATTACCTCCTCGTTATATTAGAAGGAAACTTAAGGGGAAGAACGAAGATGCTGTAAGGTTTCCAATTTTAGAAGTTTAATAAAGGCTGGAGTTGAGAGTTAGCCTTTTGTGCTGGTCATTGTAGTGAGGAAGAAAACAGGTAAAAAAGGGATGAGCAGGCATTTGACGTGTTGCCAGTTGTTGGTAGTCCTGTAGATTTTGGAGTGAGGAATAAAGGTCTCCAAAATAGATAAGCAGAATTGAAGTGGCAGGTTGTCTGAGCGTGATATATTTCGCTGTAGACGTAGCAGAAGTTGTGTTTGCTGTTTAAAGACAGGAATGATGCAGTCACCCATAAATGTGTGGTCCTGGTTGCATGAAGGTCTCCAGTAAAGGTTGTCGAGGAATGAAGTAGCTGGATGTCTGAGCGTGATTAAGCGTCACTGTAGCAAAAGTTAGAGGCGACATGAAAGTGTTCCTGCAAGTGATGGATTACATGCATCTAATTCATGTTCAACTGGGAACCCTTGATCTAAGAGGGTAGACTAAAAAGGTTCATAAATTAGATGGCTTTCCTTATGGTGTTGTGATTCTGCTGCTACGAAGGGAGCGGACAGAAAGTACGTCCGTCCTGCTTGAAAGGTTCTCAGGAAGAGATAGTTTGGCAGGTTTTCACCATTTTTATATTGCCCGGGAAAATGGTCTGGGCTGAATAGGATAAGTCATCCTCATTGGGTGAAAATATGCGACGACCTTAACGGTCAAATTAATTTACACACCAAACAAAAATATGAAGTTCTTTCTGCTACAAGAGCTTCACCCCAGAATGAAAGTGTGGAGTACCTGATGTTCGATACATAACATTAATTGTAACAGAAAGAAAATAAATAATGAAGGCATTGATATTGATAGTTTTCAATTCTGTAGTTTAATGATAACCTGAGAGGAAGTGTTCCCTTGTGCTGTGAGTTGAAGAAGATAGAGAGCTGTAAATGGCTGTGCAGGAATTTTAGTGCTCAGCCAGATGCTTCGGGGTCCATTTGGTTTAGGAGGGAGAAATAATTGACAAGGAAATGGTCTCCTTAAGGAAGCAGAGGAACAAATGTTGAAATGTACTCTCTCGAGATGAAAAGTCCCTCTGTCTGCTGTTGGAATCATCCTGAGAAATGTTCTCTCTCATGTCGGCTGGTACTTACCTTGGTGCCAGCAAGGAGGAAAGGAACAGAGAGGCTGAGCAGGGTTAGCACTGCCTTTTATGGTGCCCGGGGAAGTGTGCCTGGGCAGAATAGCATCGGTCATTCTCATTGAATGAAATATATAATTTCAAAACTCCAACGGCAAAACCAATTTCAGTACCAAACAATGGTTTGAAATTCTTTCTGCTACAAGTTAAATAGTAATACTTGAAATCATTTAACTGTGTGCAAACAATAAATAGCAATACTTGACATCATTTAACTGTGTGCAAACAAATGAGCCATGGTTGATTTTAAAATGTTGCCCACAAACTATTTACTTACAAATCATATATATGATTTACAATACCAATCAAAAATATTTGGTTACTCTCAAAAATTTTTAATTATCATCCTAAAAGTGTAAGTTTTGTCAATCCAAAGGATTTTATTCCACTGCTCTATTGTCCAGTCTTTGTGTGCCTTGGCTCATTGGAACTTTTGACATTGTTTTGCTTCCTCAACAGTTGTTTCTTGACTGCAATTCTGCCACATAGGCCAACTTCACAGTATCTTCTCCTCACAGTGGATGTTGACACATTTTTTCATGACATTGGTTCAGTTGTGCAGAGATGTTTGAAGTAGTCAGCTTTCTGTTATGCAAGCTAGTAAGTATGATGAAATTATCCTTTGCATAGATAAAACAAAACAGTAATACAACGCAATATTGTCTAATGTGAGTTCAAGGGGTGGTATAAAGTAACTTTTGGACAATATTTTATTTATGCTCAATGTGGCACTACGTGCGGTTAAATATTTAATTAATGTATAAAAATTGAAATATATATATGAAATTTAATGTGTATCTCAAAAACAAAGGGATCCTTAAAATAAGTATCTTTTTGTTCAAAGCTTGTATTGACCTGGGGGAGCTGGTTGATTGTTTCTGAGGGTCAGTTAAGTGCGGGACGCTTGTTTTTGGTTTTGAGGGTTGATGGGTTTTGTTTAATTTTCATTTTGACAAATATATCCGTCGATCATAATGATAGGAAGGGTTATTTCGTGCAGCATATCTCCTTTTTGACATTGATCTTCAAAACAAGGACCAGAAAAGGTCCTTGTTTTGAAGATCAATGTCAAAAAGGAGATTTAATTATAAATAAAGGTGAGCTGGGTATGGGTAATCCAGTCGGGTGAGGCTGGGAGTTTTTGGTTCAACCCCATGACTGTTCCCATTGGTCAAAGTGTCTAAGAAGGGTTTTCTCTGTGTCTGTGAGATATGGTCCTAAACTAGGATTGGCTGACCAATGGGAATATGACTCCTGATTGTCTTTTATTGGACAACCAATCAGAAACCTTTTTGATCCAGATATTGATCTATAAAAATAGGATGTTAAAATGGGTCATCAGAGAGAACAAGAAAAGAGACCAGAAAACAACTCAAGACTGCCAAACTTTTCAATTCTAGACCCGAGGCACTCTGAACAACCTTCCGGCTATAAAAATTCAAAGTCCCAGACTTTTAGAGATATTAGAATCATACGAACCACATCTAATTGTCACATTTCTCTCTCAATATTCTTCTTCTGTTTGCCAGGAAAGCAAACCTTGTTGCTTTATTGTCTCACAAAAGTGTTTCAATAAAATCATTTTTGTTAAATTTTTAGCAACGGGTTTTTCTGTTATTATTTGAGTTGCTAGACAATCTAGCCACTCATATTACCTAACTGTCAGAAGAAGATCTGGCTGAATTGTGTCAATCTCCCTTTGTGGATCTTTCAAACACAGCGTGGGCACGGAAGGACTTGACAAAAGCAAACAGTCGGAAGCAAATGTGGTAGTCATGAACACAACAGCCACAACAAGTACTGTGACTAGTAGTCATACTACATTGGGCTCCGTGACTAGCATAGGACCACATCAATACTAAAGAAGGAATATACTTTCAAATTAATTTTTCAAAAGATATCTGGTTATACTAAGGTCAAAGTTACAGAAGAAGACTTGTATTTAGTATAATAAATAAAAACATTGTGGTGTTTAACTTGTTTAATTAAAAATAAAAATTTTAGGATGAGAAATAAAAAATTTTTGAGGGTGGCCAAATACTTTTGACTGGCTGTGTGTATATTTACTAACGTTTCTGCATGAGCAGGATGTGACACAAGGTCAATATTCAAGTGGAGTTTAACAGATTTGAATTTAGAGTTTTCATTCTTCTGGACTGGTTGCCATATTAAGTCCAGTCTGCCCTACTATTTACTCTTGGCTGGAAGGAGAATGATTGGATTCATGCCTTTCCCGAGGGTATTAGTGTTAAGTGAATTGCAAACAGTTTCATCCAGGATTTGAACTTGGGTCATATTGTCCATTTCCTATGATGATAACCATTGCACTATGAACACCTCCTATTATATATCTATATGTGTGTGAATAGGATCTGGCATTAAATAACCCACAAAGGCTGATATACCATAAAACCTAACCAACCAGATATTAAATTGGGACTAGCATAGATTTAATAAAATGTGAGATGTTCGTGAGTTTTCACAGTTTGACTGAAAAGACTGATTTATTGAAATATTTGACAAACAATTAGAGACAGATTTTGATTCATGACTAGTTTGATCAAAGATAAGATTGCATAAAAATAAGAAAACTATGATAAAAAGCAATGAAAACAAATGACGACAGGAAAAAAAATTTCATCAACATCAGATTTACTCAACCCAAGGCTCTTGATGCCCATCCATGCAGCCCTCCACCCAATTTTCTCTTCACCTTTTGATATTAACTTTGAGAAAGTACCTGTACAATTGTAGATGGAATTCAATGTTCAGAAGATTTGAAATCCAAGTTTCTCGTTTGTCACATCACCAATTTTAATAAGAACCCCATGCTTCCATCTGGATGATTCTCCAATTGTATCACCCCCTCCCCCAGCAAGTAGTGAACAGTTTTGGCATGACATACCACTGTGAACAGTTGTTCTCCAAAATGAAACATAACAAGAGTATGCTGTGTACACAACTCTCAAATCATTACTTATCTTTTGTGTTCCTTCTATCAACCTCTTCCTTTTACGGTGTCCTCATGGTGTAATGGTTAAAGCGATGGGCTGTGGAATTGTAGTAAGCGAGTTCGTACTCCAGTCACGCTATTACGTTGGCTTTCGGGCAAATACCCTTGGGAAAGGTATGAACCCCCTTATCCTTCCAGCTATGGGTTAAATAGTACTACTACTGTTCTTCTAGGAGAATAGATTTGGCATTAAATAACCTACAAAAGTTGATATGCCATTAAACAAAGAAACCAAACCATCTTCCTTTTACTTAGATATTACATCTTTTTGTGATTGCAAAGAAAATCAGATGTCTTGTTAATGAATTAGGATTGTTACCTTGTGAATTTTAACTGGATTGTTTTTTTCTGTCATTTTAAGTTTGTGGCCTCCGATCCTCCTGAATGAAGCTTTGTAGTTGTCTGGCTGAAAAGGTCAGATAGAGACCTGCTTTAGATTATGTTGTATATTTCAGTGAAAAGCAAAAATATGTACCCAATGAAGTCATTCAAATTCCAGTCTTTGCAGATAATTTCAGGCACAATTTTTTTCTGCACCTTCATTCTGATAACTACCTTCTCTATTCATAATGAAATATCTTGGGTCAGTATTTACCAAAACTTTCACTTCAAAGTTTCTTCATCCCTCTTGGTCAGTCAGGTTTAGTTTGTTTCATGGTATATCAATTCCTAAAAGGTTATTTAGTACTAAAATGTGATTCATTTGTAACTGGTCGATTATAATCCCAACTATTTTTATGATATTCTCTTGGGTTTTTAAGAATTGCACTTCTTTTTTATTTGTCTTTAATAATCACTTGTGGGCATAGTTATCCTATTCACCCAGCCCCTCCGCTTGGGCAGGATATGGCACAAGGTTAATTTTTTTAAGCGGAGTTTAACAGGTTTTAATTCAGAGTTTTCCTTCTCTAAGACTAGTTGCCTTACTAAGGCTGAAAAACCTAGTCTGCCCTACTATTTACCCATAGCTGGAGGGAGAATAATTGGATTCATACCTTTCCCAAGGGTATTAGTGCTATGTGAAATGCAATCAGTCTCGTCCAGGATTTGAACTCGTGTCACCGTGTTCATTTCCTATGACGATAACCATTACACCACATGCACCTCCTTAGTCCAACCCCTCTGCTTGGGCAGGATATGACACAAGGTCAATTTTTAAGCGGAGTTTAACAGGTTTGAATTCAGAATTTTCCTTCTCCTAGATTAGTTGCCCCACCAAGGCTGAAGAACCTAATCTGTCCCACTATTTACCCATAGCTGGAAGGAGAATAATTGGATTCATACCTTTCCCAAGGGTATTAGTGCTATGTGAAATGCAATCAGTCTCGTCCAGGATCTGAACTCGTATCGTCGTGTTCATTTCCTGCGACGATAACCATTACACCACGGGCACAGTTATACGGTATGAAGCATTCCAATCTAATATAATTAATTTGCTGTTATTTGGTTTCATGTGTTCTTATCTAATACTAATAAATTATACACAATTATATGGTTTCAAGGAACTATTCTTATTTAATGAGAAAACTACTCACAACCAAACTATATAGCAGAAAACTCATCAAAAGAATAAACACTTGGGTTGTCTCCCTTGTAAGATACTCGGGACCATTTTTAAGTGGATGAGGGAAGAACTTCAACAATCGATCAGAGAACAAGAAAATTAATGATGATGCATAAGGTCTTACATCTGAGAGATGACATAGACAGACTATGTGTGTGAGGAAAAGAAGGAGGAAGAGGACTTGCTAGCATTGAAGATAGTGTTGATACATCAATACGATGACTCAAAAACTATTCAAAAAGAGCAAAGAACAGCAACCATAAACAACACAAGGATCCCCAGAACAACAACAAGAAGAAAACAAAAATGGGAAGAAAAACAATTGTATGGATATTTTGAGCAGCAAACAAGTAAAATCTCACACAAGAAGACTTGGACATGGCTAAGAAAGAGAAACCTTAAGAGAATCTCTTCTAACGGCAGCACAAAACAATGCCATAAGGACCAACTATATTAAAGCAAAACTAGATAAGAAACAACAAAATAATAAATGTAGGTTATGTGATAATAGAGATGAAACGATCAATCACATAATCAAATTTAGTAAATTAGGAGTATAAGACAAGACGACTGCATGGAGAAATAAGCCACTGAGAATCGTGCAAGAAATTTAAATTTGACCATACAAACAAGTGATACACGCACAACCCAAAATCTGTCCTGGAGAATAAGATGCATTAAGTTCTATGGGATTTTGTGATACAAACAGATCACCTAATCTCAGCCAGTCGATCAGACTTAGTGATTGTCATTTAAAAAAAGAGAACCTGCTGAATAGTGGACTTTGCCATTTTGGCAGACCCCAGAGTAAAATTAAAAGAAAGCAAAAAGAGAGATAAATATCTCGATCTTGCAAGAGAACTAAATAAATATGGAACATGAATGTGACGGTGATACCAATTGTAATTGGTGCACAAGGAACAATCCCAAAAGGGTTAGTAAAGGAACTGGAAGATTTGAAAATAAGAGGACAATAAGAGATCATCCAGATTAAAACATTATTAAGATTAGCCAGAATCCTGAGAAGACTCCTGGAGACCTGAGGAGACTTGCTGTCACTCAAACTCCAGCAAGAAATCATCAGCTAATGTTGATATGAAAAACTCTCAAAGGAGTAAAACAACAATAATAATAATAATAATATTAATAATTTGATTGCACAGTTATATAGTTTTAAACATTTCTATCCAGTACTAATAATTTTTAACCTGATCTGTTTAATCCAAAGACGGGACCCTAACATGTCCTTTCACTTGAGATCAAAGAGGACCTGAAAATAAAGACAATGAAATAGTACTGCACACTCCCCCAAATTATTTTGGTTAGTTTTATAACACATCAGCCTGGTTGGTTTGATTAATGTTAAAAGTCAGGAGTCTGTATAGTGTTGTAGTTAACATACTGGATTGCGATACAAGTAATTTTCAAATGGATCAATTTGACCCATAAGTGGGACCTTAACGGACGCTATCACTATACTTTCAAATAACTAATGATAAACATTTGTAAACGGTTATAGATTCAAGTAACTATTCTTAATACAAATAATTTGTACAAAGTTAAGTGGTTTCAAGTACACTTATCAAATAGTAACAATTTATATAAAATGTTATTGTTTCAAGTAAACTCTTCATATTTAATGGAAGGTAATCCCCATGTCATAATAGCTAATGGGCTTGACTGTAACATAATAGTGAGTTCAAATTAGTCATTTTATTACACTCACTTTTTGACTTGGGTCCAGTCTTACTATCCACTACAAACACTTTCAACACACATTTATATAGTTTCAAGTACTTTTATGTAATACTAACTGTTAAAGCATGCAAGTTATCTCCTCTGATACTCTCAAGAAGAGAAGGTGTTATTCGAGTACCGGAAGTAAACAAACGGCCATATTGGTTTATGTGAGAGTGTAAGAAAATGGGTGTAAGAAGGCGTCTCCATATGCAGAGTGTAATAGTCTGAGTTCTTTGTTGTTAACGTTGGAACTACACTCTGCTACCAATGTTAAAAACAAAGACTAATAATTCAAATAATTATATGTTTTCAAGTAACTATTTCTATTCAATTAATATTTATTTCCACACAGCCATTTAGTTTTAAATATTCCAATTCAATTACCGCAGGGTTGTTTCAAGTATTCCAGTCTAATGCAAACATTTTCTTAAAAGATCTATTTCACCCAAAGATGATGTCTAGACTATATCAAAAAAGGGTGTCCTTAGTATGATACTTAATTGCATCTGGTAGTGGGGCTCCAGTTCTGGAAATCTGGGAGTGCAGAGTCACCCCTTCATTACTCCCAGGTTCACTCTGAACCTAAAATGGTAGTAGCTTTCATGATCCTATCAATGAGTGAAATAGATCTGCTTAAAAATTATTAAGCCTTATCAGCTATGGTTGTAGAATACGCTGAATGGATCTCTGTAGAAGGGTAAGAAGACCCCTTTCAATGTGTCCCGGATATGACACTAAATTATCTGATGGTGAGGTTTCATTCCTGGGGTTTCGAGAAATGTGGAGTACTCTTTCATTGCCATTACTCCCAACTACACTCTGACTTAGAGTGGTAGTACCTGTTAGGGGTCCCATCTATGGGTTAAATAGAACTGTTTAATCATTTAACTGTGTGCAAACAAATGACCGATGATGAATTGCTAATGTTAAACAGTAATTCTCAAAACCATTTAACTGTGTGTGAATAAATAAGTAATGTTGAATAGAATTATTAGTGTTAAATAGCAATACTTGAAACCATTTAACTGGTTGAAAAAAATGAGCTTGGGGTCATTTAAATGTTACCTACAAAATATTTTTTTATAAATCATATATATTTAATATATATGCATGAAGAGAATTTGGCATTAAATAACCAACAAGGGTTAATATGCCATAAAACCCAACCAATCTACCAACAAATTAAGAACTATTAGTATTAGATAGAAATACTTGAAACTAGACAACTGTGAGGAAATTATTTGTATTAAGAATAGTTACTTGAAGCAATAATCATTCGCACATACAAACATATTTTGAGGCAAAATTTTATAGAATTTGAATTATGAATATAGTATGGAGTTTTGTCATTAAACTTTGTGAGCAGCAGTATCTTAACACTTCCTTTTAGGGAGGACATCACATACACAGTTTGTGTGTGTGTGTGTGTGTGCATGCTGGTATTACCGTCATGATTACTATTACTATAATCATTATCATCATCACAAACATTCATCATCATCATGTTGTGCCGCCAGCACGGATATCCCTGACCCTCTCTCGCCACTTCTCCCTATTGTTCATCGCTTCTGGCAGGTCTTCAGGGCTACATCCTGTATCCTCACAGAGCTGCTGTATGGATGTTCAAGCTGGCCGTCCAGCATTTGCTTGGCCACATGTGGGGGTCCATAGGAATACATCACTTATGAGATCGTCCCTGCTTCTCCAGCAGTGTCCTGCATGTCTGGTTCGTCTAACTTGGATAGTTTTCGTGATGGGAGGTAGGTGGCCGTATAGTTGGTGTTTTGTTGGGTGTTGCCTCCAGGACTTGTTCAATATTGCTCGCAGCATTCTAGTGTAATTGCCATCTAGCTTTTTCTCCAGCTATTGTGTTAGCATCCAAGTAGTGCATCCATATAGCAGTATCAATACGACTGCCGCTTGGAAGAAACTGCATTTTATTTTATCGGTCAGGTCTGACTTCCATATGATTGATAGCTTATCGATAGCTGTCCATACCTTTGTTAGCCATGTGTCAATGTCTTTTTCGGTTGATGAGACACTGCTTCCTAGGTCGGTGAACTTGTCTACTAGTTTCAGAGAGCTTACGTCTAGTGTGGAAATGTTGCCTGTTTGATTAAAGCAGATGTATTCCGTTTTGTGTGCATTGATATGGAGGTGAATGCCTGCGGTGGCTCATTCCAAACTATGCAGGAGTGTTTCGGCTTGGTTGGGTGTATTTGCCAGAATCACTATGTCATTGGCATAGTCAGCATCAGTAATTGTTTTTGTGGGGTACCTTCTGCTTCTTTTCTTTGTCAGCTCGAAGATGTTTTCTTTGATTTTATCAATCAATATTCTAAGCACGTAGTCTAGACAGATGATAAAGAGTTATGGGGCTAGTGTGTCCCTTTGCAGTACTTCTGCTACAATGTCGAAGTATTCTGGGTCTCCATCTGGTGAACATACTTTCACTTTGGTGTTTCTATAGAGAATCATTATTGCTGCGACGGTCTCTTTTGGTACACCGTATGCTAGTAGGATTTGTTCCATCTTCCCTCTGTGAATGGAATCAAAGGCCTTGGTAAAGTCGACAAATAGTATTGTCACCAGTAGGTTTTTTGCCTGCATGCCTTCAAGCATTCTACGGATTGTCAATATTTGTGAGGTCATGGATCTATTTCTTCAGAAGCTATTTTGTTTTTTCCTAAGAATGTTGTCAATTTTGGGTTCTATGTGGTTTCGTAGTAGGGCATTGTAAATTTTGGCTGCTATGGATGTAAGTGTTATACCTTGGTAGTTCTTGGCTAATCCGAGGTCACCCTTCTTAGGGAAGGGGAGGATGCATCCTTTCATCCATCTGTCAATCAGATTTTGATTATAGACTGCGTTACTGTGTCGGAGCAGTATGTTGTCGAATTGTCTGGTCTTCCATACTTCTGGGGGAATCTTGTCAAGCCCAGTGGCTTTCCTATTTTTAATTTTTCTAAGAACTGAGTCGAGTTCTTCTTGAGTGAGCGGTTCTAGTTTAATGTCCAATTGCTTACAAATAATTCTGGTGATTATTTCATGTGTAACTTTCGGTGGGTTTCCTAGTAGATATTGAAAATGTTGTTTCCACAGTTTTATTCTTTCTTGTTGGTTTGTAGCTTTCAATTTAGCTTTGTTTATCATTTGCCAAGTTATCCTAGATTGCCTATCTTCCACTGAGTCTCAAATCTTATCTATCAGATTTTGTATGTATTCCATCTGTTCTTTTAGATATATGCCTGCTAATTCATTTTGTGCCTTTTTTAGTTTTAGGGCATTTGTGTTTGTTGGGTTATTCCTATAGCATTTGGAGGCAGTTTTCATGTCTGCATGTTTTTCCCTAACCGCTAACGTTTCCCATGGGACTCTATATTTAGTTCTAGATTTTGCTGGAATACAATTTGCTGCTGCCTTGAGGTGTGCGTTGACGAAATTCTCATATTTGTCATTTGGGGTACCTTTTCCTGTCTTCTCCTGTAATGCCTTGAATCTGTTTCTCAATTCTAATACATATTTATCTCTAATATTTCTGTTGTTAAGAAGGGCCTAGTCAAAGTATTTGGTGGTCGCTGTTCGTGTGGTGTTTCTTCATAGGCTTACTTTTGCCATGATTATTTGATGATCAGAGGACACACCCTTGAAAGAGGAGTATGCTTTGCAATTCATTGTGCTGTTTTCCATTTCTTGTTTATAAAGATGTAGTCTATCTGTGCTTTATTATTGTTCGTGTATGTGAAGGTCCATACTTTTCCCTCCCTCTTTTGAAAGTTTGTAGCGAGGCAGGTTAATCTATTTTCTATCATGAAATCTGTTAGATGTTGTCCATTCCTATTTGACGTATGGTGTAGGCTGTATTTGTTGTTTCTTTTTTTTCCGATTTGGGCATTCATGTCTCTGCCAATGACTAGCACGTTGTGTTTCGGAATGCTACGCACTAGAGGGGATAGCTCATTGTAGAAGGCGATGAGTTCAGTTTCTTCACTAACATTCGTAGGGCTGTAGCAGGAGATGATTGTTGCTCTGGGATTGCCATTAAAAGTAGCTACCATCATCCTAGGTTGTATTCTCTCAATGCTATTAAGTGATTTTAAGGCTCTTGGTCCTATAAGTATTCCTACACCTCCTACCGTGGCATTGACAGAGTTTTTCCATGCTGATACACTGGCTAGCATCCATCCATTGCTAGTATTGTGATATTTGATATCCTCGTTGTGCTTGTATCGGTGTTCTTGTATGCATATTATGTCTATGTTATGTTCTACAGCCGATGCAGTCAGCTCCGGTAGTTGACCTATTCTATTTAAGGTTCTAATGTTAAATGTCGCTATTTGTATTGTTTGTTTGCATTTTAGTAGTTTTTGTTGAACACTGAAGCCAGGGCTCCAACCTCAGCAGGACGTGCCTCTTTTTTAGCCGTGTGAAGAACGATGCGGTTTATGTATGTGGTTTGAGTGTGAGTCATGGTTATCTTTCGATGGCTGTTTTTATTCTCATCTATAGAAGCCACTCTTATAGATGAGCAGCAGTAGTTCCCCAATCGAACTGACAATCCTGAGCATTGAGCTGCAAGACTCACAAGTCCAGGACCACGTTAGGCATTGCGTTTGGCCATCAGAAGGTTTTTCCGCATACCTTTACGTCCATCATGCTGTTTCCCATGTGTACGTAAAAAAAAAAAAAAATATGGGCCTTTCATTTCCAGTAAGTTTAACTTAGTTAAAGTCAAAGAATAAAGTATATTTATAAGAATTTTTTTCTTTTTGTATATTTTCGCCTGTCTTCTGATATTGGCCCTAACATGTTTTCTTTTTTTTTTGCTTTGGGGACTTTCTTTACTTCGGTGTTTTTTTTTTTTAAGCTACTATGGGGGGTGTGTGTCTGTGGGGATTCTTAGCTTTTAGAAAAGACTCTTCCATGTACCAAGTTTGCCAGCACCTTTGACCAGGGTCATATATTAAATTTGGATTAACGGTAAAATTGCCTTTACATTTACAACACACTGTACAAGCGGCATAGTAATTTAAACTGCCAGAAAATTTTACCAAATCACAAACATTACTTATACTATAACTATTCTCACACACTCATCAGCATTTTAATATCAGAAAACACAATTTCCATCAAATTCTATGCAGCCATATTTTTTTAGACTAACTGGGAAGCAATAGATGCTATTAGTTGACCTGAATATATCATTCAAGACACTCTAAGTTCTATTGAATTATTCTCTCTAGAGATGGCTTGACATTTATCAATATGTGTTAAGTGCATCTCTTAAATGATGCCGACAACATTTACAGCATTCTACTTTAAAAAAACAAGCAAAAACAAAAAAACATTTCCCTTTATGTGAAGTATCAATTGCAACCAACTTAACAGCAATTCTCCTGGTAAAAATATCTGTAACAATAATAATTTGTGACAGTCAAACCTTGACTTTCACAGATTTGATTATTTATGTTTGCAACCAATGGTTAAATAGGAATTTTCTAAACTTTGTGGGGGAAAATTATGGAATTAGCATACTTAGAGGGTGTCCACTTTATTTTTTTTTTTTATTGAGCAGTAAATAAACTAATAACAGATAGATGAAAAAACATTTTTTCTTTAATAGCTAAACATTTATAAAACAAACTAGATAAAACTATGGGACCCTAACAGCTACTAACAAGTAAGAGTGGACCTGGGAGTCATGGCAATGAAGGAGTACCCAGATTAATGGTCTAATTTTTTCTCGAGCCATTCAGAGGAGAATATAGAAAATCAAAAATGATGCACATCAGACTGAAAATACTATGAAAACTAAAAAAGTTTAAGTCATAAATACATAAAATAGATGGGACCCTAACAGCTACTAACAAGTAAGAGTGGACCTGGGAGTCATGGCAATGAAGGAGTACCCCACACTCCTCCAGATTTCTAGAATAGGAGTCTCACCATTTGACAGAGTCTATTGTCACCCAGAAGACACCTTTTTTCAAGGGTCTCACCCCTTTGCAAGGAGAAAACAGCATATTCTAAGCCCTGCCAACAGGGCAACTAGTCATTGGCAATCTTTTTCTGTCATCTAGTTCTATTAAAAGAAAGACAAATTTTGAATTTTACATCAGAAAAATTTGAAGAATTGAACATTGCTAGTAGAATGTTTTTGCCAATCCATTCTATAAACTTTTTTGAATGGTGATAGATTTTTTCAAATTTATAGATAAAATATTTCTTTTACTCCAACATAGAGTCTCTATAGTTGATTATTAATTTAGATGAATTTTTTAAAAATCTCATGATCCTTTAAGCAGATTGATAATATGAACCTGTGCATTTTCTTGATTTTAATGAGATAAAAACTAAACAAATATAAAAGAACAGAACAAAGAAAACATCACTAATTTATCCTAAACTGTGAAATAATAACATCAAAATAAATTTATTATTATTTCATGATGCAATTAGTAATCTTTACATTCCCTTTTCTCTTTCAATTTTGACATATTTTTTTGAATGATTACAAACAATAAAAATTATTGTTCAGTTGCAAATTGGCTTGAAAATTGCTTTATTCTCTACATTAAAACATATTCTTATGATATTAAACAAACAAAATTCTCTCAGTGATGTGTCATCTTTGTCGTATTGCAACTTTATTGTACACTATTTTGAAATAATCAAGAGGTTGATCATGGACACTGGTTAGTGAAAATAATTCTAGATGGTTTAGTTCGGTTTGGTTTGGTTTTATGGCATATCAACCGTCTTTGGTTATTTAATGCCGAATGCTGTTTTTACTAATACATTAGATATATCATTTGTAAACACATTTTGTAGATACACATAGTTAAATGATCAAACAGTTCTATTTCTAACAATTCAATTTAGCATAAGTCAACAAAGTTAAATGGTTCCAAATATTGCTATACACCCCTAACAATTCAATTCAACATCAGTCATTTGTTTACATACAGTTAAATGATCAAACAGCTCTATTTCTAACAATTCAATTTAGCATAAGTCAATTCTTTGCACACAGTTTAAATCTCAAACAGTTCTATTTGAACCATAGATAGGACCCTATCAGGTGCTATAACTTCAGACCAGAGTGGACCCCAGAGCTATGGCAGTGAAGGGGTACTCACATTCTCCAAAACTCTAAAATTGGAGCCTCACCATCAGGTTGTTTAATGTCATAATCAGGACACTCATTGAGGGGAGTGGGTCTTACACCTCAGCAGAGATGCAGTTGGTGTATTCTACAGCCCCAGCCAACTGGGCTGATTTCTAGATGGAAACACAAACAGATGTAATTTGAAATAAACAATAATATATACACACAAATGTTTAAAAACTGCACTATTTTATTTTAAAGAATAATCAAATATTATCAGATATGAATAATGTAACAAAATTTTAACTTTTTCTTGTTCCGAGACAGAAAGAATTATTTCTCAATTACTCATGTCTAAAATAAATGGAAAAAACTACTTTCTCTTCCAACTTGGATAAGAAAATTTTCAAATTTACCCATTGATATATATATATATATATATATATATATATATATACGTGTTTAATTAAATAAGACAGGCACTTTGTATCTGTTTATTCCATCTTTGATCCTTGCAAGTCTCTATATGAATCAGTTGACTTTTCGATGGAATGAATTTAGGAAGGCACCATATGTTTTACAAGTATTTTTGGCCCCTACAGGAGCCATCTTTAGGAAGGAAGTAATCAAATGACAAATGCAAAGACAAGTCATATATATTTACATAAAAAGTAGGATGAATAATAAGTAGGAGAGGAATTTATGAAAAATGAGGATTCTTATTAGAGATAAGAGAAAATGCTGCCTAGATATATATACAGACTCCCCCCCCATATATATATATATATATATATATATAAAGGATACACAATGCATGAATATGATCTATATTACAGCAGCAAATCTTGAAACACTACTGACTTTTAAACATATTTGTCCATTTTTGAATAATTTTAGTATAAATACATTACATTCTTATTTATATGGTGCTTTATTCAGACTTTATGTAAATGAAAATGTAAAAATATACCTTTTTTGACATAGAAAAAAAGGGTTAATTTTTACATTTCATTTCCAAGGTACAAAAGCAAAGTCTGAAGCAAATAATGGCCATTTTCTATACTTTTAAGACAGAAGAAATAACACATATTATCCTGGAACAAAATTTGTGTTACATAGTGTTATTCAGGGCAAAAAAGCAAATGGCTACTTTTGATATTTTTCTATACAAAATTTGTTGTACAGAAAGTCAGTATTGAGACATAGTAAAATCCATTTTTATTTTTCTATCTTCCTCTAAAAACTATATATATATATATATATATATATATATATATATATATATCTTAACTTTTCTTTAAGAAAAAAACCAAAAACCAGTTAATTCATGATTATAAATTTATTTCGATTTACAGTTTCATGTTTTTTGGTTCACACCAGAAACTGAAAATACGGGATCGAAATAAATTTATAATCATGAATTAACCGGTTTTTGGTTTTTTTCTTAAAGAAATATTGCTCTGTAATAAATTACATTGAGCTCTCTACCAGGAAAATTTAAATGTTCAGCTCTTGAATGATTTTCTTGTCCTGAGGGAATTACTCCAAACTCTGGTTTAACTTGACCGAATATTACCTATATATATATATATATATATATATATATATATATATATATATAATAAATAAATATATATTAGACTTATATATCTTATATATTTAATTCCATGGAATTTAGACTGCAACCCCTATATGTACATATATATATATATATATATATATATAAGTAAAGTTTAAGTAAAAGTTTAGATTTAAGATTTTTTTGTAAACATAGTAAAAATTAATTGAGTGTAGCTTTATTAATCAACAAATTTCTGTGTGGTCTTTAAATATGATGTAAATTTTAATTTTTCCCCCAAAAAGAAGAATCCAGTGCAATTTAAACTTTGAAAATAATTTGTTAAAAACATCTGATATTACTTGTTTCTTCATTGAATCTCTCTCTCTCTCTCTCTCTCTCTCTCTATATATATATATATATATATATATATATATATAATTAGTTGTGTATGACATGCATGTATAATATACACACCTAAGTTTTAGAAAAAACATCTCTTGTGTATAATACACATTGACTTTTTTAAATTTGTAGCAGCTAAATTTAAACAAAATTTGACATTTGTTCAACATTTAATCCAGTTTATATAGTAAATAAAAAAATGATATAGTTTGTATAATGTTTCAAAACATAAAATTTCCATTGTATTTAGAATATGTTCACATGAAAATGTAACAAACTTTTGGTGAAAAGTTTATATTAGGAAAAAAAAAGAAAATAAACAAGCATTTGAGTGGCCTGTGGCTATTTCTCTGTAAGTAAAGTAAAGTTGGCGACTGTAGTTGAGGGCAACCAGAAGGCTCCCTTTTCAATAGCTACTAAACCAAGGTGTAAGGTAGGGTGCTACTCCTTTCCCAGGGTTGCTCCACTTTACCCTTGATATGTAAATCATATTGCTGAGTGTTAAGTAAGGAGATATCAAGTACCATTTTTAAAGTCTTTGGTATGCCTAAACATGGGATTGAACCCAAGCCTCCTGGACCATTGGCGAACACTCTACCCACTATGCCAATGAGCCAGCCTGACTTAAAACACATTAGTTAGTTTGGACTATTGATATCACGTAGTTTTAGTCATGCTCCATGAAATATGGTGAGGCATGTGACTAGAAAAAAGTTAATTATTTAGTTCTCATGTACACAACACTAACATTCAGGGTGAAAATTCTGAAAAAAAATGTGACTTATACACAAATAATTATGATATATTCTATATGTGTATATATATATATATATATGTAAGTAGGCTGAGTGTAGTTGAGGGCAACCTGAAAGCTCCCTTTTCAATAGCTACTACACTGAGATGGAGGGGACGGTATCACTCCTTTCCCTGAATTACTCCACTTCCCTTTGATCCATACCTTATAATGCTGAGTGTTAAGCAAGGTGTCCTTAGGTACCATTTATTGAGTATTTGGTATGACTTGACCTGTGATTGAACTTCAATCTCCTGGACCACTGGCTAACACTCTACCCAAAATGCCAATGCATTTTTAAAAAGTGAGCTCAATTAAAGTGCTCAAATACTGGCCAGCAGAGCAGTATAAAAACTAACAAAAATTTGAAATTTTATCTTCTTATGTTTATTCCATAATTAATAGTTTCATATATTTTCTTTTTTTGGAAAAATAGTTCCATTTCACAATTATGTTTTTTAGCTTATATATATATATATATATATATATATATATATATATATATATATATATATATATATATATATATTGTCATTCACAGACAGACTGTTTCAGTGTTTCACTGGGAGTGCTCAATTCTTAAGAAGAATTATTGTGTCTCAGCTCATGTGGTAACCGCCAAATTCCCCACTTGAGTGCTCAACCTATGGGGGGAGGGGAGAAGCACACACACGCACATACATATATATATATATATATATTAGCATGTCACCTCATATACTTACATAGGGCATACTAATTAAGGGATGAATCCAAAATAAATACACATTGGTGTACTAAAGTATATCACCAATAGACAAAATATTCTATCTTACCATCAAATGTTTCCAATTCAATGAAAATCTTGGAGACTCACCTGAAAATAGAATTAATCAAAAATCTAATTCGTAAACAAATAAATACTAAATTCAAATGTTTCTTTCAATTCAAACATTGTTAATTACAAAGGTCATTCAATAAATAAAGGAAATTTACCTACATACAAGGGTCATTCAATAAATAAGGGGGATTTTTTGACTGAGTAGAGACCTATTATATATACAAGGGTCATTCAATAAATAAGGGGGATTTTTTGACTGAGTAGAGACCTATTATATATACAAGGGTCATTCAATAAATAAGGGGGATTTTTTGACTGAGGAGGGACCTATTATATATAAAAGGGTCGTTCAATAAATAAGGGGGGTTTTTTGACTGAGTAGAGACCTATTATATATAAAAGGGTCGTTCAATAAGGGGGATTTTTTGACTGAGGAGGGACCTATTATATATAAAAGGGTCGTTCAATAAGGGGGATTTTTTGACTGAGTAGGGACCTATTATATATACAAGGGTCGTTCAATAAGTAAGGGGGATTTTTTGACTGAGTAGGGACCTATTATATATACAAGGGTTGTTCAATAAATAAGGGGGATATTTTGTCTGAGGAGGGACCTATTATATATACAAGGGTCGTTTAAAAAACAAGGGGAATTTTTGAATCAAGTAAAATGCATATTTGAGAATCTTTTTACATAAATGTAAACTTTGAATTGCTTGGAATTGGTTGATTACAAAAATTATTCCAATCTTGCAAAAATATTTCTTTTGAGACAATTCAAGATGGTGGCAAATCAAACAGAATACTCCAGGCTTGAACAGCAGTCTGTCATCAAATCTCTAGTGGTTGAAAAGTATAAATTATGTGAAATTTACAGAAGAATTTGTGATGTGTACAGCGAAACATGTTTTAATAAAAAAAATGTTTACAAATAGACTAAACATGGGTTTGCCACAACAAGCCTGTTTGAAAAGAGAGTTCATGGAGTGGAAACACTCTGACTCTCCAGTAAAAAAAAAAAGTTCTGGGTGCAGTAGTCAGTAAAGAAGGTCATGCTGACAGTCTTCTAGAACATGAAAGGACTCATCACTTTTTGATTTCCTCGTAAAAGGTGCAGCTGTAAACAGTCCTTCTTATTGCCAACTCATATTCAGCTTATTTACTGCATGACCCTCTTATTAGAATAAATAATAAATTGAATTCAACAATTTTTGATCATGACTAAGAGAAGTAAACTGAAACTTAAGAATTTATTGGGCATTCAAAGGAAATACAGCAGTAAAAGAGAAAAGTACAAGTGAAATTTGTATTGCGTAATGGTTATAGGTGTTGGTTCCCTAAGCTTCTAAGGAGACGATCATCTGGAGGTTGCAGGTTCAATCCTGACTGCAAGCGAGTAACAATACAGGAATACTTAACACTTGTACCCGGTTATGGCTAATGGAATCAGAACAGGTGACCACCATGGATTTAAACATCAATTAACAATCAGTAATAATTTCAGAAGCATTAAAGAATCTGTATTAAAAATACAATTATAACAGGATCTAAGAACAATTTCATTCTTCTATGTACATGCAGAGAGAGAAAGAGAAATATATATATATATATATATATATATATATATATATATATATATATATATATATATACTTCACAAAAACACAAAACCAATGGTTCGCTCATCTATTGGAGACACAGACTTCTTTGCCAACCAGCAAAGACTGTTTGTTTACCACAAAGACAGTGTTTGTAAGCAAAGTAGTCTGGGTACCCAAGTTTCTATAGGATGCTCCACTGCATTTTCCTGTTCTGAGTGTTGAGGTTTTGTGAAGTCGACAAATATCACGTAGAAAGGCATATTCTGTTAAATGTATTTCTTGTGTATTCGTCATAAGGAAGATCCTGTCCATGGTTCCTCAGTTTGCATGGAACCCAAATTGTGTCTCATGTTGGAAATCCTCAGCTAGGGCCAATAGTCTGTTGAGTAATATGTGGGCAAACACTTTCCTTGATATGGAGAGAAGCAAGATCCCACAGTGGTTTCTGCAATCTCAACTGTCTCTCTTCTAGAATATTGTATATATATATACGCTGGACATATTTTCTTTCTATTACAAGTTTATATAAATAGACATTTTTTAAAAGGAATAGGTTCACAAGAGATTCCTTTTTTAGATTATTTATTTGGCTCTTATATGTGTTTCTAGCTTCTTGCTGTCATCAGAGAGCATTTTATGTCATTTTTGATTAATATACTGGTGGTGCTTTGATAGGGTTGCTGGTCCTTTTTAGTTGAGATAGATTTTATGCAGGTGTTGGTTTTCTCTCTCTCTCTCTCTCTCTCTCTCTCTCTCTCTCTCTCTCTCTCTCTTTTTCTTCCTTTTACAAGTGTGTGTTCTGTGTGTTTGTGTGGCTGTACTTCTCTTCCCCCAAATTAATCTTTGATATTTGATATGCCATAAAGTTTATTAGTTGTCTACACTGGGTCATTATATATTTATATAGGCTTTTAAAAGTTTTTTCTTTTATAAACCATATATATATATTTTCTCTTAAAAAAACAATAATCAGTCACATTAAGATAATAAATTCATTTCCATCCTGTTAAAAACATTGATATAAATTAATGCTCTAAAAAATTAACAGGCCTTTTACAGATCCAACAAGAAATGAATTAAAATAAATTTTTTTTCACATTTACAACCAGACTAAAAAAAAAACAACAAAAAAAACTTATTTCTCCTATGAAATAAAGCAAGCGTAAACCTTCAAGTAATAAGTATCAAATTATTATGGCATGTAAAACAACATCCAGTCTCATCATATTTTAAATTTAACAATGGCATAATAATTTGATACTTATTATTACTTGAAGGTTTAGGCTTTCTTTATTATATCGGAGAAATAATTTTTTTTTTTTTTTTTATCAGCCAACACTGGTGTGATCATGTGTAAGGGGGTCCATAAGAAAATGTAGCTTATGAGCTCATCCTTGATTTCTAACAGCATCCATCATGTCTTAATTGTATTACTAGGATGGTTTGTGAGATGGAAGGTAAGTGCTGCTTTGCAGGTTGCAGCTTCTAGGATTTATTCAAAACATCATCCAGCAATCTTGTATCGTTCCCATCTAGATTTTTCACCAGGTATTTCATTAAAGTTCAAGTGGTGCAACTATACAGTATCACTGACTCGGAAGAATATATGGTGTAGACATTTCTTTTTCAGCTATTTACTACTAGAGTGTTCACAAGGTGAAATATCTGTGATTTTTTTGTCTAGTTATCAGAATGTAAAAATCAATCTTTTTTTTTTGTCATGTGTGCACATACCATACCATGTGACAATGTTTTGCATTGACTTATGGTTGCTATTTTACTTTTATTTTCTGTCTGATGATTGGGTGCAAAACATGAAACTCTGAGTAATGGAACATAAGCAGGGACATAATTTTGAAATTCTAGGTTTTAAACCTATTCTGCAATAACAGAATTAAGCACTTTTCTTTCTTGTAGAAGAAGAAAAAGATGATGATAATAATAACAATTATAATAATATGCTATGTTGGTGAGGCTAATTCAACTCCTTGCCCAGTCAAAAATGGGAGACATGAACAATGGAGGCCATGTGGTAGCTTCTTCTTTATTAGAAGAACAGCTACTAAAAAAAAAGTTGGAGTCACAAAATCATATGGTATATATATATATATCTCCCACACTCACTTCCACCTCAGGTGAGTGATACTTCCAGCTCCTGTCAACGGTTGCTGACAGGGGTCCAGAGTGCAAGATCAAGTGTATCATGTTACAATACCTGAAGGTTTTTCTTTTTTTAATCAGGAACCATTTGCTTATAATACTACACTGTTTATATATATATATATAAAGAAAAAAATAGAAGGTAACCCACAAAAACAATTACCGACGCTGACTACACCGATGACATAGCACTTCTGGCAAATGCACTTGCCCAAGCAGAAACCCTACTGCATAGTTTGGAATGAACCGCTGTAGGCATTGGCCTCCATGTCAATGCACACAATGCTTTAATCAAACAGGCAACATTTCCACACTAAACAGTAGCTCTCTGAAACTAGTTGACAAGTTCACCTACCTAGGAAGCAGTGTCTCATCAACCGAAAAAGACATTGACACGCAACTAACAAATGCATGGACAGCTATCCATAGGCTATCGGTCATATGGCAGTCAGACCAGACCGATAAAATGAAATGCAGTTTCTTCCAAGCAGCAATTGTGTTGATACTGCTACATGGATGCACTACATGGACGCTAACTAAATGGCTGGAGAAAAAGCTTGACGGCAATTACACAAGAATGCTGTGAGCAATACTGAACAAGTCCTGGAGGCAACACCTGACAAAGCAGCAGCTCTACGGCCACCTACCACCCATCATGAAAACTATCAAAGTTAGACAAACCAGACATGCAGGACACTGCTGGAAAAGAAGGGACAAGCTCATAAGTGATGTACTCCTATGGAGCCCTTCACATGGCCGAGCAAAAGCAGGGTGACCAGCTCGAACCTACATATAGCAGCTCTGTGAAGATACGGGGTGTAGCCCTGAGGACCTGCCGGAAACAATGAACGATAGGGTGGTGAGAGAGAGTCAGGGATATCCATGCTGATGGCACGATAAGATGATGATGATATATATATATATATATATATATATATATATATATAAACCCTTTCCAAATTAGGTTTATTTCAAAATTTTGACAGTTTCAAGGTATCTCAAATTAAAATTTTAAACAAATTTGGCACCACTTCCTTTAAAGGAAATTATTATCATTATATTCACTTGTAAACAAATAAATGTGAATAGCCAGTAAGATCTGTTCTATCTGTCTAGAAATAAAAACTTGATAAGGAATCACTGTATTATTGGTGTCTCAATTCTGGCACAAATTAAATGGTCCATACAGTTTAACCAATGTGGATGCCTGACCTACTAAAACAAAGCAGTTGCTTCCAAAAATACTTCCATCATTGATGTTAATTTCATGAATGCTTTATGAGTTTGGTCATAGGTTGGAGATTGTTGATGGGTAGAAAAGCTACCAAACTCTAAAGCCAGATATTTGAATTAATTTGTCACATTCTATTCTTGCTTTCTAACTTCCTAACCACTTTCTTTAATACAAGCAGAAGCTCTTTGAAAGCTTTACAGAATAATAGCTTGCTGGCTCGTCAGAGGTATCATGCAACGAAATTTGTTTATTATATGATGGTTTGGTTTCTTTGTTTAATGGCATATCAACCTTTGTAGGTTATTTAATACCAAAGCCATTCTCCAAGAAGAACAGTAGTGGTACTATTTAACCCATAGCTGGGAGGATAAGGGGGTTCATACCTTTCCCAAGGGTATTTGCCCAAAAGTGAACGTAATAGCGCGACTGGAGTATGAACTCGCATACTACGATTCTGCAGTCTATCACTTTAACCATTACACCACGAGGACACCCCTTTATTATATGAGGATTGAGTTGTAGTTCATAGATTGACAAAGATCATCTCATGGAATGTCATTGAATCAGTTTTATTTTTCAACTTAATCCCCCTTGTGATCGACACACTACTTCCATTAGTTTTGCAATGCTTGGATCCCATTGGTAAAAAACTCATCAACCGTAGATATGAGGTCATCATATTACTTTTCAGCCCGTCCTTGCATGAGTAAAAAAAAAACTATTGCTGTCAAAAATAGATAAATAAATGAATAAATAAAATATTTGCGTGTATTTACTTAATATCTTCAGAAATTCAATTTTTAAAAGTCAGTTGGAATTCAGAGTTTTTGTTCTCCTACACTGGCTGCTGTCTTAAGCTCAAAGAGTTTAATTTGTCCTACTATTTACCCATATGAGTGATTGATTGATTAATTGATTGATCAATGGTATGTCAACCTGTCTACGGTTATTCTATGCCTAAAGTTTAGGGAATTGCATTCATTAATTTATATCTATATTTTTTTGTATACTTGAGTTTTTGTAGTTATATGATATCAAGTATTCCAATCTAATACAAATAATTTGCAGACAGTAGTATGGTTTCAAGTATTTCTATCTAATAGTAATAGTTATATAAGTAAGTTAAAATAAAGTTGGCGACCTTAGTTGAGGATAACCCGAAGGCTCCATTTTCAATAGCTACTACACCAAGGTGTAGGAGAGGGTGCTACTCCATTCCCAGGATTGCTCCACTTTACCCTTGATCCTCACCTTATAATGCTGAATGCTAGGCAAGGCGGCATTCAGTACCATTTTTTGAGTTTTGATATGACTTGACCTGGGATTGAACCCCAGTCTCCCGGACTCATTAGGCCAATGAAGTTTCAAGTAATTATTTCTATTTAATATTAATAATTTGTTTTCACAAAGTTATGTCTATAATAGAAATAATTTATAGTGATATGATATAAAGTATTCATATCTCATATGAATAATTTTCAAATACATTTATTTGACCCTTAGATGGGACCTTAACAGGTACTACCACTCAGGGTCAGAGTGGATCTGGGAATAATGGCAATGAATGGGAACTCCACATTTCCCAGATTTCTAGAAGTGGAGTCTCACAATCAGATGGAGTTTAATGTCATACCTAGGACATCCCTTTTTTATTGGGGTCTTATCTCTCTGCAGTGTATCGTAAGCCTCACCAACAGGGTATATTATCTGACTGGAGTTTCATTTAGCAAACTAAATATTATGCATAATAATCTAGATATGAAAAAAATAAATATTTAAAAGTACTGATATATCGAAAATGTTATGTGCAGTCAATTAAACTATTGTTGTGGACATTAATTGAAACCATTTTTTGCACACTCAATAAAACCATTTTTTCTCTCTCCTTTCTGAGTTCCAAGGCTCAACAGAAAGACTAATCTGGCACAGCATAGAATAAAGTAAACATTACAAAGTGAATCCGTTCCATATCTACTACAACAGGTTTTGTTGCTAAATATGTGTTAATTTTAACAAAAAGGCTTCCATGGATGCTGTTCTTTCCAATATGGCTTCCAAAAATATATTTTACTAATTTTAGCTAATTAAATATTATTGAAAATGCATAAACATTCAAACAATTTTTTTTTATCATCCTGGTGTCCCTATCTTTTCTAAACTTGTAGGCTTAAGTCTACTCATTCTAATATTTATCATAGCATTTACTGCTCCAATGAGAATAGGCCATAATTTTGTGAAAAGATATTCATTCTATGATAACAGAAAAGCTATTATCCAAAATTCATTACAAATGCAGCAAGAATCTTTGTGACTAAAATCTGGGATTTGCATGAAACTGAAAAATATTGCCACCCACAATAACTAAAAAGATATAAATTTTTGCCACAGTTGATATCTAATAAAGAGAATTATAATATTCAACTTAAAAATAAATTATCTAGTATCACCTATAAATAAGTACACCCTTAACAACTTTTATATAATAAAGTTCATTTTCTTTTAAACCAAAGAAGGAAGAGTCTCTGTGGCATAGAAACTGATGTGCTGAACTGTGACATCTTGTAAGTGAGTTCAAACTCCAGTCATACTATTATGCTCACTTTCAGAAATGGAAGGATGGAATCCTTATCCTCACACCTATGGGTTAAATAGGAAAATAGCAACACTACTGTTCTTCTATGAGGAAGGCTTTGGCATTAAATAACCCACAACATGCCATTAAACAAAAAAACAAACAAACATAGTTTTTATCATTGCTAGTGAAACATTATACAATGAAAGTTGATATTATTACATTAATTTTCTTCTAAACTAAAGACACCAGGATTTTATAATTTCAAGTAAAATATTATACAATGAAAATGGATATCAATTATGACAGTACCATTCATAAATAAGTACACCCCTAGCAATTTCTAATAAAAGTTAATTTTCTTCTAAACCAAAGACTTGAAGTTGTCTGCACTCCACTAAGGAAACTTTACACATTAGTAATTGTATGTGAAAGATTGCGCTTGAAGTTGTCTGCACTCCACTAAGAAAACTTTACACATTAGAAATTGTATGTGAAAGATTGCGCTTGAAGTTGTCTGCACTCCACTAAGAAAACTTTACACATTAGAAATTGTATGTGAAAGATTGCGCTTGAAGGAAACTTCTTTACACATTAGACGCAATCTGTTAGGTTGCAGATTAAAAAAAAAGATTCCCAAATCCCAATGGAATTTGACTTTAATTAAAATATTAACAAATTCTCTCACTTTCTCAAAAAATATTTCTAATATCTTAAACTTGTCCCCCAAAATCAGTAATTTATTCAGTGAACCTCCACCCAGAAGTCAATTACCAAGAGTAGAGTAACTGAAAAAAAAAGTTCTTTATGCTTTGACAGAAAGTCCTAATGGTATTGTCATACACTGACATAGCCTTGTTTTGGTAACCAGTCTAGGAGAAGGAAATCTCTAAATTCAAACCAGCTTTAATCTGCTCAAAACTGACATTGTGTTACACCCTACCTATGGTGGAGAGTTAAGGTAAATACAGACACCTAATATCAGTTATTTATGAATATGCGATAACAAAAATATTTCACTGTTGTGCTTTTTAAGTTTGATTTCTTTTTGGATATATTGTATCATCAAATTACGGATATAAATACAGATTCCAATTTGATAACAAAATATACTTTCCTGATGAAATTGGAACATTTTTTTTAGACTGCAGACTACAATGAACATCAATAGAGCTCGTATTTTTATATCTATTTTTAATTCAATAGTCTGGCTGGATAATGTACTTTTGAGAAAGTGCCATAATTTAGAGATATTGCAGGAATTCTTCAAGGAACCAGTTAAGGCAATGAACTCATTGTTTATTAAAAAGACTGGCTTGCATGCCCTAAAACTCTAAACAGAAAATAAGGATTATAATCAAAAAAGGGGCTGAAAAATTCTCTGTTAAAGCAAAGAAAAAATGACCTTTTTAGTTTTTACTGAGTTTTTTTTAGGAGTAAAAGAAAATTTGATAAGTTTATATATATATATAAGTAAGTAGTCAAAGGTGACTTAAAAGCTCTTTTTTCAATAGCTACTACACTGAGGTATAGGGAAGAGCACTAATCTTTTTCCTAGATTACTCCACTTACCCTTGATCCACACCTTATAATACTGAGTTAAGCAAGGAGACATCAAGTACCATTTTTTGAGTCTTTGGTATGACTTGAACTGGGATTGAACCCCATTCCCCCGGATCATGGGCAACCATTTTTACCCACTATACCAATGGGTATATATATATATATATATATATTTATTTCATTAAACATAATAGACATTTTATGTCTACATATTTTCTTTTGGATCCGTTCGAATTCCCGTATTACTTTTATTGTATTCTGGGGGAATTGATTTATGTATTGTCCATAGTTGCATGTATCCCTAGTACTTTCTGCCCGACTTTGGGCCATCATCAGGGGAGGATCTACTACATTCTTACAGAGTGTAATTTGTCTCTTCACGAGATCACGTCTGTATTCCAAAGTGCTGTTATATTTATGAGCTGCAGGATCATGAAGTTTAAAATATGTATATTTAGGCAGCATTTCTTCGTTAATGCAAATTTCATTAAACATAATAGACATTTTATGTCTACATATTTTCTTTTGGATCCGTTTGAATTCCCAGAAAGTACTAGGGATACATGCAACTATGGACAATACATAAATCAATCGAACGGATCCAAAAGAAAATATGTAGACATAAAATGTCTATTATGTTTAATGAAATTTGCATTAACGAAGAAATACTGCCTAAATATACATATATATATATAAACTTGTAAATGGTCTTTTTTTATAACCTTATATATATATGTAAAATGAACAAGACAAATAGGAATATTTCTATTGTGTTATTTTTTTTAATTTTTTTTATTGTTTTCTAATTTCAAACTTAGGTCATTTTCAAGAGAAAATTTTTTAAGAAAGTTTTTGAAATATTTTTAAAAGAATTGATATGCTATAAGAGAAGCAACAAAAAAATGAAGTCATGATATAGCATATCCATTTCACTGAATGAAAATTATTTTCTGGTATCCAAGTATCTTCAACTGACCTTCACATGATCTTTGCTATTGTTCACACCTAAGCTCTCCATTTGCTATATTTATGTTAAGTATGGGCAGAGTATGTTTCAAATTAGCTGTGACTGCTTTGGTCAAGCATTTGTTGGTTTAGGTGTTTATGTGCCATCCCAAATCTGTCTATCCTATTTCAAAGCAGCATCTTAGCAACTATTAATTATGATGTCAAAGCCATTCAAGATTAGTGTTTGGAGATATTTTATTGATTTATCTTAGTGTCCAAATCATTATTTGAAATTATTTCTTTGATGTTGAACTTTGTATCTGTTGAAATCATGACTGTTTGAGTGAAAATGTTATTCTACAATTATTAGTTTGCAGCCATCCATAGATTTGATTCTATCTTGTTAATATTTAAGCCTTGACTAACTTTACTGTGCAGTCCAATAAACAAATGACATTTCTGCTTCTGCAATTAGATATCTAGAAATTTTTAAAAGTTTTTCTTGTTGGCAATGTTGTATAGCACAGAAAGACGACAATGTTACTGTATAAAAATATAAATCTTCTTTTATTTTTCCTTTTATTACTCAAAATGTATGGTCATGTAAGAGTGGCATAACATAATGGCCGAGGGATTTTGTTTTATGCCTTTGGGTTTAGTTAGGCTGAGAACCTTTCGGCTCAGTGAATGGGTTACTTAGGTGCAACATTAACGCAGGTGTTCATGCGTGCGCGGAGTGGAATGTCATTCAGAGATGTCACAATAGCCCAGATGGGAAATGGGGCTAGAGAGTGTGAATGACGTCATGCACCAGAAGCGCGCGGAGGAATTTGGGAATTTTGAAGAAACTTAGTTAAGTTGAAAACTAGACACCAAACGAGAAGGGTCGACTTTCAGGGTTTGCAGAGGCCAGACGAATTTGCGCACTACGGGCGCCGCTCGAGATGTGAGGGCAGATGGAAAAGCCAGAATAGAAAGAATGTGTATCTCTCTCCTTATGTCGAAGAACCTTTAAACTCAAAAGTAATAAAAAGTCATAAGTGTTTTTCGTGTTTTGAGATTTTTATGTACTCTGTATATCTGTTACGAACATTCCATGTACGTTTCAGCATATTCATGTATGGCTATGTTACAGTGGGAGAGAGTCAGAGACAGCTGAGCTACATACACACTGGGGCTGACAGTATGGATCTTCTGAGAAGCCTCTCTGTGTTTCTGTTCTTTGGGTTGAAATCTCCACGGTTATATGATATGCCGGGCGCCTGTATAAATTCTTGTGTTTATATCTCATCCAATCTGCTGCTTACACATTCTATGTAAACAAATGATTCTCATCAAATAGAATCATTAATATTAGATCAGAACACTAGAAAACAGTTGACTGCATGATGGTCGTTCAAAAAGTTCTAAACTTCACCCAGAAAGAATTACATAGCTGAACATTTTTGTTGTGGCAATATACTGCCACTTCTTATAAAACTAGAAAAACTAAGTCAGATTTAATTTGTAATTTCTGTGCCAGTGACACCCATACAAAAGTAAGAGGTATGTGACAATTCTGTGCAAGGCTTGGAAGGTTTTGAATGACCCTCATAGGTAAATTTTTTTGTATTGATAAATTATAACAATGTGTAAATTAAATGATTCTAGATAAACAGGTTCGTAATTTTTGAAAAATGATACAAAATATTGAAAATATAGTTGTAATTATAATCAAACACACACACACACACACACAACCACACACACAGGTGCGTGTGTGTGTAGGTGTGTAGAGTATTGGACAAAAGAAAACACTGAAAATAGACAGTATAAGAACTGAATTATTATTCATTCTAGCCAAAACTTTTAATGAAAATTCAATGGCTTAGGGACACATTAGAACTGATTATTTTCCTTGATTATTTTTGTCAAAGTTTCCTTAGTTGTTACATAAAATCATAATTTCTAAAAAGAACATTCTTAGACCTACAAAAATAAGAAATTTCTAAGAATTTTCTCTTTGTTGATTTGGTTAGTTGGTTGGATTTTATGGCATATCAACCTTTATAGGTTATTTAATACCAAATCCATTTTTATACAAATAATCAGTTCTATTTCAAACCATTCAGTTTAGCATGAGTACACAGTTTAATTGTCAAAAACATTTTTATTTCAAGCTATTCAGTTTAGTCAAACAGTTCTGGTTCAAATAATTCAGTTTAGTGTGACACAATGCGTAGCAATTCGTTTCCATTTGTGTTGGCACCACTCAGACGATCTCTTTGTCTGTTTTGGCATGAAACCCACACAAAGGACTAAGGACGAGATCTCCTGTGAAACAGGAAATGGAGGAGGAAAGGAAGGTCTGAGGGAAGACAGAGAGAGTCAGCTGCCAACGGTGGGCAGAGGAGGACAGTCGGCGTGAGATAGCTGTCCAGAGAATGAGACAGTCAGCAGAAGGAGGCAGGAGAAGATGGAAGCAGGGCAGAGAAGAGAGTCAACAGAAGTCAGAAAGGTGACTGCAAAGACCTGTTGACTTACAGAGGCCCGGTTAACCAATGCAAGAAGATGCCAGCATTTTCAGTGGCTTTTGTAGAAGTTTCGTGCAAAATACACACTCGTGATAGTCTACAAATGCATGGAAAGCTGCACAAAAGCGTCACACAGATTCCCCTTTCTTGCGCTTGGAGCTGACCCAAGTCTGTGTTAGTTTGTTTTTTTTCTTCCACCCTCTCTGTTGTGCTTTGTGCATCTGTAATGAAATGTATAATACCCCTGGTTGGAAATGAGGAAAAACCACTAGACGAATCACTGGCCATGAGTAGTTTGGTTTAACAACTTTGAGATAGTCAGGGGTCGGCTGACGGGGGTGTTGTCACATTAGTATAAGAATAGTTTTTGCTTACACAGTTAAATGTTAAAATCAGTTCTATTTCAAACATTTCATAAGTACAAAATTAAGTTCTATTTTACCCATAGATAGGACCCTATCAGGTGCTACCACTCCGGCCCAGAGTGGACCTGGAAGTGATGGCAATGAAGGGGTACTCTGCATTCCCCAAAGCTCCAGCATTACTGGAACCTTGCCATCAGATTGTTAAGTGTCATATCCAGGACACTTGTAAAAGTGGGGGAGGTGTTACCCCCTCTGCAGAGAAGCAGTCAGTGTATTCTACAGCCCCAACTGACTGGGCAATTGTTGACTTGATATCAGATTTAAACATTCTTCTGTGCCATTTACTGCCAGATTAAAACACAATGAAATTTAAATAGATTTTGCTCTCTTTCCAGTTATATACCCTTCTCTATACAATCTGTTAAAAACAAAGAACTCAGACTTTAGCACTCTGCATATGGAGATACCTTTATTACACCCTTCTTCTTACACACTCACATAAACCAATATGGTCGTTTGTTTACTTCTGGTCCCCGAATAACGCTTTCTCTTATCGAGAGTATCAGGAGAGATAACTTGCATGCTTAACACAATCAGTATTATTATATTGAATTGTCTTCCAACTCCCATTTAAAAACATTTGGATGGGTACAGCACAAAGTTAAACTTCATAAATCAGTCAATGCAGGTAGTATTGCCACACTTAAAAAAATGGTACTAATAATCTTCCTTCTCCAATTTCAGAATACAATCTTGTTGCCCAGTCTGCTGGGGCTGTAGAATACACCGACTGCTTCTCTGCAGAGGGGCAAGACCCCCCCAATGAGTGTCCTGGATATGACACTAAACAATCTGATGGTGAGGTTCCAGTAATGCAGGGACTTCGGAGAATGCGGAGTACCCCTTCATTGCCATCGCTCCCAGGTCTACTCTGGCCCAGAGTTGTAGCACCTGATAGGGCCCTATCTATGGGTTAAATAGAATTAACAGCATTCTTATGCTAAACTGAATTGTTTGAGTAAACTGAATAGCTTGAAATAGAAATGCTTTTGACAATTAAACTTTACTTACATTTAAACTGCGTGCTTATGCTTAACTGAATTATTTGAAATAGAACTGTTTTTCGACATTGAAACTGTATTTACACTTAACTGAATTGTTACATATAACTGCTTGAATAGTTTAAATAGAAATGTTTTTGACAATTAAAATGTGTACTTATGCTAAACTGAATTGTTTGAAAAAGAACAGATTATTTACATAAAAATGGATTTGGAGTTAAATAACCTACAAAGGTTGATACGCCATAAAACCCAACAAACCAAACCAAACCAAACCAAACAATCTTGTTTCACTCATTAAGTACCATTTGGTCTTGTTCTTCACTAAACTAAGCTAAATAGATATCTTTAATGTAGGCCCTCCCCATTTAGAAGAAAGTCCAGTTGGCTGGGGCTCTAAAATACACCAACTGCATCTCTGAGACTCCTCTCCCCATAACAATTTTGCTGGATATAACATTGAACAACCTGATGGTGAGTCTCCAGAAATGCTGGAGCATGGGGAATGTAGAGTACCTCTTCATTGCCATAGCTTCCAGGTACACTATGGCCAGGAGTGGTAGCACCTAATACGGTTTTATCTATCGGTCAAATATAACTGTTTGACATTTAAACTGAAAACTGGATGGCTGTTTTGACCTTATTAGGTCTCATCGACAGTGTATATCGTAATCTCCACCACTCGAGATTGAACCAGCGACCACAGATTGCAGTGCCGAAACTCTACACCTGAGCCACCAGTTCATATTGCACACAAGTGACGCCAAATCAACTAGTCAAGGTAATTGCATGGCCAAATAACCTAAATGTGTCTTGCAACTTACATCCTTACTCTTTCCAGAGGACAAAGCTTAATAAATATCTTCAAGGCATGCCCTCCCCATTTAGAAGATTGTCACTACACAATCTTCCTTCTCTCAATTCCCAGCATTTGGCCTTGTGCTGCACTAAACAAAGTTTAATATATATCTTCAAGGTAGACCCTTTCCATTAAAAAATTGGCACTACACAATCTTTCTTCTCTCATTTCCCAGCATTTGACCTTGTTTCTTGTAAATATCTTCAAGGCTGGTCCTCCCCATTAAGAAGATTGGCACAAGACAATTTTCATACTCCTAATTCTCAACACTTGGCCTTGTGCTTTGTAAATATTTTCAAGACTTGCCCTCCCCATTTAGAACATTGCTACAACAGAACCTTCCTATTCCCATTTCCTGCCATTTGGCCTTGTGCTGAATTAATCTAAAGAATATCTTCAAGAAAGGCTTTTGCTATTTAGAATATTGCCACTATATATTATTTCACCCTCCATTCCCCACTATTTGGTATTTTGCTGTACTAAACTAAGGTTAGTAAATATTTTTAAATCAAACCTTCCTGATTTAGAAGATTTGTCACTACACCATCTTTCTTTTCTACAATTCCTGCCTTCTCATGTTGACTTGAGCCAGACTAAATTCCTATTTTTTTTAGGTTGATTGGTGCATCGTAATCAACTTCCACTATTCGCTTTGTGAGAGATAATGTCCATATAACCATTATTTCGCAAAATTTATCACAATCTAGGGATACCATTCACAAAGGAGAAATTTTTTAAGGACATTACCAAAATAGATAATGTTGAAAACAGATTTCATGTGAAACTATTTCTATCACAGCTGTTTCTGCATCTTTAGTTCTGACTTTTTGCTTTTTTTTCTTATTTTTATTTGAAGCTTTCTTTTTGTTTTTTTTTCTTTCACCTTTAATTTATTCATCTTTCTTTTTAATATCTCCTTTTTTTTTTGCTTTACTTTTTTTCTCCTTTCTTTATTACTTTTTTGTGTCTTTTTTTTTTCATTTCTAATTGAAACTTTCTTCTTTCTTTCTCTTTAAATTACCTTTTCTTTTTCTTTCTTTTTAATTTTTCGTCTAATTCCTTTTTTCTCTATTTTTTAATTTCTTGTCTAATTTCTTTTCCTTTCTCTTTAGTTTTTCTTTGAAATTATTTTTCTTTCTCTTTCACCTTCTCTTTAGTTTCTCTTTAATTTTTTCTTTCGCTTTTTTTTCTTTGATTTCTTTTTTAATTTTAGTTTCTTTTTAATTTCTCTTTTAAATTTTTTCTTTTTCGTTCGTTTTAATTTTTTCTTTTAATTTCTTTTTCTTTTTCATTTCTCTTTTAATTTCTTTTTTCTCTTTCTTTTTCATTTCTCTTTTCTTTCTTTTCCTTCTTAATTTCTTTTTTTTATTTCTTTCCTCGTTTCTTGGTTAAGTTTTTTTCTCTTTCAATTTCTTTTTCTTTCTTTTTCTTTTTAAAAAATTTCTTTCTTTCTTTCTTTCTGTTAGAAAGAAATAGGCGGTGAAGTGTTGTGGACCGGGGAGGGGGGTCAATAAAGCATTCACTGAAATAAACATTAGCATGTTCGTTTCACTTTCTATTTTTATCGGATTGCACTCTTTTAAAATCATGATTGATTTTTGCTCATTTTCAATTACTTTTTAGTCATTTTCCCTCTCTTACATCAATACTGCAGGATAAAAATAAAGTCCTTATCATACAATCAGCTGCTATCAAGGTAATTATATATATATATATATATATATATATATATATATATATATATATATATATATATATATATATATACACGTTGAATGTTAAAAGTCCATAAGACTTCAAAGTTGTTATTTCAAGTTTCTTTCAATTTTATCCTTGGTTAATGTACATTTTGCCATTTTAGAATTTAAACAAGAACTGGGGAACTTTTCCACGTTTAAAGGTCATATCTAAATTCATTCTCTCTAAACAAGGTTGCATTCAATTAATTCTTAGAATGTAATTGTTCAACCCCTCCCCCATGAATAAGATGTGACACAAGGTCAATTTTTAAGCGGAGTACAACTAGTTTGAAATCAGAGTTTTTCTTTTCTTAGACTGGTTGCCTCACCAAGGCTAAATAATCAGACTGCCCTACTGTTTACCTATTGCAGGAGTTGGTAAACAAATGTATTCATGCCTTTCCCAAGCGCATTACCACAGTCTCGTCCAGGAATTGAACTTGGGCTGCCAATTCCATTTCCTATGACAATAACAAGTACGCCAAGTGCTCGTACATTTTTTTAACAGATCTTTTTTTGCATACAGTTTTATTGAATACGAATGATTTTTAAACAAATCTATTTGACCCATTTGTTGAGACCTGAACAGGTATCACCATTCAAGTTCGTATTGGACCTAGAAGTAATGGCAATGAAGGGGTATTCCACGTCCCACCGAGCTCCAGAACAGAAGCTTCACTACAACATGCAGTATAGTATCATGCGCATTTCACACGTTTTTAGGGAACGGGTTTTACTCCTTTGCAGGGGATACAGCCAGTGTATTTTAACTTCATGCACAGGGCAATTCATACTTTTAGTAAATAGTCAAAATTGAATTAATATGAGAATCATATTCCTGTTGAATATTGTCTAAGGAGTTGGCAACAGGAACTATTGCCAACTACTTAGGTCAGCATAACTTTCTTCACCGAGTGTTGTGCCCAGAACCTTTTATCTACTAGAGAGTCACTGAGTTTCCTCTCCATGGACTTTCTTTTCAATTCAGCCCACAGTGGCAAACCAATGTTTAGCCTTTTTGTTAACATTTTTTTTTTTACTAAAACTTGCTTCTCTGTACATATGTTACATTCTTCTGTAAATTTCACATGGTTTGCACTTATGAGCCAGCAAAAATTTGATGACAGACCTCTGTTTAAGGCAAGACGACTGTTTGATTTGTTTTACTTTAAAAGAAATGAAAGAAAAAAAAAACTTTATTAATCTTTTAATAATATTTTTGAGATTTCTTCTTTTCCTTTATTTTCTTTTATTTATTTTTTGATAACACATTGGGATATCAAGTTCTAAAGATGAGTTGTCCAAGTGATTACTCAAAATGGATAAGAACTTTTTAAAATGCTTGATTCAATACTTGTCTTAAGCAGAGCCAATTTAAAACATAAAATATTAAAATGATCACAGAGTCAAATACTGTCCATGATTGAATTTCACGTATGATAGACTGTACAATTACTATATCGATTTTCGTATTGTGTACAGTTAATTGCTGTTATACTAATTTTTAATACAGTGAACGTGAATATAATAAAGGTGGAAGGAAGAAAAAAAAAAGTACTCTCTCATTTTTCCTCTTGATATTGCTTCACTCATTTTAATTTTTGACATTTTTATATTATATAGCTGTATGGCCGTTTACTTCCCATCTCACAAACCATTTAAATAAAACGAACAAGACATGCTACGCACAGCTGGGGAAGTAACAACGAACTCATAAACCATACACTCCAATAGACACATGAACACAATAGTGTAAACAAAAAAAATCTTACATTCATCCACTCTATACGGACACTGGATGCCATCTAGAAAACCTGCTAAGAGAGAGAGAGAGAGAGAAAGAGAGTCAAAGGAATCCGTGATTTTAGAATACTATGATGATGATGATGATGAAAATATATACGAGGGTAGGCTGATATTTTCATAGGCTGAAAAGTTCATATGATGGCATCATACCTGCTGTTAGTGAGTTTTTTCGACTAATGGGATCCAAGTACTGCAACACCAACTATGACCATATCAACCACCAACATCAATCACCCAGCTAATAACAACAACAAAGTCAACGTACACCAACAGCGACGGGATATCTCTACCAACGACGACCATATCAACCACCAACACTATGTTGAGAATTAAACCATACTTCATTACATTTTATGAAAGTATCTAGGTCAGTCTGTTAACTTTTCAGCCAAATTATATATATATATATATATGTCGTGACCCGCCTAAAAACGAAACAAACCGGATCACTCAAACCTTAAAAACATTACATCCGGTTATGACCGATCATGAAACCTTATATAACCATGACCTGTCGTTACAGTTAAAAGAAAAAGTGAATAAATGACATCTACATCATTAATAGGGCTCGTCTTTCAAAAGTAATTCGATTAAAATAAAGTGGATTATTTTCTGAAGCCTATCCCAGGCTAAAGAAGAACAGTATTTCTACTTCGATTTTTGAAAGACGAACTTTACGTTAAGGCGGCTCTGTTAGTGTGTCACAGTTTCT
Source organism: Sepioteuthis lessoniana (assembly GCA_963585895.1). Classification (NCBI taxonomy): domain Eukaryota; kingdom Metazoa; phylum Mollusca; class Cephalopoda; order Myopsida; family Loliginidae; genus Sepioteuthis; species Sepioteuthis lessoniana. The sequence continues at coordinate 4,197,698 of OY757927.1, forward strand.
GTTTGGTATCAATAAGCCCTTTTTGGACAGCCCAGCATATAGGAGCGGTGCGCTTTCGTAGCGAAGCTCTTTCAAGGATGAATCGTACATCTCGTGATCGCATTCGCCTTACTTCCCTTAGATATGCCAAAAAGTCCTTTTAGGGTTCACTAGAGGTCTCCTTCTGCTGGTTGGAGTATCTCTGATGGTTCTTACGAACTTGTCGAAGCAGACAGCCTGGAAGCAAAGGACTCTAAGACCACCCGGTCTTAACTATTCGGTCGGTTCCCTGTTAGTTCGTTCGCTTGGCTGCGCAGCACTAAGGCACCTGTGAGCCAAAGCATTCAGTTCTCTGTCTGCGCAGTGCTAAGATACCGCAAAATCTTAGCCGCGGCTTCCAGGTCCGTTTGCTCGATTCGTTTGGCACAACTGCTCAGCGCTAAGGTACGGCAACGTAAGCTGTCGCTTCCCTATCTGTTTGCATTTCTGCGCAGTCCTAAGGTACAGTAACCTCAGTTTCGGTTCCCTATCCGTTCGAGTGACTTAATACAGCTAAGGCACGATAGTCTAAGTGCACCGACAGCGGCTGTACCTCTCTACCGAAGACGCCCATATCAACAACGTCAACATACACCAACAGCGTCGGCATATGTCTACCAATGATGACCATATCAACCACCAACGTTACTCATCCAACTGACTACAACAACAGCGTCAACGTACACCAACAGCGACGGTATATCTCTACCAACAACGACCATACCAACCACCAACATCACTCATCCACCTGACTACAACAACGACGTCAACGTACACCAACAGCGACGGTATATCTCTACCAACAACGACCATATCAACCACCAACATCACTCACCCAGCGGATTATTTGTAATCTCGACACAATTCTTTTGGCTGTCATTACTCTCACGCTTAACTAAAACAATTTGCGGGGTCGACGTACTTATCGGCTCCGCAATATATATATATATATATATATATATATGAAGGAATATCTATGTAGCAAATACTCTTTTAGACATGTTTGACTAAATCTAACAGAGCTCTTTAAAGACCGGTCTTGAGGCTTTAGAAAGCCACATAGACCTGAAAGCCCCAGACTTCCACCCAATGCTTTAAGCCATCAAATTTATGTCTGCAATCGTCTCTTGTGGGACATACAACCAATATGTATTCAAGAAAGGAATTAGATACAATTTAATAATTGTTGTATATTTAGGCAGCAAAATTCTCTTTTTAACATGTTTAATAAAATATGACACACACGGATTGTTTATTCAGTTTTTCCTGTTATCAAGTAATAAATGGATCAAGGTGGCATGGCAATTGTATAAAATCATCCCCTCTCTCTCTCTCTATATATATATATATATATATATTTACCCTCCTCCACGTGCAGAATATCACGCAAGGTAATTTTTAAGAGGCGTTTTTAACTGGTTTGAATTCAGAATTTTCCTTCTCCTAGACCGGTTGTCATACGAAGGTTAAGTAACTAGTCTGCCTTACAATTTAACCATAGCTGGAGAGAATAGTTGGATTTCTATCTTCCCCAAGAGTATTAGCGCTATGTGAACTTCAATCCAGGATTTGAACTCGAATCACCATATCCATTTCCGACAACGATAACCTTTGCACCACAAGCTCCTCCACACACACACACACACAGAGAATTGGACAAAAAACAGTGAAAAAACTAAACCTTTTTTTTTATCGTTGACATAAATTTTGATGAAATTCCAAAGGCGTAGACACACATAGGAAGTGATTATTTTCCTTTAATATTGTTGTCAAAGTTCTTTAAGTTGTAGTAAAAAATCATAATTTCAAAAAAGAAAATTCTTAAACATACCAAAAGATACGAAATTTCATAGAATTTTTTTCGTTTTCGTGATTTGATATCCTAATTTGTGATTCGTCCTTTGCTAATAACAAGTAAGCAATTGTTTGAGTTTGGAAACGGTCAAATTGTGGCATTCAATGATTGTGAACGGTCACTTCGAAATATTGTAAAGAAATTCAATCACTATCATTCATCAACAGATGTTTTCCTAAAAAAAGAAATTATCACTAAGAAGATTGTATTGCAAGAGAAAACGACAGCATGGATACCATACCAAATATTAAGTGGTCATAGATTTTCCTAATATCTCATAAATTAAGTCAACTGTCTTCAATTGCCTTTATAAAAAGTTTTATGTCACCTGTTTTTTGTCTAATAATATATATATATATATATGTGTGTGTGTGTGTGTGTGTGTGTGTGTACGTGTTTTGTGCAAGTGATTGCTCAAAGGGAACTACATCTGATGGTGGGTCTCTAGTTCTGGAGAAATAGAGAGTGTCATGATCATCTTCATTGCGACGACTCCAAATTCACTCTGACCTAAGGTGGTAGTTCCTGTCAGGCTCCCAACTATGGGTCAAATAGAACTATTTAAAATTATTCTTATACGATGGGATCGTGTGCAAAATAAAACTTCTTAAGAAACAACTACACAAAGAATGAGCCTCCAATAAACACGATTCCCTAACCTCCAGGCAATCCTAAATGGGTTGAAATGCCATTAAAATCAATCAATCAATCAAGTTGTATAAAAAGTGTACGATGCTCTAATTAAGCAGAGCTGTTGATTTAAAGTAATATATTAAAATAATCACAATGTCAAATACTGTCCATGACTGTAAGTTTTACGTACGATGGGCTGTACGATCATTAGATGGATATAAGTATTGTGTACAGTTAATTGCTGTTGTTACATAGCAGGAGAGAAGTGACAACAACACAGGTATAAAAACATAAACTCTTTTTTTTATTTATGAAAGATCGAAATGGCTGGGAGAGAGAGAGAGAGAGAGAGAGAGAGAGAGAGAGAGAGAGAGGGATAGACAGGGAACAGCTAAGATACGATATCTTCAGATTTACACCAGGTGGAGATACATCTCTAGAGAGCCTTGATTCTTCGTGCTTCTTTCACAGGAGACTGCTACAGGGCCGGCTCTCAACTCGCCCCTCCTCGGGCTAGCGTCCAAAACAGCGGAACCGCTACCTGCTTACCGCTGACTCTGCTGGCTGCTGACTGACTGCTCTCTCCAACTGACCGCTGAGGTTGAAAACTTCCGTCGTTATATTTTTTTTTTACTTCTACGCAATTTTTCCAACGCAATTCACGTGGTGTTTCCGTTGTCGTATTCTCATCTTAAGACACAGCTACACATCCTATTTAGAAATCTACAAAGTAACCGGCCTGTCAAAGGTTAATATATAACACTGTTAAACTAATTTTAACGTGGTAGAAGTGTGTATAATAGGTTTCTTTTTTAATGGTATATCAAACTAGGTGGGTTATTTAATACCAAAGTCATCTTTTAATCAATAGCTAGAGTGATAAAGAGGTCCATACCTTTCCCAAAGGTAGTAATCAGAAAGTGAATGTAATAGGGTGACTAGAGTTTGTACAAGCTAACAACAATGTAGCAGTCCAAAACGTTAGCTACTGCGCCCCAGGGACGTCCTCACCTTGTGTGTATGATAAAGAGGGACGACTGAGAATGAAAAAAAAAACGATATAGCCTTTCCAATTCTTCCCCTTTAAACTCACTCTTCACACCTTTTTTCTTTATTTCTTTGATATTTCGATAATGCATACACACACACACACACACACACACATATATATATATAGGTACTATAGGTAGCAAATTCTCTTTTACACACGTGTCATTAAATCTAACAGAGGATTCAGTTTCTGTTAAATCTGTCTTTTTTGAGAAAGTATTAGGATATCTCAATGGGCTAAGACCAGACATTTTGAGCCGGCACTTACACTCCCAAACCTCCCAAGCCTACTAGGGGCCCCCAGAAGGGAAGGTTTAATATAGTTTCCATGAATGCCACTTTATAAAAATTGACATATACGAGGGTGAATCAAATAGTAATGTCTTTTTCTTTAGTACAGAAATAATTACCAACAAAAGATTATGTATCATACATCAAAATAAAGCTGGCAATTTCATTTACAGGGTGGAAAGATAAAATTGTCGTCCTAAAGAAAACAACACTACAGCTTTATTTTAAAACTTTTATTGAAAAATCAATTCAGCTAACTTGATTATGTAGTAGAGCTGACATCTACAGGGTGGAACGATAACATTGTTGTCCTAAAGAAAACAACACTACACCTTTATTTTAAAACTTTTATAGAAAAAATCAATTCTGCTAACTTGATTATATAGTAGAGCTGACACCTATTCAATGTGGCCGCCTTCAGCCTCAATCACCGCCTCGATACGGATCCGGAACTGGGAGCATGCCTTTTCCACAAGCGCTGGCGGGAGCTCAGAGAATACTCGGCGGATGGTGGCGATCAGGCTGGCTTTGGTGTTGTGGGAGGTCATGTTGGTGATGTTCTCGACGTATGACCAAACGAAGTAGTCCAGCGGGTTCAGGTCGGGGAAGGAGGGGACCCACTGAGAGAAGAGTACAAAGTCGTAGCACTCCTTCTGAAGCCAAGCCTGGGTCTCTTTGGACTTGTGGGCCGGCACCGAGTCCTGCTGCCACACCCAGGATCTGCCACCGGCCACCTGATTGCACCAAGGGATCATCACACTCTTCAGCACATCCAGGTACACTTTGGTGTTGACTTTCAAGCCGACTTCGAAGATGTGTGGTGGCGTGATGTGGCCCTCACTTGAAACCACACCAAAGACCATAACCATATCTGTCCGAAGGGTCGTCCGATGCGTTGAGCCGTGCCCTCAAGCGTTGAACCGTCCGGATTTGCATTTTGAGGGTGCTGACAATGTTCCTGTTGTCATAACTTGGATCGTTAGAGAGCATGAGTTGTACAGCGGTGCATCTCCGATCTCGCTCGTTGAACATTGTGTCACTTTCAGACATGATAGAAGGCTCCCATCGCTCTTGGGATTTGTATACAACTGGCCAACTAGTAGATGGTCTGCAACAAAAAAAGAAAACCGGTTTTGATTAAACAGAAATGGAATCATGTCGTCTTTTCTAGGGCGAAAATTTTATCGTTCCACCCTGTAGTTCTGCGTCGGCTATTTGGAAAATATCCATGATTAAAATTTTCTTTAAATTGCTAATATTTTGACGCCAAAGTAGATTTCCAGTGTAAATATCACGTACATGACATGTATAATTCCATTGTTAGAAGCAAAATCCATTTCAAACTGTTTTCATTTCATTTAGTTTGATACTGCCAAGTGCTATAAAGGCTTGATACGCCACAAAACCCAACCAACCGAGTGCTATAAATATTCCTCTTAAGTTTTCTTTTAGAATTATTAAAAAAAAGTTTTTTGGCGCTTTTACATGTACGACAAAAGTGTAATAAATTAAAAACGAAACTATACAATTTATAGCCATTTTTTTAAGCGAAGTTATTTTCAATATTTTTTACAATAATATAATGTAGGATAATATATATTTTGGGATATCATAAAGGTTAATCTAAAATTAAGTTGAAGGATGTTTCCCCTATCAAGTTGTCGGAGTGCCATGCTGAATAACTCCCTTCGTGACATTACTCAGGACAATTACTTTGGTTTGGTTTCTTTTTTTAATGGCATAACAACCTTTGTGGGTTATTTATTGCCAAAGCCATAATAGTAAGGATACCATTTAACTCATAGCTGGAGGGAATAAAAGGGTATATGCATTTCCCAATGGTATCAGTACGAAGTCGGGTAACTGGAGTTCGAACTCACTATTATGTCGCAGTTCAGCATGTTAACCATTACACTACAATCAATCCCCTTCAGGACAACTAGGTTATCTGGTAGTGCCCATCTCCTCACTAAATAACAAAGGATATGCTGTATTACATTACCAAACAGTTAGGAAAGATTCTTGACCTTTAGTCAAAACACTGAAATTACCAACTTTTAACTCTTCACACGAATAGACTCACCAAAAAATATGAGATTTATATATATATATATATATATATATATATATATATATATATATATATATATATCGTTTAAATATATATTGGACCAATATATATAGAGAGAGATTTGGAATAACGAGTGAAACTCTTGTAGACGAGTTACATTTTGCCGGACGTGTTAGGTGCTACACGGATTGGCTCGTGCGGTCTCATTCACTTGGTCTTGCTTGTGACCTACACCTACACGACCTTAGCTTGTGACCTACACCTACACACCTTAGCTTTAAGAGGCCGTCCTCCAGGCTTTTACCTCCTTCTGCAGGATTAGGTTCATTGCCTAGAGTCTGAGGTGCCTCTTTTTATGGGAATACCAACGGGGTCAAGGTATTTTGGGCACTGCTGGTCATGAGAGCTTCGGTCTGTGTCGTGCTCCTACACTAAAAAACCCCTTGTGCCACACTCCATCTTGGCGGGGAGATGGGCAAATGCCACCTCTCTCTCTCTCTCTATATATATATATATATATATATATATTGGACCTAGACTGTAATAAAGTTTTTAGCCGCTCACACAGTAAGCTGTAATTCTAAAAAAAATAACAATTAAATTCATAATTAAGCGCATTTACTTTCTATGGCTCTTAGGCAAAAAAGAAATTTGTCACTTCCATAGATTTTATTACCTACTAATTTTCCTATCCCCCGATGGAATAAAAGCGTATCGCTGAATCCACTGATTAAAATTATGATTAAACACATTTACTTACAATCGCCCTTAGATGAAAAAAGACATTTAAATTTTCACACGTACTTATTTACTCATCACACGATGATATAAAAGCATATAGCAAAATGACTGTCCGAACAATTTCCTATCATTCATCAAATATCTACCCTAAGGCTTGCTTGTCCGGGTATCTTTAATGTCACGCTAACATAAATCCTGTTTTCGTAAATGGATATGGAGGCTATGAATTTTACTTCATTCTGCCGATGCAGTAGTTTGAACCATTCTATAGCATCATTCAATCCTTCATTTGAAGTCACTCTGTCCTTTCTTTTGCAAGGGTCCTAAGCCCCTTCAGCCACTTGGCAGATCTTAGGGCTCCCGGTCTATATTTTAGAGGTCCAGTTGCTACTTATCAAGTAACTTTGTGAACTGGTAGCTCCTTTGTGCCTAAAACCTTGTTGGACCCTATTACAGCAAATTCTAGGGATTTTCGTGCATGTGTTACTTCGGGTATTTGTAACACTTGACCAATCGTAGTTGCACAACCCTTGTTGATAGTGGAATGGTGTTGCACATCTTGTAGAGAGCTTTTTTAGAGATTAGTCTGTTTGACCATTGGTGTCCAGTGAACACCGTCCAGTAATAGTTCTAAGAAGGTAGACAGAATCTTAAATTTAAGAACTCTTAAAAACTTAACCTCAAAGATCTCCAAATTCCTCCAGTAGACTGATTCGAGATCTAGAAAACCTAGATATATAGGGAAACTTGATTTGTACCAAATCAATCATAGTAAAAAAAAAATGATAGATAGAATAAGTAAATAGATTATTGGTTAAACTTAGTTTATTTGGCCAAGAAACAGCAGAAGTCTGTTGGTGCTTTTGTAATATCAAATAAATCATTTTACTTTTTACTATGGAACCTGGTTATGAATTAGGCTTAAGTCTAATTGATTAGTTTTAACGGCAGGTCAACCCATATAGGGCTATTTTATGTCAAGAGATTAGGAATCACGTTCATATTTATATTGTTGGTGTAGTTTATGAGTTTGTTGGGGTTTTTTTTAATCCGGTCCTATTGAATATAAACATTCTTTAATCCGACCTATTTGACCCATTGATGGGACCCTAACAGGTACTACGACTACGAGTCGGAATAGACCTGGGAGTAATGGCAACTTGAGTGTACATCACTCAAGGAAATGATTCAATTTCCTTGTCAAAAGAATTTTCTGGGAAAAAACGGATCAAAATTGGCGCAAAGATATCCAACTAACGCCCAGGCAGATATTACAAAAATTAACAAATAGAAAATGGTTTTTAGGACCAATAGGAGGTCTCTAAAATACGCGCCCAAAGAATTTTCGAAAGTCAACGCATGCGCACGGGATCCACCTTGATGCTATAAAAACACACAATTTTCCAGACACCACAGATCAGTTACTCACACCAACCCGGGAGTGATACGTAGTAACTGTTTTCTCAGCGGCGCCTTGTTCGTTTGATCTTCAAACAACGGTGTCATATTACAACTTCAAGTTGGATAAAGATCTTTATCCACGCTGCTACCAGAACTAGCCTTTACGGTAGTGACTTGATACACGAATCACTGTATACACCTCTACATTCAGCTCCCAACAAAGAAATAAATTTCTTTATTTTTGTAGCACTATTGTTAATATCTTTTCATTCATTAACATTAGTACTCTAAAATCACATTCTGGAGCCTCACCTTCACACCCAAGATACTTCTTTTTTAAGGAGTCTTACTCCTCTCAGTGTATTCTAAACCCCTATGTCACAATTGGTTGGCTTAAGAGTCTTGGGTCGTTTTATTTCCCTATTTTTTGTTAATATATAAATGTTTAAAATGGACTTATTTTGGCTTGAGGTATATAAAGGTTTTGGAATATATTAAATTATGTGTAATTTGATAATTTCCTTTTAAATAGGTTAAATTCATTGCATGAATAAATTTGGCTGTGTTCAAATTACAGCAGAAATTCAAATATTTTCAATGTTAGATCACATTTCGTTTCTCTCTGAGGTACAATATATATTATTGTTACATTTATGTAATTATTGGCTTGATTTTTTTAAGATCAAATTTTAAGGTGAAAGTAAAAGTTCCTCCATATGCAAGATAGTTCTAGACTCAAAGATACAGAATTCCTCGGTACAGGGCTCCAAAATCTAGGATCCCCAGTAAGCAAAATGGTCCTGGACTCAAAAATCTAGAATTCCCCCGCGACCAAGAATGTTTGGGGCTCAAATCTAGAATTACTATATACACAAGATTGTTTGAAACAGAAAAATACAGAATTACCCTGAATGCAAAAAGGTTGTGAAAGGAATGGTGATAGCAATTGTAGTTGGAACCCTTGAGACAATCCCCAAGAACGGGGAAAAATGACTGCCTGAACGGGAAATTGGTAGATTAACAACAATTTAGACTACCGATTATTAAAATCAGTTAGAATACTTAAAACAATTTAGACACTAACCATTACTAAAATCGGTTAGAATACTTAAAAGAATCATGGAGACTAGAAGAGATGTTTTAGTCACTCAGACTCCACTGAAAAACGACTAGTTGGAGCGCGCGCAAAAAACTCATAGGTAATATGGTGAGGTTGGCCAAGAGTCGAGGAGATTTGGTGTCATTCAGACTGCCGAAAAACCATCAGCTAACGCTGGTGGAAAAAACTCTCATAATAATAAGTGAATTTTTGAATTGTCTTTAGATATATATAAATGAATTAGACTTTAGAGTAAAGGTCTTTAAAAAGATGAAAAAACTTTTTGATAATAATAATAATAATAATATGAAGAAGGAGAACCCATTTGAACAATCCCCCAAAACCTGGAAATGAGACTGGTGGAAGAAGAAATCCAAGAAAGAATTTAAAACGTCTAGACCACAGCACTGCCGAGATTGACTAGAATATCTAGAAGAGTGCTGGAAGACTGATTTGCCGTCACAAGGACTTCTGGTGAGAAAAACTCAAAAATGAGTATAATAATAATAATAATAATATTACCACCCATAACAAGTACCTTTCACAACTTGAACTGCATCAATCATATGATATAAATGCCACATACTAGCAACTACCAAAATATTGCAAAACTTTTGATTCACTCTAATAATAATAATAATAATAATGGTGATACTAATTGTAATAGGTGCACTCGGTAAAGTCACCAAAGGATTGGTACAAGGATTGGAGGACTTGAAAATAAGAGGATGAATGGAGACTCTCCAAACTATAGCATTGTTGAGATCAGCCAGAATACTGAGGAGAGTCCTGGAGACTTAAGGAGACTTGCTGTCACTCAGACTCCAGTGGAAAACCATCAGCTAATGCTGATGTGAAAAACTCTCAATGATTCAAATAATAATAATGATAATAATAATACAGTGAAGTCATCGATAGTCAAAGTAAAATAAAGTGAAGTCATCGATAGTCTTTAGATAAGCAAATGAAATAAACTTTGCAGAAAATGGAAATAGTTCTGATAGTCCTTAATAGTTGGCGACCATAGTCGAGGGCAACCAGAAGGTTCCTTTTTCAATAGTTACTACACTGAGGTGTAGGGCAGGGCGCTACTCCTATCCCCAAAAAGACCTTAATAGTTCAAGTAAATAAATTAAGATGTTTAAAACAATATGATTTATGCAGTGTGTAACATACTGAAAAAATATATATGAATATTTAATGAACAATCCAGAACCTTAATTTCCAATTGTCTAACATCATTTACTCTTCTCTTTAATTTTGTGTGTAAAACTTGCAGAGCTGTTGATGCCTGAATGCAACAAACAGCTTCATTGGTGTTGTACAAGCACATATTAAACAGCTACATGTTAAGATTCTACAGTCAAAGATTAGAAGAGATTTTGCTGGATTTGCACAAATGGTGAGATAATCACTGGATATGCATACTCACCTCATTAAACACACTCAAAAGACACTCAAATGGAAACTGAAAAATGCAAACAAAAAACACACCAAAAATACTAAGGAAAATAGGAAGACAGTAATTTAATGGTCATTATTTTTTAATTGGAAATAAAATATATTAAACAATAAAATAGGTCAATAATAAAATACATACCGATTAAAATTCATATAAAATAAAATATGTAAGAAATAAAATGCCTACAAAACTAAACAAAAAAACATATAAATATATTGGGCTGAACGCTGGTTTAATATTTCATCTTTCAAAAACCTATCACACTGTATATGCTATAAGTGGAACTAAGAAATTGGTTGGGTAATAGAGGCATTTTGGCAATTCAAGAAAAATAAAGTTGTAAGCTGGAATTATATTTGGCATTTTATTGCAAAGATGCAGATTGCATTAAATCCATTTTGAATGAATTGCATAGAAAGGTGAAAATTGACAGGTTTTTTTTGTCTTTCAGACAAATTTGTCATTTTTCTTTTACTAAATAATTAGCACATTTTATAGATAGTGAAAGAGAATGACTGTTTTAGAGAGGAAGAAAAGAAAAAAATTAAAGAAAGGAAGAAATTTTATATTGAGAGAGAAAGTAAGTTATAGTCAGAAAGAAAAGAAACATTCTATAGTGATAAATGAAAGAAGTTCTAGTAAGAAAGGAAGAAATTTATAGGTTTGGTTTGGTTTGGTATGTTTGTTAAATGGCATATCAACCTTCATGGGTTATTTAATGCCAAAGCTATCCTCGTAGAAGAACATTTAAGGTTCTATTTAACCCATAGCTGAACTGGAGTTAGCCACTACACCTTGAGAACTCCTCCCAAAAAGTTATAGGGAGGAAGAAAGTTAAGTGGTGCATTCAATATGTTTCCAGACTTTTTTGTATAGGCATTTAAAATTGTTGCAGACTCTTGAAAATTCAGTATTTTATTGCTATACATCTTATGAGATAACTGACCAAGTTTTATGATTTCAGCTTCAAATGAACAGCTACACCAGCAATTGGAATGCACCCTACTAAACCCTGATTGTCACAGATGATGAATTTCAAAAATTGACATGAGGACACTTTAGATGAACAATATGCTATAAAATTCTGTTTTAAACTTGGAAAAATGCCACAGAAATGTATGGAATGCTTCAGACTGCTTTTCAACCATCTTGCATGAATCGAGAATCAGTTTTTGAGTGGCATAAGAGATTCAAGGAAGGCAGAGAGTCTGTGAGGGATGATGAGAGGTGTGGGAGGAGTAAGGAAGTCAATACACCAGAGTTGATTGGCCAAATGGTTAGGGTTAGGGTTACTATATTGAGGTTTTAAGGGAGTTTAGGAAGAGATTCCTTGGGAAGAGGCCAGCACTCTTCAAATCGAGTCAGTGGCATTTCCATGAGGACAATGCACCAGTCCACAACTTCATCCTTGTCACAGACTATTTGACCAAGATGGGCATCAACACAGTTCCTCAGCCTCCCAATAGTCCAGACCTAGCTCCCTGTGACTTTTGGTTATTCCCTAAGCTTAGAGGCTGTCGTTATGAGACAACTGAGGAGATGAAAGAGGCTGTGATGAAGGTCATTGACATGCTCACACAAGTGGACTTCCATGGGGCCTTCTTCCAGAAATTGTTGGAACGGTAGAACAAGTGCATTGCAGCCGGAGGAGATTACTTCGAAGGGGACTAGAGTTTCATGTGTGTACTATCAATAAAAGTGCCCATATGAAAAAAGTCTGGAAACTTATTTAATGATCTTCGTCTAATGAAAAAGGAAGAAAGACACTTATAGTGAATACGAAGAAGGAAGAAAGTTAAAGTCAGAGAGGATGCAGACATCTTGATATTGAAATTCTTGTATAGTTCTTCCTCGCATATATAAACAAACCCTATCTTACATTCACCAACTGTTATTTGGTACACACATCTAACCTCACATTTAAGTACACACGTGTCCATTTTGATATACAGATTTTGCCTTAGTCATTGCTTGAATGCCTTCATAACACACGTGTGAACATGAATAGTTGCTTGTAAGATTTAAAAAGAAAGAAAAACAAAAAGGGGAAAGCAGTGATGGAGAGATAAGTTAAAGTTTGCAGATATGCATCTTACATGTGTTTAGTAGATGTTTGCATTTTTAAGTAGATTGGTTTTATGGCATGTCAACCCTCACTGGGTTATTTAATGCAAAAGTAAGTATTTCAAGTACCTAATGATAATAATAATTTGTAAATGATCATAGCTTCAAGTAACTATTCTTAACAGAAATAGTTCATATAAAATTATATGGTATCAAGTCATTATTCCTATTTTATAATAATAATAATAATAATAATAATAATCAGTTATTTACAAAGAAAAAAGGTTAGAATGAGAAAGAAAAAAATCATCATGAAAAAGGAAGGTAAGTGCGATTGAGAGATGATCTCAACATTTTGATATTGAAAATCTTGTATCGTATATAGTGTAATAAAATTTTGTCTTATATACAACTGAAAATATTTCAAGCAATGATATTGGTTTCAAGAACTAATAACAATAATCTTTAGTAAATTAGTATCACTTCAAGGAAACTTCTTAATACAAATAATTTATATAGTTAATATTTTAATTACGGGGCCATTGGCCTAATGAGTAGAGTGTTTGTCAATGGTCAGGGAGACTGGGGTTCAATCCCAGGTCAAGTCATACCAAAGACTCAAGTTATATAATCCTAAAAATTTTCACAGGTATATGATTTAAAGTATTCCAATAGAATACTAATAATTTACCCACAATTATATACTTTCAAGTAAGTAATACACTTAGTACACAACTATAACTTCAAGTAACAATTCTTACTACACTAATTTGCACACAGTTATATGGTATCAAGTATTCCTATCTAATACAAATAACTTGCACAGTTATATGGTTTCAAGTATTCCTATCTAATACAAATAACTTGCACACAGTTATATGATTTCAAGTATTCCTATATAATACAAATAACTTGCACACAGTAATACGGTTTCAAGTATTCCTATCTAATACAAATAATTTGCACACAGTTATATGGTTTCAAGTATTCCTATCTAATACAAATAACTTGCACACACTTATATGGTATCAAGTATTCCTATCTAATACAAACAATTTGAACACACTTATATGGTATCAAGTATTCCTATCTTAAATAAATAACTTGCACACACTTATATGGTATCAAGTATTCCTATCTAATACAAATAACTCGCACACAGTTATATGGTTTCAAGTATTCCTATCTAATACAAATAATTCACACGGTTATATGGTTTCAAGTATTCCTATCTAATACAAATAACTTGCACACTGTTGTATGGTATCAAGTATTCCTATCTAATACAAATAACTTGCACACACTTATATGGTATCAAGTATTCCTATCTAATACAAACAATTTGCACACACTTATATGGTATCAAGTATTCCTATCTTAAACAAATAACTTGCACACATTTATATGGTATCAAGTATTCCTATCTAATACAAATAACTTGCACACAGTTATATGATTTCAAGTATTCCTATATAATACAAATAACTTGCACACAGTTATATGGTTTCAAGTATTCCTATCTAATACAATCAATTTGCACACAGTTATATGGTTTCAAGTATTCCTATCTAATACAAATAACTTGCACACACTTATATGGTATCAAGTATTCCTATCTAATACAAACAATTTGAACACACTTATATGGTATCAAGTATTCCTATCTTAAATAAATAACTTGCACACACTTATATGGTATCAAGTATTCCTATCTAATACAAATAACTCGAACACAGTTATATGGTTTCAAGTATTCCTATCTAATACAAATAATTCACACAGTTATATGGTTTCAAGTATTCCTATGTAATACAAATAACTTGCACACTGTTTTATGGTATCAAGTATTCCTATCTAATACAAATAACTTGCACACACTTATATGGTATCAAGTATTCCTATCTAATACAAACAATTTGCACACACTTATATGGTATCAAGTATTCCTATCTTAAACAAATAACTTGCACACACTTATATGGTATCAAGTATTCCTATCTAATACAAATAACTTGCACACAGTTATATGGTTTCAAGTATTCCTATCTAATACAAATAATTCACACAGTTATATGGTTTCAAGTATTCCTATCTAATACAAATAACTTGCACACTGTTGTATGGTATCAAGTATTCCTATCTAATACAAATAACTTGCACATACTTATATGGTATCAAGTATTCCTATCTAATACAAACAATTTGCACACACTTATATGGTATCAAGTATTCCTATCTTAAACAAATAACTTGCACACATTTATATGGTATCAAGTATTCCTATCTAATACAAATAACTTGCACACAGTTATATGGTTTCAAGTATTCCTATCTAATACAAATAATTCACACAGTTATATGGTTTCAAGTATTCCTATCTAATACAAATAACTTGCACACTGTTATTTGGTATCAAGTATTCCTATCTAATACAAATAACTTGCACACAGTTATATGGTTTCAAGTATTCTTACCAGATACAAATAATTTTTAACAGGTACTACTACTTACTATTTCTTATAAAGGTAAGTTCTCAGATTAGTTTAGTTTGGTGGTATTTTATGGCACATCAACCCTTGTGGTTATTGAATAGTTGGGGTAATAGAGAGGTTCATGCCTTTCCCAAAGGCATTAGTCCAAAAGTGAATGTAACAGTGAGTCTAGAGTTTGAACTCACTTACTTTGAGGCTACTGTCCAACACTTCAGCCATTAAGCCATGAAGACTCACTTGGTCATGAACTGGGGTACTTCTGCTACTATATATATATATATATATATACAAATAATTTGTATAGTTAGATATTTCATTACGGGGCCATTTGCTTAATCAGTAGAGTGTTCGCCAATGGTCAGGGAGGCCGAGGTTCAATCCCAGGTTGTCATAACAAAGACTCAAAAAATGGTACTTGATGCGGCCTTGCTTAGCACTCAGCATTATAAGGTGAGGATCAAGGGTAAAGTGGAGCTCTACTCTACTCTACTTATTATATATACATAGATATTAGAAAAGGAATGAACAGTTCATGTATATACAAAGAAACAACTTTCTGATTTTTTCATCACACTCACACATATTATATATATATATAATATTCATAAATATATACTAGACATATATGAACACTTTATAACTAACAAAAATATGTGCTTTCTGAAAGTAAGTATTAAAGATTTATATAATGAAATATATTAAATAAGAAAGACAATGGAAACTAAGAGTGGATATAAAAAGATTAGACTTCTTATTTGAATTGATTCCCATTTGAATTTATACATGGGATTGCTTTTGATATGTTTGAGAATAAAAGAATAATACTAGAAATCAGTAACACTAATTAGTTGTTAAAATCAGTATGCAAATTATCCACAACATTTATTATGTAAATCTTTATTTCTCTGCGATATGTAACAAACATTGCAGGATTTTAAATGCATTAATAACACGGACTGCTTTGAAGTAAATCTACCTAAGTTAGACTTTAATAGAGACATCATTAAGAATTAGATGCTAATTAAAATTGAATAATGATTATTTGATAATCATTCAGAATATAATATAAATAACTAAGGGAATTGGGACATCAGGGATGATGTAGTTTCAGTTATAAATGGACAGACATATCATCATCATCATCATGTCATGCCATCAATGCGGATCTCCCTGACCCTCTCTCGCCACCCTTCTCTATCATTCATCACTCCCGGTAGGTCTTCAAGGCTACATCCTGTATCGGCACTCAGTAGGACGCACCCCTTTTTATACCCGCCCAAAGAACGATGCGGTTTGGACAGGTGGTTTAAGTGTGGGTCATGGTAATCTTTTGATGGGTGTTTTTATTCTCATCTAGCCATCTTTATAGATGAGCAGCAGTCATTCTCTAATTGAACTAATTGATCCTGGCCATTGGACAGTAGGATTCATATGCCCATGGCCTGGTTAGGCATTGTGTTTAATGATCAGAGGGTTTATCTGCTTGCCTTTACATCCACCATGCTGTTTCCCATGGCTTTTGAAAAAATAAATTTTTCTTTTCCTTTTCTTCCTCCTTTTTACTTCTCCCTTCTGTTGATATTAAGTTTTAACTTAGTTAAAGTCCACAATTATTAAAATAAGATTAGACACTAGAGAATAAAATTGCAGTTATTTCTTTATTTTGACAGCTTATTCTTCTTTGGTGTATATGTGTGTAAATATAAAAAAAATATATTAATACTGGTCAAAGCAAAAAATAAATAATGATAATAATTATAATAATAATAATACACACAAGAAGAGCTGGAAAATCTTAAGAGAGAATATGAATCCTTTCTAATAGCGGCACAAAACAATGCCGTAAGGAAAAATTATATTAAAGCAAAAATTGACAATACGCAACACATTTCAAGTGTAGATTATGTGATGATAAAGACCAAATGATTAATCACATAATAAGCAAATGTAGCAAACTAGTGCAAAGAGAATATAAGACTAGACATGACTGGGTTGAAGAGGTGATCCACTGGGAATTGTGCAAGAAATTAAAATTTGATGATACTACCAAATAGCAGCACAAACCAGAATCCATCATAGAGAATGAGATGCATAAGATTCTCTGGGAATTTGAGATAAAAACGGATCATCAAATCCTGACTTGGCATTGATTCACAAGAAAAAAAAAAAGAAAAAAAAAGAAAAGTAGATTTTGTCATCCCAGGGGACAAATGAAAATAAAAGATAGTGAAAAGAGAGACACATACTTAGACATGAGGGTGGTATGCTTGAAAAGGTCCCCAAAGACTTGGAAAGGGGGCTGGAAGAGTTTGAAATTGGAGGACAAATCAAAAGCATTTAGACTACAGAATTGTTGAGATCAACCAGAAAAATGAGAAGAATCCTGATCACCTGAGAAGATGTCTTGTCACTCAGATACCAGTGAAAGACCAATATTATTTAAGATTAAATTATTACATTAAACTTATTTAAAACAAAGAGGGTATAATAGAATAAAAAAGTAAAGAATGACTTGGATGCTTATTCATTCTATCAACTCTGACTTTCATTGCTAAATTTTCCTAATTTAACTATTTAACTAAATTCGACATTTAAGAAAAAAATAACTAATTGTTTTTTGTTAATGGATTTCTTTTAATATTTATCGATGGGATTTTTTCTCATTATTATTAAGATGAAACCAAACGATCAGAAATCAATAATACAAAGCAAATATTAAAGAAAACCAAATTTTTTAGATCAATACATAAATTAGTCTTCTCATTCATAATGTTAACAGCTATTCAGTAGGAATTCTCCATAGCCTAATAGCTAAAGTGCAGGACTGTGGTCTCGAAGTACGCGAGTTCAAACTCTAGTTGCACTATTCACTTTGGGACTAATGCCCCTTGGGAGTTGTATTAAACTGCCTTATTCCCACTTCTGGCCATAGGTTAAAGTTTGGCACTAAATAACCTATGAAGATTGATATACCGTTAAATCATCATCCTGTTGCGCTGCCAGCACGAGTCTCCCTGATCCTCTCTCGCCACTCGTCTCTATCATCCATTGCTCCCTATAGCTCTTCAAGGCTACATCCTGTATCAGAACAGAGCTGTTGTACATAGGTTCTTGCTGGTTGTCCTGCCTTTGCATGTTCATGTGAAGAGGTCCACAGGAGTATGTTGCTTATAAGTTCATCTGTACTTCTCTAGCAGTGTCCCGCATGTCTGGTTCATCGAACTTAGATAGTTTTCATGATGGGTGGTAAGTGGCCATACAGCTGTTGTTTTGTGGGGTGCTGTCTCCAGGACTTGTTCAATATTGCTTGCAGCATTCTTGTGTAATTGCTATCTAGCTTTTTCTCCATAAATTTAATTAGCGTCCATGTAGTGCATCCATATAGCAGTATCAACACAACCACTGCTTGGAAAAAAACTGCATTTTATTTTATCAGTCAGGTCTGATTTCTATATGACCAATAGCATATCAATAGCTGTCCATGCCTTTGCGAGCTCTATGTTGATGTCTGTCTCGATTGATGAATCACTGCTTCCGAGATAGGTGAACTTGTTCACTAGTTTCAGAGAACAACCGTTTAGTGAGGAGATGTCACCTCTTTGATTAAAGCACATATATTCCATTAAATAAAGACACAAAACTGAAACCAAATCGCAATTTGGTTGTATATATACAATTGCTTGTTATTAGTATCAAGATGGGGTCAACAGTATTAATAATATAAAACAATTTTTTTAATAACTGAGATTTAAATAAAAATAAAAACCTAGAGAATCTGACATAAATTACGAAATTATGATATATATATATATATATATATATATAGTTCACTTCCAAGTAAAATAAACAAATAAAATGCATAGGTCAATTAATCTAGAAGAAATATTGAACACATTTCTTATTATACTGTTAAATGTAGTGTTATTCTCTCTACTTGGCCAATGCCTGGTAACCTATATATATATATATATACTCACACACACACACCTATATATATATATATATATATACACATACACACAAACACTCACCTATATATATATATATATACACACACACACACACACACACACACAATGGGGTAAGAACAGTTACTATACATAGAGATAAATATCTGATTCTTTTATAACTCACACACACATACATGTGTATGAGAGACATACAGTTTGCAAGTATACATGTGTATGTGTGTGTGTGTGTGTGTGTGTGGGTATCGGTATGAGAGACATACAGATACACTTGTTAGTCTAGATAGATGAATTAGCACATGTAGATAAAGTTTATTTACTTGTATTTTTTTCCTTCTTCCACTTGACATTTTCAATTCAATTTATTTCGTCTCAACTTGA
Organism: Sepioteuthis lessoniana; assembly: GCA_963585895.1. Lineage (NCBI taxonomy): Eukaryota > Metazoa > Mollusca > Cephalopoda > Myopsida > Loliginidae > Sepioteuthis > Sepioteuthis lessoniana. The sequence continues at coordinate 4,217,224 of OY757927.1, forward strand.
TACACTTGGACAATTCCCAAGAAAAATGTCCCAATTTTCTCTCTTTCTCTCTCTCTGTTTTTTTAACATCCCAACCATCAACTTTTCTTTTTTTCATTCCTTTCTCTTTCAATATTTTTCCCTCAATAATTACGTGGTGCATTCAATAAGTTTCCAGACTTTTTTGTATAGGCATTTAAAATTGTCGTAGACTCTTGAAAATTCAGTATGTTATTGCTATACATCTTATGAGATGACTGACCAAGTTTTATGATTTCAGCTTCAAATGAACAGCTACACCAGCAATTGGAATAGACCCTACTAAACCCTGATTGTCACAGCTGATGAATTTCAAAAATGCAATCTGGATGTGAGGACACTTTAGATGAACGATATGCTATTAGACTTGGAAGAAATGCTACAGAAACGTATGGAATGCTTCAGACTGCTTTTCAACCATCTTGCATGAATCGAGCATCAGTTTTTGAGTGGCATAAGAGATTCAAGGAAGGCAGAGAGTCTGTGAGGGATGATGAGAGGTGTGGGAGGAGTAAGGAAGTCAGAACACCAGAGTTGATTGGCCAAAGGGTGAGGGTTAGGGTTACTATATTGAGGTTTTAAGAGAGTTCAGTAAAAGATTCTGTCAGAAGAGGCCAGCACTCTTCAACAAGGGTCAGTGGCATTTCCACAAGAACAATATACCAGTCCACAACTCCATCCTTGTCACAGACTATTTGACCAAGATGGGCATCAAGACAGTTCCTCAGCCTCCCTATAGTCTAGACCTTGCTCTCTGTGACTTTTGATTATTCCCTAAGCTCAGAGGCTGTTGTTATGAGACAATTGAGGAGATGAAAGAGGCTGTGATGAAGGTCAATGACATGCTCACACAAGAGGACTTCCATGGGGCCTTCCAGAAGTTGTTGAAGCAGTACAACAAGTGCATTGCAGCTGGAGGAGATTACTTCAAAGGGGACTAGAGTTTCATGTGTGTACTATCAACAAAAGTGCCCATACGAAAAAAGTCTGGAAACTTATTTTATGATCCTAGAATATTCTTCTCCCATAATTTTTCTTTCATGTGTCTTATTTTACTTCATTTCTTTTTCTTTCTTTCATAAACATTTTTGTTATTATAACTCCATGTTCGTTTCTCTCTCAGCTAAAACTTTTTCTTTATTCGGCTTTTCTTTCTTTATACTTCTTTCTTTATCATTCTTTCAGAATATTTTTCTTTTTCTTTCTTTTATTAATCTCTTTCATTTTCAGCCAACTATGCAATTTTTTATCATTCTGTTTATAGCTATCTCTTTCTTTAATTCTTTCTTCTCTTTTTTTCCCTGCCCTGTCAATACAGCAGACTGTATCCCCCCAAAAAAAGGGGTACTGGGTATGATACAAAACTCCATGTAATGGTAAGGTTCCACTTCTAGAGATCTGGGAACTGTAGACTACCTCTTTATTGCCATTACTCCCAGGTCCACTCTGAATCAGAGTGGCAGTATCTGTTAGGGTACTACCTATAGGTTAAATAGATTTATTTTAAAATTATTTTTATTTGATTAGACTATGTGCAAAAAAATATATTTAAGAGACAAGTACAAAAAAAAAATGTAAATGTTCAATGAACTTGATTTAAAAATTTTCAGGCATAAAATAACCCTAGATAAGTTGACATGCTTTTAAAACCCATCAGTCTCTTCTTTCCTTCTTTTACATCTCTCTCTCTCTCTCTCTCTCTCTCTCTCTCTAATTTCTTCCCTTGTCTTTACTTTTTCTTTCTTTTTCTCATAAATCATTTCTTACTCCCTTTCTTACTCCCTTTTTTTCTTTCTTTCTTTCTTTCTTTCTTTCTAAAAATCTTTTCTTTTACCTCTTTAAATTCAATTTTGCATTACATTCTTTTTTTCTTTTTTCTTCAATTTTCTTTCTTTCTTTCTTTCTTTCTTTTATGACTCATTTTTCAATTTTTTTCTTTATTAGGTTCAGCTTTCTATTTTTCTTTCAGAATATTTTTTCTCAATCTGCTTTTTTTTTTCTTTCTTTTAATTTACTCTTTCATCTTCAACTTACAATGAATTTTTAACTTTTTTCTTTTTTTAGACAAATACCATTGAGAAAGGTATGAACTCCCTCATCCCCACCCCAGCTATGGGTTAAACTGAATCATTGCTGTTGTTTTACTCGGATATATTTGGCATCAAATAACCCATGAAGGTTGATATACCATTAAACTAAGAATCTAAACCAATCAATCCAGGTTAATAAGATACATGAGATGTATTTAAAAAGTATCAAAACTGAAGCTGTTTTCAAAGAAGCAATGAATAAAAGTGACATAAATAAAAATAGATGGTCTTCTTATAATTTTTTTTTAAATCTGGAAAATTTTTTAATATTTTTTAACATTCAGAAAACCTACCAAACTACTGAGATTTATCAGTTTTGATAGATATCAATGTTTATCAATTTTAGAAGGGAGGGTCCAGTTTACAGTGTAAATACCATCTTAAAATGATCTCTGATTTACCAACCCACATGTATATTAGTTTTATTTCCCTTAGTTTTATTCACAAATGTCAACTTGATAATGTTAAAACTTGGTCATAATAGTTTCCCCCCACTTCTACAACTATAAATTTTCCCCCCTCCAACTTTAAGGAAATAATAAAAATAAGGGATACATGCTAATCCAAAATTCCGAGAAAGTTTCAACATTATAAACAACCCCACAACACACTAACTTTTCAAATGGATAAAATTCAATATTTTTGGGAATTGATAAATCAAATGAGTAGAGATCAGTCTTTGAAATGCTAAACAATAAAAAGATTTTCCCAATCAATCTTCATTTGTGCTAAATCATTAATTTTATTCAATTTAATGCCCTCAGTATTTAACCAATTTATTCCAGTGAGTTTTCCACTGGTCAAAGCACCTGGGAATCTCCTTTTTTAAAATGGGGTGAATCTGTGCCACCATATTTCTTTCAGAGAATTTGACATCATCAAATTTTAAATTTTATTGATTGATTTTTAACTCTTAGATTATTTCATGCGAAAAGGTTAGAGAATTGGGAACATTTATATTTACATTTTTTGTCTAGTTATTTCTTAACAATATTTTGCACCCTGTTATATGATATCAAGTATTCTAATCTAATACAAATAATTTGCAAACAGATCTATTTGACTCATAGATCAGACCCTAATAAGAACTATCATTCTGTCTCAGAGATGATTAGAGAGTAGTAGCAATGAAGGGGTAAATCACACTCCACAAAGTTTCAGAACTGCAGCTCCATCCACTCCACAAAGTTTCAGAACTGCAGCTCCATCTCATGTGTACATACATACGTACATACATACATAAATTATATATATATATATATTTACAAAACCCTCCACATGAGCCACATGTGACACAAGATCAATTTTAAGCAGAGTTGAACAGGTTTGAATTCATAATTTTTCATCACATAGATTGGTTTCCATACCAAGGTTAGAGCTCCCATTCTGTCCTACAATGCATATACTTATATATATATATATATATATATATATATATATATATATATATATATACATACATATTTATACATATATATATGCATACATAAATGTACATATAAATAAACATGTATATATACATATATTACTTACAGATATATATATATATATATATATATATATATATATATATATATATATATATATATATATATATACATGCATACATATATAAAATCATATATATATATATATATAAAAGTATATATATGTATGCTCATAGATATATATATATATATATATATATATATATATATATAAATGCATTCATACACATATATATATATATATATATACATACAAATAGATATGCATATACACATACACACACACACACACACACACATATATATATATATATATGGAAACTGCATAATGCTTCACAGATCACTGCCATCCATCATGACCTCAAATTGGCCACCATCAGCATTCATCTTTCTGGATGAGTAATGCTCTCTTAAATATAGCTGTTCAAAAATATGTGTCTCCTCTAAGGTCTGACTGAGCCTGTCTCAGAAAGATGCAATAATGTTAGTATAAGACTCCTACCACTCATGAGTAGATATGCAACAGCAGCACTCTTTCATTTGGTCACACCTCTGTCGCAATGAAACATTTTCAAGAAAAAAAATTGTTAAATGAAATGATTATAAGTAAAAATTTCTATATCATTTTGGCCAATTCGTGTATAATATGAATACCACTCTTCAAGTCTTCACCAAGGCTGAAGAACCCAGTCTGCCTTACTATTTACCCATAGCTGGAGGGAAAATATTTGGATTCATACCTTTCCCAAGGGTATTAGTGCTATGTGAAATGCAATCAGTCTGGTCCAGGATTTGAAGTTGTGTCACCGTGTCCACATCCTGCGGCGATATCCATTACACCACAGGCAAGATAGTAAACACATCAACCACAGGTACATTATTATCGTCCTTATCCTGGTTAGATAACTTGATAAAGAATTAGGGGTCCAACACTCCCTAGAATAAAGTGCAAGATGACTGCTGATCAAAAATCTTCCTTTGCACTTTCATATAAATACATACATCTATATACAAATATATAGACTTACATATATATATATACATATATACATGGATATATACACATTTATATATGCATATACATAGATATACGCCTGTGGTGTAATGGTTAACATCATTGGAAATGAACATAGCAACACCAGTTCAAATACTGGACATTGCTATTGCATTTCAAATAGCACTAATAACTTTGAGAAAGATATGAATCCAACTTTTCTCATTTCAGCTATGGGTAAAGTAGTAGGGCAGACTGGGCTCTTTAACAAGGGGAAGAAAAAACTCTGAATTCAAACCTGTTAAACACCTCCAAAAAATTTACCTTGTGTTACATCCTGCTTGTACAGAGGGGTTGGTAAATATATATATATATACATATATATATATATATATATATATATATATATATATATATATATATATATATATACTGTCATATGTATATATATATATATATATATATATATATATACTGTCATAAGAATATATATATATATATATATATATATACACTTTCATATGAATGTGTAATCAGAACAATAAAAGCAATTCAAATGAGGTCAATATGAACTAACAAAAAGTGCAAGGAAGGGTCAGATACAAAGCTAAAAAAAGAGAAAGTGAAACAAATATCAAGGTCAACCTACCTAGACTTAAAAGCTGGAAATCCCAATAAGGATGTATATAGAAAAATCATGCAAGGCAGGATAGCGCTGTGACAAAAAATCAGGTAACTGCTCACCTCACATTTTTTGCATTCAACCTTGAATATGGTGTCATATTCAAATCAGGAAAAGAGATGATTATCTCACATATCGAGTGAGAGATTTTAACCTTTGCACACCAAAAGATGAATCCCAGTGTTGATTAATCAAATAAGATGACTGCTAGACCCTGAAGAAGTTGGTCATTCTCAAAATCACAGTGATCTCACACAGTGTCAGTCATAGAGATGATCTATTACAGAGATAATAGATGAAGGACCCAATCACCAAGTTGATTGAAGATGATGAAGTATAGAAGTTTTATTGACCTCTCATCAATTACACAGATAATAGATGAAGAATCAAACAGAGAGATAATTGAAGAAAATCCAGGGATATTGGACTCTCATATTCCAATGTCTAAATTTCTGAGAATCGAGAAAATGGTGTGAAAAGAAATTAAATATAAAAGGATGAAGAGGGAAATAAAAAAACACAACTTCAATGAGGAAAGGAAGAATGGAACTTTTTCAAGAACTGATAAAGAAAAAAAATATAAAAATTTAATGAGTTCACATCGGCCTGTGAAATAGACAACACAAAGGATACAAGCTAAGTAATGACTTTGACCTCCCCCACTTACGCTTTCCACAAATGTACATTTCATAAGGAACTGAAGCTGAACATTCTTTATGCATACATCATGACATAAATGTTTACACAATCATTCATTGACATTGTCCCTTCCACCTGATACTGTTTTATAATTTTGGTATTGTTATGAATTACAATCCAAGTCAATCCCACAGGTAAGAGAATAAAATTATCATTGTCAAATTATTTTGTGTTATTGTGTCATAATATTTTTGAAGGATTTCATGCCTATTATTCTCTTCTTTTATATATGCACAGCCAACTTCTAGAAGTTCAAAAATGAATGATACGTTTTTGTATTATTTTATTTCCATGGAAGATCTATTCACAGGTATCAAATACTACTGGCATGTGACAATACATATACATATATATATTCATATATATGTATATACATACATATATATATATATATATATATCTGTATATGCATATATTCATACATACACACACATATATATATATATATTCATACAAAATTGATGAAGGAGTAGAATTGAATAATGCTATTATGATTTTGTGGGCCAGACTTTCTTTTCATGGCACAAATCCCAGTCTTGCAGTTTCAAAGTGAAGCGAGTATCTTTGCCCGACAATGCTCCTTCTCATATATTTAAGATTACCCATAAATTCTTTGAGTACAAAAAATTTACAGGAGAAAAGATAATGGAATGGCCACCATCAAGTTCTAATCTGAATCTGATGAAAAATCTATGATCAATTGTGAAGTTGAAATTATATTCAGGCGGCAAACAATATAACAGCAAAGTAGACCTATGGGAAGCAATTAAAACTACCATGTTTGAAATTGAACCTGCTGTTATTGAAAAGAAAGATCACTATATTAAAATGTAAAGGATTCAAAGACTTACCATTTCTTTTGATATTTGTTCTATTGAAGGTACTGATGAATTTTTGATGATTTTAATATCTTTTTATTGAAGTAAAATATGATTATTTGGTTTTGCCTAGTAAATTCAGATGGTGATTTTTAAAAAAAATGTTTTCAATAAAACATATTGATACTACTTAAAATCTTAACTCAGGCTTTGTTTTGACATAATAAATTGTTTGTTTAAAATTTGACAATTTCTTTCCAAACCAAATTTGAATCACTGAAATTTACATGATTTGCTTACTAACTGCTGACAGGGTGTATATATATATATACATATACATTATACATATATATACATATATATATATATATGCATATATATATATAAACACACAAACTAATTACAACCAAATTCTACATCATTGAAAATTTCTAATCAAAATTATGAATATGTACTAGTCCTGAAATAAATACACTTTTTATACCTATATAATTTTTTTTGCCTGTAAGTCACCAGCTCCAAAAGTTAGCTATGAGCAAATAAAAAATGTACTCGGATACATACCAGAAATTTGCTTCACATTCTTATTTTGTATTTAAGAATAAAAAGGAAACTATAATTTAAAACCAAATCCATGAGTGTTTAATATTTATCCAACCTCCCATTAGGCCAAATTCGACACAAACTCATTATTTGGCACAAATCAAGACTCATGTGCAATAGTCACAAAAGATATGTTTGATCCTGTTAGCATTGCCCATTTTTGGGGTGCCTCAGCTGCCAAATGATGTACTCAGTCCTACCAAGCAGACATTGCTTAAGAATCCATGAGTGTTTAACATATTTCAGTTTTGGGTATTTTTATTGAAACATTGCCTGGTCACCTTGCTGTGGTTTGGTTTGGTTTTATGGCATATCAACCATTGTAGGTTATTTCATGTCAAATCCATTTTAATACAAATAAACAGTTCTATTTCAAATAATTCAGTTTAGCAAAAGAAAAGACTTTAAATGATAAAAAACATTTCTATTTCAAACAGTTCCATTTAATATAAATATAGTTTTTTATCTACATGCAGTTAAATGTCAAAACAGTTCTATTTCAAACAATTCAGTTTAGCATAAGTACACAGTTTAGTTCTATTTGACCAATAGAGAGGACCCTATTAGGTGATACCACTCTGGACTAAAGTGGATCTGGGACTGATGGCAATGAAGGGGTACTCCGCATCTCCCAAAGCTCCAGCATCACTGGAAACTCACCATCAAATTGTTTAGTGTCATATCTAGGACACTCGTTGAGGAGCGGGTATAACCCTTCTTGCAGAGAAGCAGTTGGTGTATTCTACAGCCCCAACTGACTGGGCATCATATTGCTGTGATCTAATAGTCAGCAAGCTAGTTTTGAAGAATAATTCTGACTAAATATGTATTTACCTCACTCCCCAACCACAGGCAGAATGTGACACAAGGTCAATTTTTAAGCAGAATCCAAAGTTTTCCTTATCCTAGACCAATTGTTATACCAAAGCAAAAGAGTTCAGTCTGTCCTACAATTTATGCTTTTACTAAGGGCATTAGTAAAAAAATAAAATGCAAACAACCTAATCAAGGATTTGAACACAGCTTGCTGAGTCCACTTTCTACATCAATCATTATTCTAAATGGACCTCTTTATTTCGAGCATAATTACTGTTAAACTCAACCTGGTATGTTGAACAAGAAACTTGGGAGAAAACGTCAACTTCTCAAAAAGTATTACACTGAACTCTGTGTAATATTTTCTTTGCACAAAATTATATCAAACATTTCTATTCCACACTCTCATTCCAATAATATTTTCTCCAGTTTTTAAACAATGTTAAAGCATAACTACAATTAAACTTAGCCAGGTATGTTGACAAAAAACTTATGAAGGGAAACACAAATGGCCTGGTCCAGGATTTTAACTCATTTCATCATAGCCATTTCCTACAACAATAACTGCTACATCCTACATGCCTCCTTATATTATGACTGAATGGTGAATTCAATCCTAACTAGGTACCCCATATTTGTAGTCCTCTTTCCCTAACAATGCCATGGGTTACAGAGTTTCAGTGTGGGAGAGTTTAATGATAAAAGTAAACTAATAATATCCATTGAGATTGTATGGTGCTTTTGAGAAATAATAAAATCCTAGTAACAAGTCCTGGAGGCAACACCCAACAAGGCACCAACTATATGGCCACCTACCTCCCATCACGAAAACTATCCAAGTTAGGCAAACCAGACATGCAGGACACTCCTAGAGAAGCAGAGTCGAGCTCATAAGTGATGTACTCTTATGGACCCCACATATGGCAGAGCAAAAGCAGGACGGCCAGCTCGAACATACATACGGCAGCTCTATGAGGATACGGGATGTAGCCCTGAAAACCTGCCAGAGGCGATGAATGATAGGGAGAAGTGGCGAGAGGGGGTCAGGGATATCCGTGCTAGCGGCACAACATGATGAGGATGATGATGATCTTTGGTTTAGTAGAAAATTAACTTTTTATAAAAAATTGACTGGCAGTGTATTCCTTTATGGGTGACACTATATTTAAAGCTACCAAGGGTATCATTTTTTCATGAACTTCACTATTTTTGCAGCAGGTACTTCAAACCAATATATATCAAATAATACAGATATTTTTAAAACAAAAGATATTTCATCTTTTGTATTTCTCTTGCCATCATTAAAAATGGAATTCCCCCTTCCAAGTATTCCCCTTTATTTGCTTCAGTTTGAATTCTATCACATATTTGAGAATTCTTTTTGTTTGAGAAAAAATTAAAAATAAATATTTCTTTTGTCAGGAAAGAAGAGGGAAATATGTTAATTTTATGGCATCAATGCAATGTTATTCTTTGAGAAGCAGTCAGCATTTCTGTGAAGAAGACAAAATGGAAGAAGAAAGAAAAAAAAGGCAAGTGTTTAAAAAATGGGTTTAAAAGAAATCTGGTTAAATAAAGATTTTTTCATTAATGATGAGATAAAAAGCAATGAATTTAGCAGAAGGAAAAATTCTTTTCATATTATTTTCTTTTTTTCCTCTCTCATTTTTTTTTATTTCTAATTATTGTTTCTCTTTTAATTTTTCCTTTCATCTTTGTGAAGTATATATTTCTTTTCTTCTTCTTCTTCCCATTTCTTTGTTACTTTCTTTTGTATACTTTGAATACTATCTCACTTCTAAAAACATCAAATATTTTTTCAAAAGCTTTGATATGCACTAATCTTACTTTAGTCTGACACAAGACCAATATAATGAGGAACATTGAGTTCTGTTAAAGTTGTTTCTGGATTCAAAAATACATTTTTCTAATTACTAAAAGCATATTCACTTCTCACATCTAGTAATGCTTTCTCCAATGTTTATAGATATTAAAAAAACTGCAAAAGTCACTCACATGGCCCAATAGGGGTGGATTAAAAAGATTGTGTAGTGCCAATCTTCTAAATGGGGAGGGCCAGCCTTGAGGATATTTACTAAGCTTTGTTTAGTGCAGCACAAGGCCAAACAGTGATAAATGGGAGCAGGAAGATTGTGTTGTGTCAATCTTCTTAATGGGGAGAGTCAGCCTTGAGCATATATACTTAGCTTAGTTTAGTGTAGCACAAAGCCAAATGATGGGAAATGGAAGAAAGAAGATTGTGTTGTGCCAATCTTCCAAATGGGGAGGGCCATCCTTGAAGATATTTACTAAGCTTAGTTTAGTGCAACAAAAGATCAAACAGTGAGAAATGGGAGAATGAAGATTGTGTTGTGCAAGTCTTCTAAATGGGGAGGGCCATCCTTGAAGATATTTACTAAGCTTAGTTTAGAGCAGAACAAGGTCAAACAGTGAGAAATGGGAGAAGGAAGATTGTGTTGTGCCAATCTTCTTAATGGGGAGGGCCAGCCTTGAAAATATTTACTAAGCTTTGTTTAGTGCAACACAAGGCCAAACAGTGAGAAATGGGAGAAGGAAGATTGTGTTGTACCAATCTTTCAAGTGGTACAATCTGTTTTGAAGATCTTTCCAAAACTTAACATAATTTGGTAGAAGGCCATATGGATGAAAGAAGATTTTCCTTTACTTATCATTCAAATAGACAAGGATGGTTTGCAAACCCTGAAAATCAGCATTTCAAATGATTTTACCTGGACTTGAATCACAAAACTTACACAACATGGGAAATTCTCAGTTCTTATCAACACCAGCCACTGACCCACCCCATGGTTTGGTTTATTTGTTTAATGGCATATCAACTCCTTATGGATTATTTCAATGCCAAAATTTGATTCATTGTTTAATTGTAAACATAACTGTATTTCTAATACACAAAGGCTTTTTTAAAATTGCCCTTTTTTTTTTATTTGTCTCTATGTAGACAGGTATATGAGATCAAGTATTCCTTTCTAATACAAATAACTTGCTCACAGTCATATGGGTTCAAGTATATCCATCTAATACAAATAATTTATACACAATTAAATGCTTTCAAGTAACTATTTAATAATAGTTATTATTTGAACACAGTTACGTGGCTTCAAGTGTTCCTATCTACCACCAATAATTTCCAGGTAATTATATGGTTTCAAGTAACTAATAATAATTCTTTCTAAACATTTTTAGCCACAAATATCTATTCTTAAAACAAATAATTTGCATACAGTTAAAGTTTCAAGTATTCCTATCTGTATTGAGAATTTTATTTAATAATTATAATGATCATTTGTTTGCACATAGTTATCTGGTTTCAAGTAAATAATAAAATTAATTCTTTGTGAATAATTATAGTTTAATGACACTATTCTTGACAAAAATAATTAGCCCTTAGTAATATGATATCAAGTATTCCTATCTAATATGGATAATTTCTGAATGATTTATTTGTTCCATAAATGTAATTTAGTTTCATTATTTGAACAACCTGTTTTGGGGTGGGTCTTACCTCTCAGCAGAGGATGCAATCGGCATATTTTAAGCCCTACTGGCAGAGCTACTACACCCTGGAAAAATATTCAACTATCTCAGTTAAAAGACATATCTCATCCAATCACTTTATTAATGATGTTTTTTCTGTTTTTTGTTGGTGAGGTTTTTCTTCATTGCTTTTCTTTAGGTTCACTCATTTTTAATTTATCTTTTCTTTTTTTTATCTTCCATTTTCATTCTTCCTTATTTTCTCGTTCATTTTTTCATTTTTCATAACTAAATTCACTTCTGATTTTTTTTGAACCCATTTTCATTCATTTCAATTTTCTTCACATCCATTTTTCTTCTTTTACCTCCAACTATTTCTTTTTTTACATTTTTTTTACTTTCAGTTTTTGCTTCCTTAGTCATTTTCCCTTTTCTTTTCTCTTTCCAGCACCTTTTTTTCTTTGATATTTCCTTCATATCTTTTCCTTCACTTGGTTTTCCTTCTACATTTTTTTATTCCTTTAAATATCTTTTTTGTTCTTTTTTTCTCTTTCCTGCATCTTTTCTTTGATATTTCCTTCTAATCTTTTCCTTCACTTGTTTTTTTTTCTTCTCTATTTTTTTCTTCCTTCAAGGATACTTTTTGTTCTTTTTTTCTCTTTCCAGCACCTTTTCTTTGATATTTCCTTCTAATCTTTTCCTTCACTTGTTTTTTTTTCTTCTCTATTTTTTTCTTCCTTCAAGGATCCTTTTTGTTCATTTTTTTCTCTTTCTTGCATCTTTTCTTTGATATTTCCTTAATATCTTTTCCTTCACTTGGTTTTTTTCTTCCCTATTTTTTTTTTTCCTTCAAGGATCCTTTTTATTCTTTCTTTTCTCTTTCCTGCATCTTTTCTTTGATATTTCCTTCATATCTTTTCCTTCACTTGGTTTTCCTTCTACATTTTTTTATTCCTTTAAATATCTTTTTTGTTCTTTTTTTTCTCTTTCCTGCATCTTTTCTTTGATATTTCCTTAATATCTTTTCCTTCACTTGGTTTTTCTTCTCTATTTTTTATTCCTTCAAGGATCCTTTTTGTTCTTTCTTTTTCCTTGAAAACTTCATCAGCCATTAAAAATTGTGTTACTTCTGAAATATGCACACACATACATAAGGACATGAACAAACACACACACATACACACAGAGAGGCAAACAAAAATTGTTGAATTTGTTTCACACTTCATTTGCCTTTCTTTTCCAAGAGAAAATCTTCAAAGAATATTTTTATCAGTCCAATACCTCTAGGTCATATTATTTGTTTAAAAGAGGTCGGCACTTAGCATAATATAATTTGATTTTCACAGAAATCTTTTTATACACACAAACACACATATATATATATTTGGATGCTAACTAAACAGCTGGAGAAGAAGCTAGACGGCAATTACACAAGAATGTTGTGAGCAATATTGAACAAGTCCTGGTGGCAACACCCCACAAGGCACCAACTATACGGTCACCTGCCTCCCATCACGAAAACTATCCAAGCTAGATGAACCAGACATGCAGGACACTGCTGGAGAAGCAAGGATGAGCTCATAAGTGATGTACTCTTATGGACCCCCACATATGGCCGAGCAAAAGCAGGACGGCCAGCTTGAACATACATTCAGCAGCTATGTGAGGATATGGGATGTAGCCCTGAAGACCTGCCAGAGGCGATGAATGATAGGGAGAAGTGGCGAGAGAGGGTCAGGGATATCTGTGCTAGCGGCACGACATGATGATGATATATATATCATCACAATCATCAAGGCATACTGACAGCATGGATTGCCTTGACTCTCTCTTGCCATTCCCCCCCTATCGGCCATTACACTTATTAGGTCTTCTAGACAGATGCAGTTTCCACACAGAGATGATGAATGTAAATTTTTGCTGGTTGGCAAATACTTTGAGTATCCATGTATAAGTCCATAGAAAAATGTTGCTGATGAGTTCATTCTCACTTCTCTAGCTGTACCCAGCATCTCTTACTCATCTCACTTTAGTGGATTCTGAGATGAGAGGTACATGGCTCTATAGCTGCTGTTTTGTAGGATAGGGTGCAACTTGTAATGTTTATTCAAAAAAGCCTACAGAATCCTTGTGTAGTTCCGATCTAACTTTTTCTCTAGGCATTTCATTAAAGTCCAAGTCGTGCAACCATATAGTAGTACTGACATGGCCAAAGATTCAAAGAATTCCCATCTTAGTTGTACAAGCATATAGTTCAGGAAATACTGGGATACAGCATGGTGAATGTGAAGCAAGATGGATGAATTCAGTGGTATGCTTCAACTGATGCTGGGCAACCAGTCTAGAAGATAGAAAACTCTGAATCTGAACCAACTTTACTTCATTTGAAAATTATCCTTGTGTCCATACAAGCAAACAGGCAACAAAGATGGAAAAAAAATAGCAGAAAAGGAATAGAAATGAAAGTTTTAAGAAATTTAGATGACTTTAGACAATCATATTTTTTCTTATTCTAAGATATGAACAGTCAAAAAAAATAAGATGAAAGAAAATTGAGTAAACAGAAATGATCATTGAAGAAATTTAGAGAACCCAACCATTAAAACTTAAACAACTAGTATTTATATCACTACCTAGAAGTATTTCTACACACTGGTGGCCTGAATTCTGGACAGGGAATACTAATTTCTACATTGCTATTGACTATAAAATGGTTTAATCTGTTATTTTAGTGTTCTAAGGGTTAATGAAAACATGCATAGAGCTTTATCAAAAATAGAGCAATATAAGTGGTAAATAGGGCAATATAAGTGGTAAATAGGGCAATATAAGTGCTAAATAAGGCAATATAAGTGCTAAATAAGGCAATATAAGTGCTAAATAGGGCAATATAAGTACTAAAACATTGTTAGGTGATAATCTCCAATTATTGCTTGACAAGGTGTGTTAAAAAAGTATTAAGATTGACACTGAATTTACAAAGACAATGAATGAATTATTAATTTTTGTTCTAAATAGTACCCCTTAGAATTTAACAAACTCATTTCAGTAAGCTTTCTATAGGTTGAAGCTCCTCTGAAACTCCAATAATGATATGGTATAAAGCTGTGTCATGGTATTTCTTTTACTGATCTCATCCTCAAATCTTACTCATCAGATAAATTTTCAATTTAAAAAACAAGAAAAAAGTCCTGCCCTGTCAGCAGGACTTAGAATACACTGACTGTATTGTCTGTAAAGGTAGCTGAAATTTTAGCTTGGGAATCCCAATTTCTACATTGTTATCACCAATAAAATAGTGTAATCTTTTAACCAGGATCCTGTGTAGGTGGGGGTCTAAGGGTTAAGACTATTATTAGACATTCTATATATTTTTATCTCTTTCAAAATCCTCATTGTTATTATGATGCTATTTTTATAATCACAAACTCCTCTCCATTTTTAAAAAAGGAAAAAATAATCAATAAACTCCGTGTGCAGCTGAAATTTCCACTGTCTGCCCTCAATCAATCAATTGATCTTATTTTATTTGGGGTTTTTTCTTCCTTTTTTTTTCCTTTCTAATCATTCAGCTCCGTGTCTGCATTGATATTACAGCTTGTTTGATTGACCAACACTCCAAAAGATAATTTCTTTCATTTCTTGCTATTCGTCGACATATCCTTACAATTTTTAGTAGAGATGGACATGATAACAAGAAAACATTTCATGGAAACAAATAAACTTATAATGTATATTTATTATTTATCTATAATAAACAAAAAAAAAAGAAAGCCACAAGGAAATACTTTGATGATTGAGGATTGACGCTCTAAATTTATCTGAATAAAAGATTTTTAAAAAAATTGTATCCATTTGATACACTGTATGTGTGTATTTACCCGAGCCCTCCACTACAAGCGAAGTGGGACACAAGGTCAATATTTTCAGTGGCATACAGGTGGTTTCAACTAGCTCATTGGCCAAGTGAGTAGAGTGTTCGCCAGTGGTCCAGGAGACCAGGGTTCAATCCCAGGTCGGATCATACCAAAGACTTTAAAAATGGTACTTGATACCTCCTCGCTAAACACTCAGCATTATAAGGTACATATCAAGGGTAAAGTAGAGCAATCCAGGGAAAGGAGTAGCACCCTCCCCTACATCTCGGTGTAGTAGCTATTGAAAAGGGAGCCTTCAGGTCGCCTTTGACTAAGGTTGCCAACTTTACTTACAGGTGGTTTGAATTCAGTGTCTTCCTTCTTATAGAATGAGGTGGGTTTAAAAATTCTTATTCAGTGGACAGTTGCGATAAGTGATATGAGTATTGGATTATAAAAAGACCTTCCAAGTAAGAAGGGGAAGATTTTTATGAGAGAAGAAAACTAAGTGTAACTCATTCTTAAGTGCTATGAGATGTTTGATGTATAAATAAGCTATGAAAAACAGGAATATAACACCAAGATTACAATATATACCAGCAGTACTTTCTTCTTAAAATTATATCAGTCAATGCTTCTTCAATGATATTACAATTCATTCTGCGTTTGCTTATATTGTCAGATTTTCTTATATCAATCTTAACTTACAGTATTTTAATAACTCATCATTAATATATTCACAGTGTCTCTGAATCAAATTTCATAACTCAACACTTTCTTAGTGGTTGGAGGGAAGAAAGACTAAAGACATATACCTGATAGCTGAATTATAGCAACCTGAACATGTAATTTTGGGATTAAAGTAATCTGTAATGAAATTGAAGCAAATGACTAAAAATTACTCTTGTTTATTTTTTGTACATTAAAATAAAATCGATGAAAATTTTCGAGGATGGGCTCTTCTGTACAATTACTTGATAATTTCCAAAAACCTTAAACATTTAAACTGACTCTGCTACTAGATACTTAAGTTTTAGGGAAACTTGATATATATTTGCGGTAAATATGATGATTATACAGTACGGAAGTTCACTTACTGGTGTGTCATTGCTAATTGAAGAGAAGGTCCCCCTCTGTCATGTTACATGAAGATCGCACAACCAATCCTTAAGACATTCAAATTAGCTTGAAACTTTACTTCATTTCATGAATTTAATCTTAACTCTATTTTTGGTTTGAGACTAACTATCGGATAGATCAAAATCAGAAAAAAAAAATACTTTTCCTGTTGATAAAATCTAAATATTTCTTAATCAAGGTTTTTATGTTCCCCCCCACTGTTTTAGTCAGTTATCGTCTGCTTGATTTGAGCAAATATAGCAAGAATAACATCTGATTAATAAAGTTACAAATAAAAATTCTAAAAAATAATCATATAAAGACAATTGTCTACAACAATTTAACTTATAAGGATGGACTCTTATACCTAAAGATAAGAGAAAGCTTTTGTAATTTCAGACACAAGATTTTTATTATATAAAAATTGCAAGAAATAAGAGACATCAAATTAACAGATTTTTATCTTAGACTTGACTAAGAACTGTTAATAATCTGTGACTATTGTAGAGTTTTTATATCTCTCTTTATATTTTCTTCAACTAGAGATATTTAGCGTAATAACAACTCATACTTCACAATCTATGGACCATATTTATGCCAGAGATATCCAGAATAGGTTAAAGAATTGCATTCATTGTTCGTTTATATTTGTGTAATTGTTTCTTGAGAGAGTTTTTGTACACAGTTATATGATATCAAGGTTTTATTTTGTTTCTTTGTCTAATGGCATATCAACCTTTGTGGGTTATTTAATGCCAAAGCCGTCCTTGTAGAAGAACAGTAGTGGTACAATTTAACTGGGGGGATAATGGGGTTCATGACTTTCCTAAGGGTATTAGTCTGAAATGTAATCGAGCAACAGGATTTTGAACTCGTTTACTATAATATTACTTTAATGCCACATATAATATCAAATATTTCTATCTAATATGAATAATTTACACATAGTTATATGGTTTCAAGTATTTCTATCTAATACTAATAATTCATATACAATTATATGATTTTAAGTAGTTATTTTTACTTAATAATAATTGTTCGTTTGCAAATAGTTACATGGTAACTATTAATAATCCTTAGTAAACAATTATAGTTTCAAGTAACTATACTCAATATATATTTATAATTTACAGTTAAATGGTATTAAGTATTCTTATCTTATACTAATAATTTTCAAACAGATCTATTTGACTAATAGTTGTGGTCCTAATGTGTACTACCACTTCAGGTCAAAGTGAACCTAGGAGTAATGGCAATGAAGGGGTACTCCACACTCCCCAGATCTCGAGAAACGGAGTCTTACAATCAGATGCAGTTTATTGTCATACCTAGGGCATCTTTTTTTGGGAGCCAGGGAACCTTACCATTCTCCAGGGGATACAGTCAGTGTATTCTAAGCTCTACTGATAAGGCACTGAATAAATATAAATAATATTTCATGATTTTTCAAACCCTATTCATACCTGGAATCTTTTAAAAAAAAAGGTTATATAATGTTTTAAGCATTCCTAGTTTTTTTTAATGATTTTTGCATATCTTTGTCTGAAATTTCAAGATAAGTTATTGCCAGACGTACACTGTTGGCTCCAACTCCTCCATACTGAAATATTTGTCATGGAACATTATGAAAAATTTTCTTTGGAATAACATCAATTATGAACCAAACTTTCAGACTATAAACAAATTTTGAGGGAAACATTGTCCATTTAATGTTTAAAGAGGAAGGATCAGTTTTCAACATGATTTTTATGGTCATTTTGTTCTATGAAGAGCACCATTTGGCTAACACTGTCAACAAAAAAAGAATGAAGGATGTCCTGTTTGGCGTAAAAGTAATATAGCAAATTGATCACTCCTCTCTAAAAGTTAAGTGGGCAACATTTTCCTAAAAATTTGCTTATAATCTGAAAGTTTGGTTCTTTTTCAAAGTTATTCAAAAGAAAATTTTTCAGAATGATCCATAAGAAAAAATTGAGAGGGGTCATTGTAATGGAACACATCCACAGAGTCATTTTTAGTTTCACAATGAAATGTTTGTGTTTTATTTAGCAACAGTAAATACATGAATGTTAAAGAAACAGAAGATAAAACTAAAATCTAAATGAACATCAATAGTGAGGGACAATTGTAGACAATTTCAAATTGCTTTTTCTATGAAGATAAATAGAATTTGCCTTTCTATTTTGAGAATTGTAATAAATCACTCTCATAAACATCTATTCAGTTTTAAAATCCACAATTCTGGAAGAGACTTGAAACTTTTATTTGCCAATTACTGACCTTTGAGTACTGACATGACTCTTGTTTCTTTTGGCTCTCTGCGGATCTCTGGGAAAAAATCTTTTATTTTTCCTGAGGCTAGGAAAACACCATAAATTATTCTTTTTCTCTGATTTTTATATGTCTTGGTATTATATTTGAAATGTTGATCAATAATCTCCTCAGATTAAATTACTTTCTGAGGAGAAACTTTCCATTGGTAAAGGGTTATTATGAAATATGACATGAAGCAAAATAAATGAAAAGTAGACACACTTTAAACCATTAATTGTAAATGGTCAGTCACATATAATTAGATATATAATTACTAGCTGAAGTATCAGACTACATCAGATAAGCAGTTAAGACTTGGATTGAACCAAGGCTGGATTAACTATCTAGCAAAATAAGAAACTGTTTATGATGGCAAAGAAAAGAGGGAATCATAGATTTTTTGTTCTTTTAAAGATATGCCTTGATACCAGATTATATTTTTGATAAGACTTTATGTAAATTTGATATAAAAATAATAAAAACTAATTATCCATTTTTCTAAATAACTATTTCTTGAAGGATTCTTAAACAATAAATATCACGCTGTCAAATCTTCAAATTTTGCCACTTTAATTGATGGCATTGTCATTTATGTCTCAAATTCTATAAGAAATTACAATAATCTCAACATGCAATATCTACACAAAATTCACTATAAATAGCTCTAAAAGGCATTTTAAAGTTTCATTTTTCTGACAAGTCTTTAAATTTTGCCATTCTAATTGGTACCATTGCAATCTACACTTCAAATTCTATGAGAAATAACTATAACCTCAACAGGCAAAATTTACACAAAATTGACTATAGATTGAGATATTTTGAAGTTTCATTTTTCCACTAAATCTTCAATTTTCTTTTTTACTTTACTCAATGGATAACAATTACAAAAAATCTGAAATTAACAAGTAAACATACTATACAGATAATCTAGCATTTTTTGCAAATACTCCAGCTCAAGCCAAATCTCTGCTGCATAACCTGGAACAGGCAGCAAAAGGCATCAGTCTGTCTAAATAAACTCAGATAAAACAAAGTTCATGTAACTTAATCAAGATGGTGTCACAGAAATTAGTAGACCAGTTTGTATACCTCAATAGTAATATCTCATCTACTGAAGATATCTACATACACATAAGTAAAGCATAGACTGCTATTGACAGGTTAACAACTATATGGAAATCTGATCTCTCTAATAAAATAAAACAGGAATTCTTCCAAGCTGTAGTCCTATCAGTAATACTGTATGGTTGCACCACTTAGACTTTAATAAAATGCCCGGAGAAAAAGCTAGATGAGAACTATACAAAGCTACCGCATACAGTTTTGAACAAATCCCAGATGCATCACTCAACCTAACAAAACAGCAGCTGTGTGGTCACTTTTCTTCCATCTCAAAATCCATTCAAATAAGATGAGTAAGACATGGTGGCTACTGCTGGAGAAGTAAGGAGGAACGCATAAGTAACATTATTCTATGGACTCCTACATATGGACACATCAGTGTTTGCCAACCAGCAAAAACTTACATTCATCAGCTCTGTGTGGACACTGAATGCTGTGTAGAGGACGTACCAAGAGTAATGGCTGATAGGGGGGAATAGTAAGAGAGAGTCAAAGATATATTTGCAGTCTGCATGCTTTGATGTTGATGATGATGTATTACCCCTGACAAAAATATGTAATCACCACACTTTGTGGATGTTCACTAGGTTTGTTTTTTTTAATATTTAGCAGTAAATAAACTAATAACAGATAAGACGTAAAACATTTTTCATTTGATAGCTGAACATTTTAGCTTCATAAAATGAACCTTAAACAAATTAGATTAAATTATCCAAATTAAGAGTGGAATTTTTCTCCAAGAGGAAAAAATTACGAGATGATCTTCTAATTTGCATTCCTATGGAAACAATGGAAAGGAATGTAAAACTAATTCAAGATGATAATCCACAGTAGAGAGTGGCAAAAAGCATTGGTTGTTCCCAGTCAGCTGTGTCTAAAAATCTGGTACAAATATAAAAGAATTTGGATGATTGAAAAAAAGGAAAACCTATAATTCCTGACCATACGAAATTGTCTAAGTTAATTCCCTCAATTCTAAATAAATCTAATTACTAATACTTAATTAAATGAGAATAATTATTTAAGCAAAACAAATCATTTGCTATTTTTTCTTTTCTAACAATTAGATAAATCTTGTAGTGATATAGCTGGCTGTAAATTATTGTTTATTGGTAAAAATCCCTCTTGAAAAGAATTCCTTTCACTATGAGGGAAAAAATATTGTTTTAATTTTAAATACTTCCCCCAGGGTCAAATAAATATGTATTTACCCAAACCCTCCACAAGGATGTGACACAAGGCCAATTTTTAAGTAGAGTTCAACTGATTTGAATTCAAAGTATTCCTTTTCCTTGACTGGTTGCCTTACAAAGGCTAAATCCCCCAGTCTACCCAACAATTTATCCATAGAGAGGAAAGAACAGATAGGAAAATGATCCCAATAATGAGTTCAGATTGAGGGAATGCAAGTGTCACTGAAAATATAAGAGGAATTGTAAGGTAAGCACAATGTCCTTTAGCAGAAACCAAGCAGGCATAAATAATAAGTAAAAGTAAAGTGGGCGACCAGTAGGCTCCATTTTCAATAGCTACTACACCAAGGTGTAGGGAGGGCGCTACGCCTTTCCCTGGATTGCTCCACTCTACCTTTGATATGTACCTTTTATTGCTGCGTGTTAAGCAAGGAAGTATCAAGTACGATTTTTAAGGTCTTTGGTATGACTCAACCTGGGATTGAACTCAGGTCTCCTGGACCATTGGCAAACACTCTACCCACTAATAGACTGCACATACTTAAGAGAGGGACTTGTTTATAGATTGGTATAAAGTGAGATGCATGTCACTTGGAAAGAGTGTATGGGATAAAAATTAATGAGAAACATAATGTACGATTATGGGATACACATTTTTTCTAGTCTTAAAATAAGCAATAAAAACATACATAAGAACATTCTAGAAATTTAGGATCAAAACTGCATTAGCATTTAAGTTACATTTTTATATTTTTCAACCAATCAGCTAAAAACATAGAATAAGAACATTCAAGAAAAATAGGATTGGAAGTCAATTAACAGAAAATATTTAGGCTCCAAAATAAAATAGTAAAATACGAATCTGATTGGTCAATAAATGTCTATGCACCAAAATCTTAGGATGATTTTGTGATCCACTATTAGGGTATAAGTAACACACAGTCAGTGAGTCATTCACTAAGTCAGTAAGCAGTAGCAGTAGCCGATACTCTGTCAGGCAAATTCCTTTCTTCCACAGCCAAAGTTCATGACCTAGCTACAGATGGCCGCAAATCACGTTCAAAAGAAAAAACTGGCAAACTTTCTTTCATCAACACAACACGCTGTTGCCACGATCATAAAACACAATATGAACTTAATGTAAGTAAGAACTACTTATTTATAGACTCTGTTAACATCTAAACATATACACACGTGTAAACAAATTTATTTTCTTCTAACTGGCCAAACTCTATTTTCCACAAAGGCCATTTACACATTATGTTTTTATTTGTTTTCACATTCTGTTTTATGCATATTAAATTGTTCGTTGTGTCATTCCATTTCTTTTACGCGATTATAAAATTGTGTGTTGTATTTGTGGTGGAAATAATATTGAGAGCAATACCCGTAAAATACGGGCAAAAACTCATTCACATGCATATCCACTTAAACAACTAATTACATGTTTCCCTCACAAGTGAACTCAGAGGTTATCAGAGGAAAGAGCTTGTACTAGGCTGAGTCAAAAGTTTGGCAATATTTTGGTAATGTGACGCACAATTCAACAGCTTCAAAGTAACCAACCACACCTGATCCTTTCGTAGTGTGACACCAGATTTACTTTTTGGAAAATAACCTTTGAATCCACAGTTTTAGGCCCACCTGACATTGAGGTTTTTGTAACTGAAGCAAAATTTCTTCTGTGATTAATTGCCCATTCACCTTTTACAAATGTTTTTGGTTTATCGTTCATCTATGCAGCTTTTAAACCATAAACAGCACACTAACTACCAGGATACTACCAACCACAATGTATACCTACAACATCTTGAACTGCTATGGTTACATGATATATATGTTAATCAGCATGAATGATCTCCCTTGCACCCGCTCTGCTCAGGAGGGACTTTTGGTGGGGACTGGATGTGGCAGCGCGGGGATGATGAAAAGCCACACGTAAAGGGGCAACTTATGAAATAAAATCGTTCTCCCCGATATCTCTTGTGGGAGTTACTTATTCGGATATACAAATATATACATTACAAACTAGCACCTACAAAAATACTGCAAAACTTTTGACTCATCCGAGCATTAGCATTATTTTCAAAATAAATAGAAGTCTGAGAAATGCCAAGTGACAAAGCTGTTAAGAAAGAATCAACTATTGATTTCTATAAATTTCATGAGGACAGCGGGCTTCTTTTTTGTGTAGAATACAAAAACATTTCTAAATATGGTTTGTTCAAATAATTGTATAGAATTTACCACAGTTAAAAAGAGATGGAAAAGTAGGTTTAAGTTGAAAATGAAGGTGATAACATTTTTGCTGATGATATTTCAATAAGTTTAACTGACATTTATTTCTACATCTTCTCTATAAGTATTATACCTTTCCAAACATCTTAGTATATATATATATATATATACTAAGTATTTGCCCTATTTAGTGTATTGAGCACTTTTATGAGCTTAGGTAACTCCGTCAGTGTTTTTCTTTTGGCTAGGCATTGCAGGACTGGGTGATTATTTTCAAGCAGAAGGTTTTGATGCCAAGAAATCTTTAAATGTAGTTTCTACTTTTTTGGAATGGAATGTTTTTGGCATAAAAAGTGTGTAGATGCTAGAAAAAATAGTAGTCAGTGGGTAAGAGATCAGGAGAATATGGTAGACATGGCAAAGTTTCATATCCCAAGTCAGTGAAGTTCTGCAGCGACATCCTGGCAACATGTGGCCAAGCTTCTGCAGTGACATCCTGGCAACATGTGAGCCAGCATTGCCATGATGCAATATTATAACCAAGTTTGAAAAGTAAATGCATCACTTCTTTTTTCATGTTCATGATTAGGGGCATATAACGTCCAAAATCAAATTCCAAAAAAGTTATATATTTTTTTTTATTTTCCATCATACAACGTGTGAAAGCACGTGCGATACCATGTCCTCATCAGCCGCCATCCTGGGGTGATAACACAGTTTCGGTAGCTCAAGTCGGTACTGCCACCCCTGGTGCTACCAAGCAGCTTTTGCCACCAGACAGGGTATCAAGAGAATCATATATACATATATACATATACGCCAGATCAATTAAATGCAGAGACTATATTGGACATTAATCTTCATTTTCTGAGTTCAGTTTGTGATTTAAAAAACGCGTTTACTTTCAGCGGTTGATGTTATTACGCGTTTACAGTAACCATTTCTTACGTAATCACACGGGAAAGGTGATTCCACGTGTATTACCTTTGTGCTGAAAACTTTCTCGCTTTCGACCAAATCCAACTTGATGGATATCGTGCTGTGGTCTGAAGATGATTCGAGGCAACTTTCAAACTGCGGCCAGTGATTCCTATTTTTGAAAGAAACGAAATGACTGAGTGTCCTATAAAACCACGACAACCAATCTCAATAGGAATCACATGGCATATCGAACCCTTTTCCACACAGTTGGCACGCAGTGTCTTGTAGCGGTTTTTTCTTCCGCTCGTGTGCTTCCTCCCGGTTTTCTTCCCAAGGGACAGAAAACAAAAGAAAAACACTTTAATTATTAGCAGTATTTGTTTGTTTGGGTTTTATGGCACGTCATCTCTTGTAGGCTATTTAATGCCAAATCCTGTTTATTCATACATATTAAATGTATATGATTTGTAAACATATTTTGTCGATAACATTTTTGAATTAGCCTGAGCTCAATTTTTTGCACACAATTAAATGGTTTCAAGTACTAGTAACAATTTAATTTAAAATCAGTCAATTGTTTGCACACATTTAAATATGATTTGTAAGTAATTATATTTTTTAAATGAGTTAGAACTAACGTTTTTGGCACAAAAATATTGCTATTGTTTCCACATAGTTAAATTGTTTCAATTATTGCTATCTAAGACTAAAAATTCAATTTGATATTGATCATCTGAATAATCAATAATTACTGTTACATAGCAATACTTGTAACCACTTCACAATAGTTACAAGTATTGCTATTGAACACTAATTATTCTATTGAACACTATTCATTCATTTGTAAACTGTTAAATGGTTCCAAGTATTGCTATGTAATACCAATAATTTTATTTTGCATACACTTAAATGGTTCCAAGTACTGCTATATATTACTAACAATTCAATTAAACATCCATCATTTGTTCACACAGTTTAAATGTCAAACAGTTGTATTTGATGGGACCCTATCAGGTGCTACCACTCTGGGTCAGAGTGGACCTGCAAGTAATGGCAATGAAGGGGTACTCCACATTCCTCAAAGTTCCAGGGCTGGAGCCTCACCATTAGATAGTTTTGTGTCATATCCCGGACACTTGTTGATTGGAAGGGTCTAACCTACTCTGCAGAGATGCAGTCAGTGTATTGTACAGCTCCAGGTGATTGGGTTTCATTAGGAATTGTGAATTTTTTTACAACTACTATTGAAATAATATCTTAGATTTTAAACAGTTTATAGTAAAATTAGATGGTATTTCACTTCCAAACAACCTAATATATATGTCGCGACCTGTTCACAAATGTAAACAGATCAGATTACTCACCTCCCTAAAATCAGTACATCCAGCTACAACTGGAAATGATGAAGCCTTATATGACCCTGACTGGCCGTCACAGCTAAGAAAAGGGAATAAATTTCATTTAACAACATTTACAGAATCCGTCCGTTAAAAGTAACTCTATTATAATAGAGTGAATTATCTTCTGTAGCCTATCTCAGGCTAAAGAAGGACTTTACTTTCATGACTATTTTTAATAGACAAACTTTCTTTTCACGCAGCCCAGCAGAGTGTCATACTTTCCCCTTTTTATAAACAAAGCTCCAGGGTCAAAAATTTCAGAGGTCGTTTTAGGAAGCTCTCAGGAGCTCGCTCTCAAGACTGAATCCTACATCTTGTAGTTGCATTCATCCTGGTATCACATAGATATGCAATAAAGGTCCTTTTAAGGACCACTAGAGGTCTCCTTCTGCAGGTTGGAGTATCTCTGATGGTTCTTACGGACTCGTTGAAGCAGACGGCCAGGAAACAACCACAAAGAGGACTCTAAGACCACCCGGTCTTAACCAACTCAGTTGATTTTGTTGTCTATTCATTTGCTCGGCTGCGCAGTGCTAAGGCATGGGTTAGCCTTTAGCTACCGCTTCCCTATCAGCGCAGCGCTAAGATACTGCCAATCTTAGCCATGGCGTCCCGGCCTGTTTGCTCAATAGTACAGAGCTTTTGCATGGCAAAGCCTTAGCTACACTTCCTGAAATGTCTGCACAGCTAGGGCCAACACCAGTTACTCGCAGCAATCATCCAGCTGCCACTCTATGACTTTGGTCAACACCAGCTGCTCAAATCGATCATCCAGCTGCCGCTCTATGACTTTGGCCAACACCAACTACTCACATCGATCATCCAGCTGTTGCTCTATGATTTCGGCCAACACCAGCTACTCACATCGATCATCTAGCTGCTGCTCTATGACTTTGACCATACCAGCTACTGACATCAACCATCTAGCTGATGACTACAACATCTACCCATTAACTTACATCTATTCTGGTAACCTTGATGAATAGATTGTCGTATTCTGTGGGTTAGAGTATCTCTGACAGTTCTTACGGACTCATCGAAGAAGACGGCCAGGAAACAACCACAAAGAGGACTCTAAGACCACCCGGTCTTAACCAACTCAGTTGATTCTGTTGTCTATTCATTCGCTTGGCTGCACAGTGTTAAGGCATGGGTTAGCCTTTAGCTACTGCTTCCCTATCTAAATTGTCATATTCGTTATACTTCATTGTTCTTTTGATGTCATTATTTGTATGTTTTCAGGGTCAATGTGCTTATTGGCTCCGCAACACACACACACATGTATATATATATATATATGTTGCGGAGCTGATAAACACATCGACCCTGCAAGCTGTTTTAGTTAAGCATACGAGTAATGACAGCCAAAAGATCAATGAAGGAAACAAAAAGCCAAAATAATATTATGACAAATACGATAATTTATTTGTTGAGATTACCAGAATAGATGTAAGTTCCTATATATATATATATTCACCTGGAACCCTCATTACAAGCATGTGGTCTGTTTTTTATTGGCTACTTTAATTCTGGTTCTCTCCTGTTTTATCACTTTAATCCTACATATATCTTGATAATCTGGTAATATCAAACTTACTTTTAAATAAAAATATCAGATATTACTATGAATACTAATATATCAACTGACACCAGAATAAATGTTATATATATATATATATAATACTAACAAATATATTTCTTTTTTGAACATCTTCATACATTTATTCATTCTTTCTGTCTCCTTTCTTTATTCATTTTCTTCTTTTTTTCTCTTTTTCTGACTGGTCCACTCTGACTCATTGTGGTGGTACCTGTCAATTTCCCATCTATGAGTCAAATAAATCTGTTTAAAAATTATTTGTATTCGATGGGACCATGTAGAAAAAATCTCTTAAGAAAAAAATACAAAAAATATGAGAATATGAATGCAATTTCCTAACCTCTCGGCATAATATAACCCTAGACTAGTGGACATGCCATTAAAATCACTCAATCTGACTGATTGAAGATTAAAAACATTTCATTGGCACTTTTTGCTAATAAGTGAAAGAAAATAGAAAATATCACTTTTGCCAAGTTTAATTTCAGCAATCTCTTTGGTTTGTTTTGTTCTGTTAGAGGGAAGGGGGTTACCTACTTGCCTCCTCTGTTTCAATGGGAACCCAAACAGGTTCACTGATGGTCTAGTATCACTACTTATACTAATTGAGTAAATAAAACAACTGGAATTAGAATGAAATGAATACTGGTCAAAAATTAATCACAAAATACTTCAATTAAGAATTCAGACAATTTGTAGCTACAAGTTTAGCACTTAAACAATCAATCTTTTATCTGGTATAAAATGACAAAACATCTGTCATAGATTTCTTAAACAGAAATTGTTTAAAACAATCAATAAGTTCTTTTAAAACTGTTGATCCATTTTAAAAACTAAAGGAATTCCGTGAGTTACTTCTTGCCTTGTGCTAAACATAAGCTCTGTAAATGAATACAAGTGAGTTTAATTCTCACTGTGTGCCCCATTTTTCTGGCCTGTGCCAAACATAAGCTCTGTAAATGAATACAAGTGAGTTTAATTCTCACTGTGTGCCCCATATTTCTGGCCCTGTGCCAAACATAAGCTCTATAAATGAATACAAGTGATCTCAATTCTCACTGTGTGCCCCATATTTCTGGCCTTGTGGCAAACATAA
This sequence comes from Sepioteuthis lessoniana, assembly GCA_963585895.1. Taxonomy (NCBI): domain Eukaryota; kingdom Metazoa; phylum Mollusca; class Cephalopoda; order Myopsida; family Loliginidae; genus Sepioteuthis; species Sepioteuthis lessoniana. Next base: position 4,245,806 of record OY757927.1, read on the forward strand.
GCTCTGTAAATGAACACAAGTGAGTTTAATTCTCACTGTGTGCTCTATATTTCTGGCCCTGTGCCAAACATAAGCTCTGTAAATGAATACAAGAGAGCTCAATTCTCACTGTGTGCCCCATATTTCTGACCTTGTGGCAAACATAAGCTCCGTAAATGAATACAAGTGAGTTCAATTCTCACTGTGTACCCAATATTTCTAGCTTTGTGCCAAACATAGGCTCTGTAAATGAATACAAGTGAGTTCAATTCTCACTGTGTGCCCCATATTTCTGGCCTTGTGGCAAACATAAGCTCTATAAATGAATACAAGTGAATTTAATTCTTACTGTGTGCCCCATATTTCTGGCCCTGTGCCAAACATAAGCTCAATAAATAAATACAAGTGATCTCAATTCTCACTGTGTGCCCAATATTTCTGGACTGTGCCAAACATAAGCTCTGTAAATGAATACAAGTGAGTTCAATTCTCACTGTGTGCCCAATATTTCTGGCCCTGTGCCAAACATAAGCTCTTTAAATGAATACAAGAGAGCTCCTTCTCACTGTGTGCCCCATATTTTTGGCCTTGTGGCAAGCATAAGCTTTGTAAATGAATACAAGTGAGTCCAATTCTCACTGTGTGTCCCATATTTTTTGCCTGTGCTGAACATAAACTCTATAAATGAATACAAGTGAGTTCAATTCTCACTGTGTACCCCGTATCTCTGGCCTGTTGTCAAACATAAGCTCTGTAAATGAATATAAGTGAGTTTAATTCTCACTGTGTGCCCCATATTTCTGGCCTGTTGTCAAACATAAGCTTTGTAAATGAATACAAGTGTGTTCAATTCTCACTGTGTGCCCCATATTTTTTGCCTTGTGCCAAAATTAAGCTCTGTAAATGAATATAAGTGAGTTTAATTCTCACTGTGTGCTCCATATTTTTGGCCTGTTGTCAAATATAAGCTTTGTAAATGAACACAAGAGAGTTCAATTCTCACTGTGTGCCCCATATTTTTGGCCTGTGCTGAACATAAGCTCTATAAATGAATACAAATGAGTTCAGTTCTCACGGTGTGCCCCATATTTCTGGCTCTGTGCTAAACATAAGCTCTGTAAATGAATACAAGTGAGTTCAATTCTCACTGTGTGCCCCATTTTTCTGGCCTGTGCCAAACATAAACTCTATAAATGAATACAAGTGAGTTCAATTCTCACTGTGTGCTCCATATTTCTGGCCCTGTGCCAAACATAAACTCTATAAATGAATACAAGTGAGTTCAATTCTCACTGTGTGCCCCATATTTTTGGCCTGTGCTAAACATAAGCTCTATAAATGAATACAAATGAGTTCAGTTCTCACGGTGTGCCCCATATTTCTGGCCCTGTGCTAAACATAAGCTCTGTAAATGAATACAAGTGAGTTCAATTCTCACTGTGTGCCCCATTTTTCTGGCCTGTGCCAAACATAAACTCTATAAATGAATACAAGTGAGTTCAATTCTCACTGTGTCCCATATTTCTGGCCTTGTGCCAAATACATTTTCTGGAAATGAATTTGAGATCAATTCTCAATATGTGTTCCTTATTTTTGGCTTTGTGCCAAATGAGCTCTATAAATGAAAATAAGTGAGTTCAATCTTACTGAGGGTCCAATATTGTTGGCCTTGTGCCAAACTAAGATACACCTAGTAATTGAATAAAAGTGAGTTAAATTCTTTTGGGGGGTTTCATATTAGTAGACTTGTACTATGCAAAGCTTAATAAATGACTTCTCCAAATGAACAGGTTGTAAACAAAGTCAGGGCTTAGGTTATTGACTCTAAAATGAAGCAATGGTCATTAGTAGGAATACTGACTGATATTTTAATGGTATGTCAACCCAATCTGGGTTTTTTCCTATGCTTAGAAGTTAGGGAATTGCATTTATTGTATGTTTATATTTACATTTTATGTGTTATTGTTTCTTAAGTTTTTTGCACACAGTTGTCAAGTATTCCTATCTAATACGAATAATTTTCAGCTAGATCTTTTTGACCCATAGATGGGACCCTAACAGGTACTATCTCATCAAGTCAGTGTGGACCTGGTTGTTATGGCAATGAATGGGTACTTCACACTCCTCCAGATCTACAGGAGTGGAGCCTCACTACCAGATGCAATTTCCTCCTCTGTGGAGGATGCAGTCAGTATATTCTATGCCCTGTCAATAGGGTACAATTAGGAATGGGTCCCTAACAAGTACTACCATTGTGGGTCAGATTAGACGTCAGAGTGATGGCAGTGAAGGAAAGACTCTACAATTTCAAAAATGGAGCATCATCCCATAGTAGCAATTTAGTGTCATACCCAAAACACTTTCAAATAAAAAAAAGAACCCTTCTACAGGAGGGGCACTTAGTGTAATGGTTATCATCATAGGAAGTGGAATCAACGGCCAGATTTCAAATCCTATATGAGGCAATTTGCATTTCACTTTATGCTCATTCTCATGGGAAAAGCTTTTCTCTTTACATCTATGGGTTAATAATAGGGCAGACTAGATTCTTTAGTTCTGGTTAGGCAACCAGTCAAGGAAAAGGAAAATTCTGAATTCAAACCAGCTGTATTCTGCTTAAAAATTGATCTTGTGTCATTTCCTACACATCACATAGGAGTTGGATAAATACATAGCCTTTTACAAGTGTCTGACTCTTGTACTATAACAAATAAAAAAATAGATGGTAAAGACAAACAGTTTTGTCTTATCAGCTGAACTAAAATTGTTTGGTGTAATAAGAACCTTTATGCAAAGAACAATCAATAGACAATGTGAACTTTTTTATATTCTTAAATCAATGAATAGGTAACATAATGTCACAGCCTGTTCTAAAGTTATTGACTTTTTTTCCTTAATTCTTACTGCAACATTTTCGTTGATCCATTCTCCTGCCTTATTCAGTGGTACAATCTGCATGATAATCTGGAGCTCAAGAGACAAAAAGATGGGTTTAAAGTTTTCTGGAATACATTGCAATGGCTCTCATAGTTAGTAAAGCAACCTTTTCTATATCTGAATACATCAGCGTATAAAAAGAATGATGTGAAAATGGTTATTAGCTAGGCAGGTTCAAATTCAAGTGAAAGGGTTTGCATTCACTTCAGACTAATGCCTTTGGAAAAAAACATGTAGTATAATTAAGGATGATAAACTATATTAGATGATTATTTTATTTGTATTGATAAATTGTAAATAGAAAGAAATGTTGAATGGAAGTGTAAGTCATGAAGGGTACAATGGATATCGAAAAGTAAACAAACTGAGGACATGTTGGCTGGCTTTGGTGATGGTGTCATGTTAAGCATGAAGGTTAAAGACACATGTCCTTATATCATTAGAGCATGAAATAATTATGATATATAATATAAGCAGTGTTATTTTAATTGAGTTGAAGTCAGTTTAGGCAGTTGATAGGTCAGAGTTCAGAAGCAAAGACAGGTAAGCTGAGAGCCCTCTGAGGTGAGAAGAGCGAAGAAATTGAAGCCAGGTTTTTGTTTGTTCATGTCTCGTACACATGAGAATCTAAGAATTTCTATGTCACAACAGGAGATCTTTCTACCCATCTTCCTCTTTCATTTTGTGTCTGATTGCTAGAAAAACAGTAATCGTAATAAACCGTTTATATCTAAGGAAACAATGAGTCGCTTTGTGTTTGCAAAATAGATCATTTAAAATCCCATAACACAACAAACATAAATACATTTCTTCTCTTACAAAAACAATAAAGCAAATTGGGCTCTGTAGCTTTGTTAGTGCAACAAGACTCAGAGAAAGCTGAATGCCCTGAACCTGATACAGTGGATTTGTTGTAAAAGAAAAAAGGTGAATTAGAAACAAGTGGGGCTTAGAATCCACCAAAAAAGGTCTTCTAAGTAAGACTCTAAACTGCATCAAGGTTCCAATTCTTGAACACTGAGAGAATATGGAATCACCTTTTCATTACCATTACACCAAGAGCTTAGCACAATATCTATTGTCAGAGGAAATGGAATCGGCAAACCAAATTCAATTCCTACTCAAAGTTGTTTGTATTTCAATTTGCACCAATGCTGCTGGGAACAGCAAAAATTCTTCTCGTCCAGCTTGGTTGGGTTTTCTAGCATATCAACTATTGTAGGTTATTTAATGAAAAATCCTGTTTTTACATATGTGTTAAATATATGATTTGTAAACACATTTTGCAGATACACACAGTTAAATGATCAACCAGTTCTATTTTTAACAATTCAATTTAGCATAAGTCAACAAAGTTAAATGGTTCCAAGTATTGCTACGTATAACTATCAAATCAATTAAACATCAGCCATTTGTTTACACACAGTTAAATGATCAAACATTTCTATTTCTAACAGTTCAACTTACTATAAGTCATTTGTTTACACTCAGTTTAAATTTGACCAACAGATAAGACCCAATCAGGTGCTACCACTCCGGGTAAGAGTGAAACTGGGAGCAATTGTAATGAAGGGGGGTACTCTACATTCTCCAAAGCATTACTGGAGCCTCACCATCAGATTGTTTAGTGTTATATCTGGGACACCCCTGGGTGGGGGTCTTAACCCTCTGTCAAGATGTAGTCAGTGTATTCTACAGCCCCAGTTGACTTGGCTACCCAGCTATGAGTAAATAGTAAGGTAGACTGGGATCTTTAGCCTAAGTTATGCAACCGGTCTAGAAGTAAAACTTTGAATTCAAAACCAGCTGTACTCTAGTTGAAAATTGACCTTGTGTCACATCCTGTGGTGGAAGAGTTGAATGAATACATGGAAGTGAGGAATCAAATGATCCTAGAAAGTTTAGAATAAAAACTTCAGTTAGAAGCATTCTGCTGGAAGTGGTTGAAAGTTCCATTTCTGCTTGCTAATTCTCTGTAAACAGCAATAAATGATATAGGAGGTGCCCATAGTGTAATGGTTATTGTTGTAAGAAATAGACACAGCGACACGAGTTCAAATCCTACACAAGACGGATTGCATTTCCCGTAGCACTAATACCCTTGGGAAAGGTATGAATCCAATTATTCTCCCTCCAGCTATAGGTAAATAGTAGGGCAGACTAGGTTCTTCAGCTTTGGTGAGGCAACTAGTCTAGGAGAAGGAAAACTCTGAAATCAAACCTGTTAAACTCCGCTTAAAAATTGACCTTGTGTCATATCCTGCCCGAGCAGAGAGGTTGGGTAAATATAAATAAATGATACAGAAATGTTGTTAATCAAATAAAGTAAAATGTACACATGAAAATTGTCTGTGTTGTCATTCCAGTATCAAAGAACTTAGAACAGTTCAGGTTACAACAATAGCTGAACAAGAAAACACAAAGATAATAAAATAATAACGAGAAGAGGGAACATTGTGGTTGACAACATGGTAAGAAGACGGAACAGAGTAAAAGGAGTGGGTACCCATAGATGGATGCGAAATAGAGACATAAAATATATATGGAAGGATTATGCAACACAGCTAATAACCATTTAAGTAAAAAGATCCAAACAGTGATACACAATATATTCATAAAATATCAAATGCTTGGTTTGCTTATTTGGTTTAATGGCATATCAAACCTTGTTGGGTATTTAATACCAAATCCTGAATATCAACTGTAATATTTCAACAAGATTCTCCTCATGTTACAATAATTTTCATTTCAACATTCCTCCCAAAAATACTTTCCTGTAATCATCATCATCATCATGAAAACATGCTGACAGCACAGAGTTCCCTGACTCTCTCTCTCACCATCCATCCCTATTTTCCTCAAGACTGTATCCTGTGTCCGCACATGTAAGTTTTAGCTAATCAGCCTAAACTGGTATGTCCATGTGTAGGAGTCCATAAGAGAATGTAATTCATAATTTCTTTCTTACTTCTCCAGTTGTATGCAGCATGTCTTGTTCATTTGACTAGGATGGTTTGTGAGATGAGATGTAAGTGGCTGTAAAGCTACTGTTCTGTAAGGTGCTGCTTCTAGGAATTGTTCAAAACAGCATGTAGCATTCTTGTGTAGTTCTCATCTTGCTTTTTCTTCATGTTTTTCATTAGAGTCCAGGTGGTGCATCCATACAGTAGTACTGACACAGCCAGAAAATTCAGTTATTAAAGTTTTTTTTAATTGGTAAATAAAAAACCTAAGAGAACATCTCAATGTACAAAATTCCCTAATTTTTGCCTGTGGTAGTAGCTGAAAACTAAATTCATGACAATTTGCAGGTCACTTGAAAAAATTGAGAGATTAACTTCACATTTGTAGTACAAGTAATATCCATCAAGTGGCCAAAAACATTAACTTTTCAATGATATTTATCAACTTCTAAGTCTTAGCAAAAATATAGTTTGACAATATGTCTGTTTTAATTACTACAACAGAAAGAAGATGGATGAATTTTAGATGATAGTGAAAATAAATCTTTTTTTTTCTTTGTAGCTTCATTAAAGTATAATACAATAAATACAAAATTTGAGTCTATACTCTCTTTTTGGAGACAATTTACGTCTTGTGTCGGGACTAACTTAAAACTTCGTATGATAACAAGGCAAAGTGGGTCAAAACATTTAGATGTGGAACAGAAAGTGATAACAGCAAAATATTGTTATCAGGAAATCATTTTGAGGGCAGTAAAAAGTAGCATTGATATAGACAAAGTGATAATAATTATCAGTAGAATTATAAAAATGGTACAAGAAACAATTAAAATGATAAAAGGAAAACAATCAAAACATACTGGAAGGCAACGCTCTGATAATTAGTTTATAATCTTGCATATAAAATAGACAACAAAATATGTGATATATAGGTGGGATGTTAGGTGAAAGAAGAGGTAAAGAGAAATTCATAAGAAAAAGGTGTGTTGTTCCTATACGGATTTAAAACCTGTCCCTCCTCATTCACATCATCATCCAGGTGACAAAAAAGTCAACAAATGTATATTCATAGTTTGGTTCCCATGTTTTAATTAATTAAGGGTGACTGTTTAGTGGGATCCAAGGAAAAAAAACATCTTTTTCCTTTTCTGACAAAGCTCATTAAAGGAGTTTAAAATATTAAAATTCTCAAAACCCCAATGGATTCAACAGAAAAATCAGGTTTCTTTTTCTTCTTTCTGGTCATGTGACTTCACTCAGCCAATGAAAGAACATCCATGTGATTCTTACTTTCCCAGAATTGTTTTAACAGTGATAAAAACTGACTTGCTACCTGTGAATTATACCTCCATAAATGTCTGACACCTCCGTTAGTTTGAGTGCAGAGGGTGATGACAAGGCAATTATGCCTCCATAAATGTCTGACACCTCCGTTAGTTTGAGTGCAGAGGGTGATGACAAGGCAATTACGCCTCCATAAATGTCTGACACCTCCGTTAGTCCGAGTGCAGAGGGTGATGACAAGGCAATTATGCCTCCATAAATGTCTGACATCTCCGTTAGTTTGAGTGCAGAGGGTGATGACAAGGCAATTATGCCTCCATAAATGTCTGACACCTCCGTTAGTTTGAGTGCAGAGAGTGATGACAAGGCAATTATGCCTTCATAAATGTCTGACACCTCTGTTAGTTTGAGTGCAGAGGGTGATGACAAGGCAATTACGCCTCCATAAATGTCTGACACCTCCGTTAGTCCGAGTGCAGAGGGTGATGACAAGGCAATTATGCCTCCATAAATGTCTGACACCTCCGTTAGTTTGAGTGTAGAGGGTGATGACAAGGCAATTATGCCTCCCAAAATGTCTGACACCTCTGCTAGTTCGAGTGCAGAGGGTGATGACAAGGCAATTATGCCTCCATAAATGTCTGACACCTCCATTAGTTTGAGTGCAGAGAGTGATGACAAGGCAATTATGCCTCCCAAAATGTCTGACACCTTCGTTAGTTTGAGTGCAGAGAGTGATGACAAGGCAATTATGCCTCCCAAAATGTCTGACACCTCCGTTAGTTTGAGTGCAGAGAGTGATGACAAGGCAATTATGCCTTCATAAATGTCTGACACCTCTGTTAGTTTGAGTGCAGAGGGTGATGACAAGGCAATTACGCCTCCATAAATGTCTGACACCTCCGTTAGTCCGAGTGCAGAGGGTGATGACAAGGCAATTATGCCTCCATAAATGTCTGACACCTCCGTTAGTTTGAGTGTAGAGGGTGATGACAAGGCAATTATGCCTCCCAAAATGTCTGACACCTCTGCTAGTTCGAGTGCAGAGGGTGATGACAAGGCAATTATGCCTTCATAAATGTCTGACACCTTCGTTAGTTTGAGTGCAGAGGGTGATGACAAAGCAATTATGCCTTCATAAATGTCTGACACCTCCGTTAGTTTGAGTGCAGAGGGTGATGACAAGGCAATTATGCCTCCCAAAATGTCTGACACCTCTGCTAGTTTGTGTGCAGAGGGTGATGACAAGGCAATTATGCCTCCATAAATGTCTGACATCTCCGTTAGTTTGAGTGCAGAGGGTGATGACAAGGCAATTATGCCTCCCAAAATGTCTGACACCTCTGCTAGTTTGTGTGCAGAGGGTGATGACAAGGCAATTACGCCTCCATAAATGTCTGACACCTCCGTTAGTCCGAGTGCAGAGGGTGATGACAAGGCAATTATGCCTCCATAAATGTCTGACACCTCCGTTAGTTTGAGTGCAGAGGGTGATGACAAGGCAATTATGCCTCCATAAATGTCTGACACCTCCGTTAGTTTGAGTGCAGAGGGTGATGACAAGGCAATTATGCCTCCCAAAATGTCTGACACCACTGCTAGTTTGAGTGCAGAGGGTGATGACAAGGCAATTACGCCTCCATAAATGTCTGACACCTCCGTTAGTCCGAGTGCAGAGGGTGATGACAAGGCAATTATGCCTCCATAAATGTCTGACACCTCCGTTAGTTTGAGTGTAGAGGGTGATGACAAGGCAATTATGCCTCCCAAAATGTCTGACACCTCTGCTAGTTCGAGTGCAGAGGGTGATGACAAGGCAATTATGCCTTCATAAATGTCTGACACCTCCGTTAGTTTGAGTGCAGAGGGTGATGACAAAGCAATTATGCCTTCATAAATGTCTGACACCTCCGTTAGTTTGAGTGCAGAGGGTGATGACAAGGCAATTATGCCTCCCAAAATGTCTGACACCTCTGCTAGTTTGTGTGCAGAGGGTGATGACAAGGCAATTATGCCTCCATAAATGTCCGACACCTCCGTTAGTTTGGGTGCAGAGGGTGATGACAAGGCAATTATGCCTCCATAAATGTCTGACACCTCTGCTAGTTCGAGTGCAGAGGGTGATGACAAGGCAATTATGCCTCCATAAATGTCTGACACCTCCGTTAGTTTGAGTGTAGAGGGTGATGACAAGGCAATTATGCCTCCCAAAATGTCTGACACCTCTGCTAGTTCGAGTGCAGAGTGTGATGACAAGGCAATTATGCCTTCATAAATGTCTGTCACCTCCACTAGCCAGAATGCTGAGAGTGATGACAGGGAAATTACAACACACAAGCAAATATATATGCAAAAATTATGTTATTAGCACACTCAGAGAATGTTCACTTGATTTTTTTTATTTAGCAGTAAATAAACTAATAACAAATGAGATTAAAAACATTTTTATTTAATAGCTAAACATTCTGTTTTCATGAATTATTCCTAAAATAAACTAGATTAGATTATTTAAATTAATGGGATAATTTTTCCAAATCTATGCAGAGGAAAATATTATGGAATAACTCAATATAGAGGGAAAAATTATGGAATTTATTGACAAAAATATTAGATGTAGTACTTAATTGCCTCTCCTCAAGATTTTATGACAGCCTTAATTCTTTCAGGAATGGATTTTACTAATTGAAAAATCAATCTATCTATCTATCTATCTAGGCAAGGTCTGGAATAAAATCTGATGAAGAGAGTCCCCATGACATAATAGCTAAAGTGATGCACTGCGGACAAGAAGAAAGTGAGTTCAAATTCCAGTCATGCTATTACATTCATTTTTAGACTAATAATTTTGAGAAAGGCATGAACGCCTTTACTTATCCAGATATGGGTTAAATAGTATCACTGCTTTTCTTCTACAAGAATGGCTTTGGCATTAAATAACCCATGAAGGTTCATATGCCATGAAACAAAGAAACCAACATCTGATGTAATGAGAAAAGGAAAATCAAAGTGACACATTTTATTGTGAAGATGTCTGAAAAAGCTATCCTTACAGTAAAAAAATGTTAATTCTACACATTAACTTATTTTATATATATTCACTTCTTATATATATATATATATATATATAAGAAGTGAATATATATAAAATATATATAAAAAGCTATCCTTACAGTAAAAAATGTCAATTCTACACATAAACTTATTCTATATATATTCACTTCTTATATATATATATATATATATATATATATATATATATATATAAATATTTCTGTCATCGATATGTACATCCTTATTTTATAAATCTAATTTTCTTCAAAGCTAAAAATACCAGAATTTTATTAGTTTTAGTGGAACATAATAAAAATCAAAACACATTAGTAATTATTTAATACTAAAAACTATAGTATTGAAACACAGTAAACAAAAATAAAATTATATATATATATATCAGGGGCGGAGACGGGACTAGTGCTACTCGTGCCCGGCACGACCAATAACTCAGTCAATGTTATTCAAAATGGATTAAAAATCATCCATTAATTTCAAGCAAACATACTTAGTCTGATCTCAATTAAATTACGTATCTATTCAAGTTTCGATAACTAAGTAGCCAAAAGTTCCTAAATATATCTGGGAATAATAGAACGATGCTGTTTTGAATGGATGGTCTTTGTCCGGCCACCGTCAGAATCATTGAACATCCCATAAAATCGGCTCGAATGTTGAACGCCCGGTCCGTGCCAGGCACTAGACCCTTATAATAACAGTAATGTTAGAGAAATACGCTTTTGGCTGTAGCCAATAGCAAGAGCAACCCTACCACTGTGCTAAAAAATCTTAGCACGTGCGACTGTTGATAGATATATTGGGAAGAGGGAGAGAGAGAGAGAGAGGATAACAGATTAGAGCAGTCGCCGACGTCATCATCATCGCTATGGTAAATGTTGGTTAAACGGTGTGTTTTAATTCGTTTTTTCACAAACAGATGTCTATTTCTTTAATGAATGTTGCATATATTACATTCTGTAACTAAAATTTGTTTATTTGAATACATTTTCAACAAATAATCTTTATTTTAAGCGAAATTGAAACTACTAGCTGTGTCTGTGTATAGTGTCATCAGTTTCTTTATTCTAATAAACATATTTTTCTCGTCATAGTAATGAACATCTTCTCTTTTCTTCTATACTTTTGAAAGGAAAAAAAATTATCTTATCTATTGTATTAACAAGACTACAAATTATATAGTATCTTGATTGTTTACAAAAAAAAACACCATGCAAGGTACGTTTGTCAATCTGTGCTATACAATGGAGAATCACGCAATAGCAATTATGATGACTTACTTTGGGTCCACGGACCACGGGTTGGGAACTGAAGTTGACAGAGTGCGGTGGGGGGGAGCATGAGTAGCAAAAATAGGCTAGAGTCGCCACTGATATATATATATATATATATATATATATATATATAATGGAGTGTACTTAATTTTGGACAGCAATATACTATTTTATTGTAATTTATAAAGTTATATTTTATAGAAATAATAATAAATTACAAATTATATTTTTCTTCAATAATAATTTTTAGCTATATTCTATAATAATAAATCAATTATTTTTAAATTAAAAATTTCAAAAGCTCCCAAACAACAAACATTCAGTGTCTGTTTCCATGACGATTATATTATTGAAATGGTTGATGGTAAGGAAAATATTAAGTCAAATCCCCACTTTCCAAGGATCAATATCAGCATAAGTATATTTGTAATATATTAACTTTGAATACAACAGAAGGAAAGACAGAATCAGCTCAATTTACAGATACAAAAACATTTCACCATTTAAATACATGATATACATACCAGTAATATTAGCCCAGTTGGCTGGGGTGGTAGGATGTGCTGACTGCATCTCTGTAGAGGAGTAAGACCACCCCCCACCTCTAATGAGTCTCCTAGAAATGACACTAAACTGGATCTGATGGTGAGACTTCAGTCCTGGAGCTAAATGTGGAGTACCTCTTGATTACCATTACTCCAATTTCCACTTTGACCCAGAGTGTTAGTACCTGATAGGGTTTTGTCTATGGGTCAGATAGAACTGTTTAACCATTTAACTGTGTGCAAACAAATGATTGAATTGAATAGTAAGTGTTACATAGCAATACTTGAAACCATTTAACTATGTGCAAACAAATGAGTAATGTTGAATAGAATTATTAGTGTTAAATAGCAAAACTTGAAACCATTTAACTGTGAACAAACAAATGGTCAATTTTAAATGGAATTATTCATGTTAGATAGGAATACTTGCAACCATTTAATTGAGTGCAAACAAATGAGCTCTTGGTTAGTTGGTTGGTTGGTTTTTATGGCATTTTAACCTTTGAAGGTTATTTAACACCAAATCCATTTTTATGCAAAGAGTTCTCAAACAATTTAGTTTAGCATGAGTACACAGATTAATTGTCAAAAATATTTCTATTTCAAACTATTCAGTTTATTCAAACAGTTCTAATTCAGTTAAGTATAAGTACAGATTTTGTTTACACAAAATTAAACGTCAAAACAGTTCTATTTCAAACAATTCAGTTAAGCATAAGCACACAGTTTAAATGTAACTACAGGTTAATTATCAAAAACATTTCTATTTTAAACTATTCAGTTTAGTCAAACAGTTCTAATTCAAACAATTCAATTTAGCATAAACATGCAGTTAGTTCTATTCAATCCATAGATAGGGCCCTATCAGATGCTACCACTCATTGGGACATTCATTGGTGGGGAGTCTTACCCCTTTGCAGAGGTGCAGTCAGTGTATTCTACAGCCCCAGCCAACTGAGCAATACACAGAGTTAATTTCAAAACAGTTTTATTTCAGATAATTCAGTTTAGCATAAGTACACAGTTTAGATTTCAAAACAGTTCTATTTTAAACAATTCAGTTTAGCATAAATACGCAGTTTAAATGCAAAAAACAGTAAACTCAAACCATGGTTTAGTTCGATTTAACCCATAGGTAGAACCTTTATCAGGTGCTACCACTCTGGGCCACAGCAGTCCTGGGAGCAATGGCAGTGAAGGGGTACTTCGCATTCCTCAAAGCTCCAGCATTACTGGAACCTCACCATCAGATTGTTTAGTGTCATATCCTGGACACTCGTTGGTGGGAGGGTCTTACTCCTCTACAGAGAAGCAGTCGGTATATTCTACAACCTCAGCTGACTGGACAGGAGCTCTGGCTTGTTTAAAAATGTTACCTACAAACTATTTGTTTACTAAGCATATATATTTAATATATGTATAAACAGGATTTGACATTAGATAACCAACAAAGATTGATATGCCATTAAAACCAACAAACCAGTAATATTAAAAGAAAGAATACAAAAATGTGTCCTATAGTAGAATTATACACATATTCTTCTATGAACAAGCAGTATGTAAAAGGGGTATACAATGGAAAAAAGCTTACTTGTTGAGAGTAGATAATGTAGCCATGTGGCTTTACCATTTTCTGGTTGGGTCAGAGATGTCTCTAGTGCCCAAAGAACAAAGGTCAAGAAAAAGAGGTCAAGAAGGGATTCTGAACTGTCATATGACATGCCTGAGGAAGCCACTGCCCTAACACGAAGGATAAAAGAATAACAACACTTACAGCTTGGTGGCCTGGCTGGCATCCAGCTGGTAGACAAAAATATGTCAATGAGCGGTCCAATATATATGCACGCTAGCATAGCCACTCCTGCAACAATTCCGGAAATAGACTGGGACGTATTCACAAGGATGACTAATATCCCCACTGCACAAACTAATGTCCAGCTATATAACTGTGCTGACGAAGCCGTTCAGAACTCCTTTATCAACACATAGCCCAAGTTCTTCAACACAAGCCCTAACAAGTTACTTGATATGCTCGAGGTCCTAGTCATGTAGAAATTAAATCCCATGGTGCACTGAATCTTGTTTTCATTGATTGCTCAAACCATTCAGAATTATGTAGTCCCGCTATGACCAGGAGCCCGGAATTGTGACTGTATATGCCCAAATTGTCACCATGGCCTATCCCACCTATCAAGGACCAGTTCATCCGGAGTATAGCTAATGATGCCCTACAGGTGGACATGCTGGCGAAAGCAGGGGCACTGAAGACCCTAGAGCAGAATATAAGCCATGCTGAAGGATTTGAAATGGCCATGCTAGACCAAAATGAAATATAGCATGGTTGTGGATGTCAGCATATTGTCAGCAAAGGCAGGCCCAGGACATGGTCCGATTGACTGCTACTCGCAGACACGAAAGGACCGTGGCTGAAATGAGACCCCGGTAAAATGCTTGTAGAGGCTGTGGTAGTCGCCAACATGGTGGAGCTGGATCAGGTGGTAGGCCATGGATGTGCCCTGCATGAGGCCAGACATGCAGAGTATGTGGCAAGGAAAACCCCTTTGAGAGGATCTGCCAGTCGAAGGGCGAGGAGAAACAAGGTGCTATGCAATGCATTGAAGATGAGGAAGCTGCAATAGATGCCCTCATTGCGCACATAGTATTTGACCCAGTGACTAGAACCTATAAACCAGGTAATAGTGGCCTTGAAGAGCTTGAGGTGACATTAATTCCATTCTTCCCATGCCCCAATCCAAGAAGGATCAGAGACATCCCTGCTGCCCACTCAACCAAACTCAAGATCTATCCCGATAGTAGTGCAACCATATTCCTTGGTGGATTTACACACTTGCAGCCCGTGGAACTCTCAGAAAGGAACTTGATCCCCCTTAAAAAAAAGGTATGCACCATTGGAGGATTTTCCTTGGTATGTCAAGGTTGGTTACCTGTCACATTTGAAAGTGGGAATCGAACCACAAAGCAGGCTCTGTATATATGCAACAAAATACAAGTAATATATTTCAGCAAGGTAGCCTGTATTGATGTTGGGATATTACCTCCAAGCTACCCCAGACCCATGACATCACTACTATTGGTAACATGAAATGTGATACATCCAGGTACGCAACCTCACAAGACAGACCCTCCTCCAAATAAACCAAAATTCGACTATCCTAAAACTCCTTCATACCCGCCGATCAGTGAAAATCTAAAAAATCTAAAAAAATGGCTATTGGATCGATTTGCCATCACAGTGTTTAACAAAAATGGCAAATTCCAGGCAATGTCCAGCCTTCCAGCCCACATTCACCTCAAAGATGGTGCAATCCCCAAAGCCAAACATAACCCCGATTCCAGTACCCTACCACTACAGGGAGGAAGTAAAGAAGGCCCTCTGGGATGATGTCGAGAGAGGAATCATCACTCCGGTACCAATCGGTACCCCTACCGATTGGTGCAGTATTATGGTTATTTTTGTATTTTGACGTTCGACCCGGCCAAAAATGCCATTCAAAGTGATGCACCGGAAGGAAGTAACACATTCCAATGGCAGTTATGAGAGGAAATCGCGCAGGTGAGCTCGGCTGATAATATGGGACAAGGTGAAGGTCCCACTTCAGAGTGATGCACCAGAAGAGTGTGACCTGTGAACTGCATGACAGTTATTTCCGCTTGATGACAATAAAACAAGCCATTCCAAAGATTGAGTGGGCGTTGAACTATTATATAACTCAGTCAAGACCGAAGTCAGACAGTTAGAGTTGGAGTCAGAGTTATAGACGAGATGTGGTAGGGAAAGCCACATCAGGCCAAAGGGGCCCTTGGGGCCCCCTGATGAGTTGGGGTCCAGAGAAGTTGCTGACAAGATGCAGTAAAGAAAGCCATCATCCAGCAGAGAGCTGGGCCACTGGGCCTCCGGTTGAGCAGCCCTGGTGAACGAGAAAGACACAACGCTGACTGCCATAAGAGTGGGGGTCAATATGTTGTAGTTATGTTCGGTCTCCAGCTCCCTCTCACAGTAGAACCCCACACAACCCTTTCGAACCTTGCAAATAAATTGAGAGGTATATTTTTTTTAAGAGGTCTTCACTCGTCCTTTATATTGCGTCGTTATGATTCTGCATGTATGTAGATGTATATGCATATATGAGAATACAACATTATTTCTGCAAAGAAAAATGGGAAACCAAGAAGGACCGTAGATTACCAGCACCCAAATTCCCAATGCAAACGGGAAACACACCACACAAGCTCACCATTCCAATTGTCACTACAGGTACCAGCAAACAAATGTTGCCTGGGCCATTCTACAATACCAAAACACTCAAATCCAAGGTATTGGCCTATCACCGGTGCAACTCTTACTTCACCGTTGACTGTGTGATTTCATCTCTTTACAGCCAACCCTCTACAAGCCACAACTCGAATGGGTAGGAGCTGCGCAACACTGCCATGAACTCCTCCACCACCGAAACACCAAAATAGTAGAAAAGTACAATAGACATACCCACAACCTCTCCCCAATACAAACCAGTGACACAGTAGTCATACAAAGCCCACTAAACCACTGATGAAACACTACAGGAAAAGTCATTACTGTCCTACAAAACTGCCAATACCGAATAAGAGTTGATGGACCATTTCCTGAGAAAATGTTAATTCAAGACCGCACCAAAACCAATACCAAGTGCAAGACCTGCAGCCATAACCCCTACAATTAATACTCCACTTCTACATCCTGATCCCCCAACATCCTCCAGTAATGACACACATACAACAATTGACCCCCTCCCCAAACAAACCACACATATATTTACACACTTTCAGTTGTCCAAAATTCTGAGAGCTCTATCCAGACTACTACCACATAACAAACCAGGCCTCAAAGAAAGACACAGCCTTCATACAACCCGGCCTGCACATGGGGCGGGGGATGAAAAAGCCACTGCCCTAACATGCAGGATAAAATAATAACAACACTTACCAGCTCAGCGGAACAGCTGGTGTCCAGCTTGCAGACAAAAATGTCAATGAATGGGCCAGTATATATGCACGCTAGCATAGCCACTCCTGGGCTGGCAGCCAATCACTGCCCAGGGAATAGACTAGTCCACCTGTGCATCGTGGAATGCCTGATATGCATATAACCTTTCCTTCCTCATGCTCGGTATTCACCTCGATATGTAATTCGACACATGTGAAGTATATTCAAGTACAATATACAACAGAACTTTGACAATACCAATTCTCTAAGAATGATAATTATTTATTGTATTTTTACAATATCAACAAATTTGATTGTCGTTTATAAAGGAAATTTCAAAGAATCTGATGGAGCTGTGTAAGTAAAAAGATGTTTCATGAATAAAGTTTCGAGTCATCTTTCTGAACCTCATTGACTGACACTATAATCTAAATTAGTAATTATCACTATACGTACGATGGATATAATATTTGATTGATTGATTTTAACATCAAGGGTTATTTTATGCCAAGAGGTGAGGAATTCATGTTCAGGGTACATTCATATTCCTATTTTTTAGGATATAGTTTCTTAAATTGTCTTTTTGGCACATATTCCAATCAAATACAAATAATTTTTAAGCAGATATATTTGTCACGTAGATGGCATCCTAAATAAGTACTACCATTCAGAGTGGAACTTTACTATCGGATATAGTCGTTTTTTTTGGGGGGGGTTACCCCTCTGCGGTGGGATACACTCAGCATCACTGAATTGCTTGAAATAGGACTATTTTCACAGTTAAACTGTGTACTTATGCTAAACGGAATTGCTTGAAATAGAACTGTTTTGTATGCTAAACTGAATTGTTTGAAATAGAACTGTTTTTTTTTAACTGAAACTGTACTTACACTAGACTGAATTGTTTGAAATAGAACTGTTTGACTAAACTGAACAATTTAAAATAGAAATGTTTTTGACAATTAAACTGTGTACTTATGCTAACCTGAATTGTTTGAAATAGAACCATTTACATGTATAAAAATGGATTTGGCATTAAATAACCTACAATAGTTGATATGCCATCAAACCAAACCAAATCAAACCAAACAGTCAGTATATTCTAAGTCCTGCCTGCAGGGTGATAAATATATATGAGGGTCATTCAATAAAGAAGGCGAATTTAAAAAAACAAAAAAACAAAATATATTTTTTTCTCCAGAATTTTTTCCATGAATGTAAATTCTGTATTATTATGAATTGGTTTACATTAAAAGATTATTTAAATCTTGCAGAAATATTTGTTTTGAGGTAATTCAAAATGGTGGCAAGTCAAATACAGAGCTCCAGGCTTGAACAGAGGTCTGTCATCAAATTTTTTCATTTATTTATTTAGAAATAGTGTCCAGATCCACTTTAAAATCTCGATTTAGCTCACTCTAATTACTGCTTGTTTAGCCCCCCCCCCAGAATTTTTGCATGGAAAAGTTTTCAATTGATCATAAAGCAAAGATCACCATGAATAAAAACTCAGTTCAAAGATTTCTATGCTTAAAGTATACGAAAGCTTATTTTGCGATAGGGAACATGTGTTTTAGAGAATGAAGATCATATTGAAAAAATAAAGTAAAAAATATTTTTAAAGTTAAATATGAATTGTTTTATGGCAAAATTCACCTTATTCATTGAATGATCCCTGTGTGTGTGTGTGTGTGTATACATCCTTCCCATGTGAAGAGGTTGCTATATATATATATATATATATATATAGTTTGGTTTGGTTTGTTTTGTTTAGGTTTTATGACATATCAACCTTTGTAGGTTATTTAAACCATTTTTATTGAAATAAACAGTTCTATTTCAAACAATTCAGTTTAGCATAAGTATGCTGTTTAAATGTCAAAACAGTCCCATCTAAATCAACACAGTTTAGTTCTATTTGATTCATAGATAGGACCCTATCAGGTGCAACCACTCTGAGGCAGAGTGGACCTGGGAGTGATTGTAATGAAGGGGTACTCCACATTCCCCAAAGCTCCATCATTACTGGAGCATCATCTTTAGATTGTTTATTGTCATATCCATTACACTCATTGGAGGAGTCTTATTCCTCTACAGAGAAGCAGTTGGTGTATTCTACAGCGTGAGCTGACTGGGCTAAAAAAAAAAATATATATATATATAGAGAGAGAGAGAGGGATAAAGTTGGTGATATATAGATATGTCTACAATTTTGAGAGATCAGTAAAATCAGACAGAGAAGCTTAAATCAACATTGTTCCATTTCTTTCAATTTTAGTTTTTATCTCTTTCCTTTTTTTTCAACACTCAGCAGATGGATATGAACTTAACATACTACTATGGAGAAGGAAATCAATCCATTTAAGTCACCCCAAAGAATTGAGAATTTAGCTGCATTAAAATTCATTTAAACAAGAATTCAACAAAAATAATGGTAATGATATGTAAGACACTAAACAGGTTCTCAAATGATTCTGCACCCCCAGGAGGAATTAAGACTGTAGATTGACCAAAACAAATTGTTGGTATATATATATATATATATATATATATATATATACCAACAGTTTGTTTTGGTCAATCTATATATATATATATAGTACACCCTCCACAAGGGAAGGATGTAACACAAGGTCGATTTTTTAAGCAGAGTTTAATAGTTTGGATTCAGAATTTTCCTTCTCCTAGATGGGTTGCCATACCAAGGTTAAAGCGCCTAGTCCACTTTACAATTTACCCTGGTTGTGTCATTGTTGTGTAATGGTTAAAGCGATGGACTGCGGAATCATAGTAAGCAAGTTCGTACTCCAGTCACGCAATTACGTTCACTTTCGAGCAAATACCAATGGAAAAGGTATGAACCCCCTTATCCTTCCAGCTATGAGTTAAATGGTACCACTACTGTTCTAGGAGAATTGCTTTGACATCAAAGGTTGATATGCCATTAAACAGATAAACTAACCCAAACAAACTATTTCCTCTTATGTAGAGAGAGAATAGTTGGATGTGTTATTAGTGCTATGTAAAATGCAAATAGCTTCATCCAATTTGGGTCACCAAGTCCATTTCTAACAAAGATAACGATTACATCACAAGTGCCTCCAAAATGTTAATATAATCTTCATAAATAATAATAATAAATCTTAATTAATATTAGTTAACCTTAATAATAATAATAATCATCATCAAGTCATGCAGATAGCATAGGGTTTTATGGGTCTCTCACACTATCTGTCCCTATTATCCATCCTTGTAAGCCCACTAGATGGCATCCAGTGTCCCTACAGAGCAGATGTATGTAAGTCCTTGCTGGTCAGCAAACACTGGTGTGTCCATGTGTAAGAGTTCATAGAAGAATTTCACTTATGAGTTCATCCTTACTTTCCCAACATATCTTGTTCATCTGACTTGGATGGTTTATGGGATGAGAGGTAAGTGGCTGTACAGTCGCTGTTCTGGAGGGTTCTGCTTCCAGAATCGGTTCAATACAGCAAGTAGCATTCCTGTGTAGTTCCCATCTAGCTTTTTCTCCATGCATTTCGTTAAGTGTCCAGGTGGTGCATCCATACAGCAGTACTGACACAGCCACAGTTTGGAAGAAATCCCATTATATTTTATCATCAGAGTGATCAGATTTCTATATACTCGACAACTTGTCAGTAGAAGTTCATGCCTTTCCTATGCGTATGTTGATATCATTTTCAGTAGATGAGATATTGCAACTGAGGTATGTAAACTGGTTTACTAATTTCAGAGGGTTGCCACTTGAAGTAGAGAAGGCACCTCCTTATCTAAAGCACAATGGACTCTGTTTTATTTGTGTTCACACTAAGGCCATTGCCTCCCGTAGCTTCAGGCTATTCTGTAGGAATGCAAAATCTTAATGGATATTAATGTAGTCTTCCTAATTAATAATAATAATAAATCTTAATTAATAAAAACTTCCTAATTAATAAGAACGATCCTAATCAATATTTATATAACCTTCTAAATTAATGATAGTAATAAATCTTGTTTAATAATTATATAAGATAAATAATAGTAAAAAGTAAAGTTGGCGATCATAGTCGAGGGCAACCTGAAGGCTCCCTTTTCAATAGCTACTACACCGAGGTGTAGGCGAGGGTGCTACTCCTTTCCCTGGATTGCTCCACTTTACCCTTGATACGTACCTTATATTGCTGACTGTTAAGCAAGGAGGCATCAAGTACCATTTTTAAAGTCTTTGGTATGACTCGACCTGGGATTGAACCCAGGTCTCCCGAACCATTGGCGAACACTCTACCCACTAGCCAATGAGCCGGTTAATAATGATAATAATAAATCCAAATTAATATTGATGTAATTTCCTCTAATCTACAATTCAACAGGAAATTTTTTGAGTCAGACAATCACATAAATGAGAGAATGATACTTTCAAAGAGACAAAAAAGAGCATTGACGACAAAAAAAAAACGTTATGATCATTAACAGTTTTGACTAGAATTATCTTCCATCTTGCATATTCTAGTTGCTTTTTATCACAACTCAAATGGATTGTCAGTTCTACAAAAGTTGTAATATAATTACGGAGGGATTTATTTATATTATCATTTTTCGTTTTATACATCTTGCCTTTTGGTTTAGTTAGACTGAGAACCTTTCAGCTTAGTGCATGGGTTAGTTAAGTGCACACATTGAGTGCAGGTGTTCACGCGTGTGTGGGGTGGATGTGACACTCAGAGATGACACAATAAAA
This sequence comes from Sepioteuthis lessoniana, assembly GCA_963585895.1. Lineage (NCBI taxonomy): Eukaryota > Metazoa > Mollusca > Cephalopoda > Myopsida > Loliginidae > Sepioteuthis > Sepioteuthis lessoniana. The sequence goes on from OY757927.1 coordinate 4,267,579, forward strand.
ACCCCAGATAGGAAATAGACCAGGGACATGAATAACGTCATGCATGGAAGAGCTGAGGATTTTGGAATTTGAAAAAAAGCAGTTAGTTGAGATTTGGGCTTGGATGAAGCAAGTCAATTTTCGGAGCTCGCCGAGGCCAGACCAGTAGTTTGCAGCGGGGACAGCACATGGTGGGGGTCAGATGGAAAGTCAGCATAGTAAGAAATTGTGTCTCTCTCTCTCTCCTCATGTCGAAAAACCTTATACTCAAAAAGGTAATAAAAAGGTTCATACCTGAACCAATTTTGTGTTTTTCAGGATTCCCTATGTACATTTCACATATTCATATCTTGGTCGTAATTTTGGACCCATAATATATATTACAAAGTGAGAAAGAAGTATCCATTGGAAACAAAAATAAATCCCAAATCACATGATTTTACTGAGTGAAATTTGGTTCTATCTATCTGATGATATTCTAACTTGGCAAGTGTTATGGGAGCCTTACCCATCTCACCATAATGGACTCTTCTCACCTAATATCCGTGTCTGCATTTTCAACAGCAATAAAAGCATTTATGGTATCCCACAAGTTCAAAGAACAACTATAAAGGCACTCAATACTCCAGCCTTAAATTGACAAGTGTCATATTGATTGAAAATCACTAAAATGAAATTGATAGCATTTTTTTAGATGAAGCATTAACAATTATTTTTATTTTTGCTAGAAGAGAATTTTTCAAATCAGTTTTACCTGGTGATCTTTCATTGAAGCCCAAGAGTCAACAAGTCTCCTCAGAACTCCAGGACTCTTCTAAGTATTCCAGCTGATCTTTAAAGTGCTGTAGTATAGATAGTCTTGATTCTTCCTCTGATCTCCAGTTCCCTAACCCAGTCTCTTTTCCAGGCTTTGGGGACCGTTCCAAGGGCATCAACTACAATTTGGTCTTAACAGCTTTTTTTTAGCTCTCAGGCAAAATCCAGGTAATTGTCAATCTTTTTGTTTTCTTTTATTTTTACCTTTATGGTTTATTGGAGCAGAAAAATCCACTTGATGATAATATTTTTATTCTTGTTAATTGTTACCAGGTCTGGTTTTCTGGCTGAGATTTGGGGATCCATTTGTATCTCAAAGAACCAGAGAATTTCCTGCATCTCATTTTCTAGGACAGATTCAGGTTTGTGCATACACCATTTATCAGTATGGTCAAATTTGAATCTCTTGCACAGTTCTTAGTGGATCACCTTTCCCACCCATTTGTGCCTGGTCTTGTATTTCTTTTGTGCCAACTTACTGCATTCACTTATCATGTTTGTTTTCTTTAGTTAAATAGCATATCAACTTTCATGGGTTATTTAATGCCAAAGCAATCCTTGTAGAAGAACAATAGTGATACAATTTAACTCTTATTTAGGTCACTCATTATGTGTAGAAGGTGTATACATGTATATTTGTGTTAGTTTAACCAAATGAAATCTAAATCACCAAAATCTATTATAATCCGCTGTATATATGTTTATGTATGTGCATACAAGTTAATGTGAGTGTGTGTGTGTGTTAGTTAATCTATGTACATATGTGCATATGCATCTTAAAATTCCATCATTTTTTATGGGCATTGTGCTAGTCTTTATAAATCTTTCTGCATTTGACTCAAATACAAACTTTGTATGTTACTGCGTGTGTATGTGTGTGCATATACAAATGTATAAAAACAAAAAAAAAACAACAAATTATCCCAAAAGCCATTAAAATCAGATAACTATTCTGGCTTGACTTGTTTTTTTCATCCCATAATCAACTCATCTGCTGTAGGCAAGAAAAACAAGTCAAACAGGTACAGAATTATCAAATATTATTTTTAAAAACTCCTTCATATATGTAACTACTTATCAATAAATGTATCTATTGGTTTATATATATATATATATATATATACACACACAAATTCATATATACAATACTTGTCACAAGTATTTGAATTGACAATTTGGTTTTAATACAGAGAAAAAAAAACAAATCTTATTGCAATCAACATTAGATGGTATGCATTTAGTTATGTTTTATAGTTTGGAATAATTATGAACAAGACTTTTTATAGCCATTATAATCATTATTGCATAAAAAGTCATAAGTATTTGAACAAGGAGAAAATTTACTTTTTATTGCTTAAGGTGACAAAGACCAGTGATTATTTTGAGCAAACATTTCCCAATTAACTGACTAGTTTGGCAACTCTTTAGACTGAGTTCTTTAGCCTTGGTTAGGCAACCAGTCTAGGAGAAGGAAACTCTGAATTCAAACCAGCTTTATTCTGCTTAAAATTTGATCTTGTGTCACATTTTGCCTGTGGCTGAAGAGTTGGGTAAATATTGGTCTGCAGATGAAACGGGTTATGAATATTCATAAAAGAGGAAAGAGAAATTAAAAACACAGCTGCCTTCTGACTTTCTGAAATCAAGCACACCATAATGTTAAAGTGAAAGAGTTTTAAGAGCCAAGTATTCAATCTACTTTTTTATAGCAAAAGATGATAGAAACCAGTATTGAACAGGAGGGTTTCAAGATTTTAGAAGGAAAGAAAAAACTGGTTGGTTCTTTGGTGGTACAGCACATCATCCATTTAGGAAATTTTGTCGGTTTTGGTTTCTTTGTTTAATGGCATATCAACTCTCTAGGTGCCCGTGGTGTAATGGTTATCGTTGCAGGAATTGGACACGGTGACACGAGTTCAAATCCTGGACTGATTGCATTTCACATAGCACTAATACCCTTGGGAAAGGTAGGAATCCAATTATTCTCCCTCCAGCTATGGGTAAATAGTAGGGCAGACTAGGTTCTTCAGCCTTGGTGAGGCAACTAGTCTAGGAGAAGGAAAACTTTGAATTCAAACCTGTTAAACTCCGCTTAAAAAATTGACCTTGTGTCATATCCTGCCCGAGCGGAGGGGTTGGGTAAATATGATCAACCCTCTAGGGTTATTTAATGCCAAAGCCATCCTTCTAGAAGAACAACAGTGATGCTATTTCACCCATAGCTGAGAGGATAAGGGGGGGAGGTCATACTTTTCCCGAGGGTGTTTGTCCAAAAGAACGTGACTGGAGTTCAAACTCACTTACTATGATTCTGCAGTCCAGTGTTTGAACCATTACACCATGAGGACACTCTCGCGAAACTTTGTTATTCCGGATGTAAACTATTAGCAAAAACCTTCAACAAAACAACCTTATTTGATAAAAAGATTGGGTTTAGTCTCATTGTCATGTTATCTCATGCCAAAATCATCCTTATAGAAGAACAGCCTTGATACAATCTAACCTATAGCTAGTATAAGAAAGTTCATGCCTTTCCGAAGGGTATTAGTCCAAAAGTGAACATAATAACACGACTGGAGTTTGAACTTGCTAATTATGATGTCACAGTCCAGGACATTAACCACTACATGAAGGAGATTCCTCACTTTACTTGGTAAAAATCAGAACAGGAATGATTATGGCTTAGCCATCATTAAAAATAAAAATAAAAATGATCAACTACCTTTTTCATGTGGGTGAGAGAATAGCAGAGTTCATATTGCTGGAATGGCAATTCTTTTACTGATATTTAATGCCAGATTGTTAAATCATAGAATAACTGAATGTCTTTTTTTTTTTTTTTTGGCATGTAGTGTAGATGATTTACAAAGAGTTAAAGAACAGTTCAAAAATCAGAAACCATTTATGTCAATGTAGTGTAATTAACAGTTTAAGGCCATATGAGAGCTTAGCTTTTATTGGATGAGTTAAAGTCATGTAACGAAAGAAGTTCAAAGCTAGATTGCCACTTTATATTAGCTAATCCTGAATCATTGAAGTGAGCTGTGGACCGTTTCCATCTAGGGTCTGGCTAATTCCTGACACATATGGTCAGTAATATGCAATGAGTTTAAAAGAGACTTCATGAAATGAATAAAGAATGTGCACAAAAAAGAAGTTATCTTGTGAATTCATCCCAGCAATAAAGAACATGGAACAGAATGGAGTGATTAAAGATGGCAGCTCTATTAATGATGTCTAATGCTAAATTGTTAAATAATAGATTAACTGAATTTTTTATTTGACATGTAGTTTGTAAAAATTTATGTCTAACAATGAAACAAGACTGACCATTGTGGCTCTTAATAGCAACTATAGGGCTTTCAGAGTGGAAAAGGGAGAAGTGGACCCAGATAATAAGGCACCAACAGCCGTTCTCTTCTATTTATCTCAACAGCTACTACAAATCTTAAGTGTACCCTTGGCTTCCTGACTGTTAAGGCAGTAAAAAAATAGCTAGCAGAAAGGTATTTGCTACTCGGCTCCTTTAACCAGTAAAAAGTAACTGAATTGATGAGGAGCTATCCAATAAATTCAATGTAAAGTCAACTTAATGGAAAATTCCTTTAAATTCTACTGAACAACAAAACTGAAGAATTCAACTAAAAGTCAACTTAAAAAAAAAGCTTAACAGAAAACTCAACTAAAATTAAACAAAAACTGAAAATTCAACCAACATTTCAACAAACTCATAAAAACTTCTTAAATTCTTTGTTTTCAAGACTCTCTCTCAGATAGGTCCTGCAAATTACAACAAATTTGCAACGTTTTATCCTTTTTATCTTTTCTTTTCTTTCATTCTATTATATAAAATTTGTTTTCTTAAATTTGTCAACTGTATTATCTTTTAGAATCAGTATCCAAACTAGAAATCTGTGGAACCTACAGTTTGAAATTACCCAATAATGCCCCCTACAAATATTTTCACAATATACTGAAAATCCATATATTGCACAAATTTTTATTGTCATTCCCTAAACATTACAAGTTTTTTTTATTATCATTAGCGCAGATGATTTAAAAAGATTTAAACTGTTGTCCCAAAAGTGAAAATTATTAATGTCAAATAAGTTTAATTGATTGTTTAAGGTCAGTTGAAAGCTTTGCTTTCATTGGATGAGTAAAAGTCACATGACCTAAATCCTAGAAATTAAATTTCAACTTTAAATTACTTAGACCAGAACCACTGAAAAGAGCAGATATCCATTTTCAATTGGTATTTTTGGTGTTCCTAACATTTTTATTGAGATGGTAACAAGGCTATGAAAAGGCATCAAAGATGAATTAATCTAAGTGTACATACAGAAAATGTTACCTTGTTTATTCATTCTAGCAAAGAAGAGAAAAAACAGAAAAATGTGGGGCTATGATGAAAAATGGTGGTGAGAAGAATGACCACTGGCCAAAGAAGAAGAGATAGATCAAGATGGTAATACGACGGACGGTCGAACTGTCAGAGTTGAGAATGAGTTCCCTTGTCACTCAGTCAGGCACTTTTTAGTAACTTTTCTGTCAACCAAAATGAGTACATTTACTGAATCCACCATTTCAGGTGTGTTCACCCAGACAAGTACTTGGAGACTTTTGATATAAAAAAAATGATTTTTTCATTAAATGATATCTGAAAGCTTTACAACTGAAACAGCAGTTAACTAGGACTTAGTAAAGTCACCAGGCTTGATTGACCATCTAAGCGATGGTAAGAGCTGGCTAAACATGAAAGGTGAAAGTGGTGGGTTCTGTGTTCTGTGAATGCCAATAAAAGAATTTGGGTTTCTTGATTCTCTCTTTTGGTCGTTGTGGACACAAGGTGACCAACTGGAGTGTGACTGAACCATTCAAAGATACAAAAACTGGTTCCTACTAAAATGAAGAATGTACGTCCCACATTATGTTCATTATCCACTTCCACATTATTCCACAACATCAGAAACTGAACAAAAGGAATAAAATAAGCAAGGTCCAAACACTTCAGGTGAGCTGTGCTTTTGTGCCTCTCCTGCCCCATCAGATGATCAACTATCATCAACATAGCAGTTGTCAGTGACTACATTACAATAGATGTGACCCTAACAAGTACTACTACTATAGGTCAGAGTAGACCTGGGAGTAATGATAATGAAGGATTGATTCTAAACTCCTTTAGAGGTCCAGAATAGGAGCCTCCGCACCAGACATGTGTGTGTATATATATATATAAGTAGAAAAATTGAAAAACAAATAATCAAAAGTGAAAAATTTATTATGAAGGGAAGTCAATGTTTAACATTTCAGTTTTAATGAACCTTCACCAGAAATTCATCAGGTTGTAATGAACCTTCATCAGAACTTCCCAATAAATTCTTCACTTTGATTACTTTGTTTTACAATTTTTCTCCATACAGTCAGGTTCCTTTTCATTATTTACTTCCATATATATATATATATATATATATATATATGTGTGTGTGTGTGTGCAATAATCAAGTGTTAATAGTTACCTTGACATTTTTTCCTCATGTAATTTCCTTTTGGCAGCCTTTGTTACATTCAGTACTTCTTTTCAGTCCAGTTTCCCAAGTATATCCAATTGATGTGAAGCTTCAGTACTGATATCACCATGGTTAGATGCAAACTAAAAAATAGATATTTAAATTCAATGAATAAATATATCAATAAACAGAAAAGACTTATTCCATAACCTGGTTTGGTTCTGCGGAGGGGAGTGCTACTTATGTTAGCATATCTTGAGCAGCTTATTTCTCTCAAGGCCTGGTTTGAATTGAGCATTTTCCTTCTAGACCAACTGTCATACCAAGGCTAAAAGGTCCAGTCCACCCTACTATTTTACCCAGAGCTGGAGGGAGAATAGTTTGATATATATCCTTCCCAGGTGCTCTGTGAAAAGCAAATAGCTTTGTTCAGGATTAGAACTAAGTTAGCTGAGTCCAATTTCTACATTGTTATGCCACAAGAGCCTCTTCATATATAATATAATAGAATATATATATATATATATATATATATATATATATATATATATATATATGTATAATATAATACAATATAGAATATATATATATAAAATTTAATATATACATATATATAGTATTTAAATCACATTTCACTGTTACACTTCTAAGACAAAATAATAGGGCCTCAGTGATATATACATTTATAGTCAGTAAGTGAGACTGGTGTGCAAATAAAACCATTGAGGGGAAAGTCGTGAAACAGTGCTTATTCTCTCTTGATGACCCTAATACCATTTATTGAATAAGAAAAAGAAATAAGGCTAAAACTTTCATCCAACAAAGAAAATGCCATTGTGTAAAATTACTTGGTAGAATGATAATGGCAAGAGTAGTATCTGACTGTTCCCTCATTTCTGGTAAGAATCAATTACTTATTAGGTAATTTCCTTATATATATATATATATATATTAATATCCAGTCAGCGCCTGAAGACAGTGGGTGTGGATTATTTGTGGATGGAACATATGATATTCTCTGGCGAAATAAATTTATGACAATTTAACAAGGTTTGAGTTTCCTTCTAATTGCACTATATATGTATATACTCAATAAATATTTAATAAATATAATGAAATAGCAGGGTCAATGGGAACAAATTGAAATTAAAACTGAAATTAAAAGCAAACAAAGCATGTGATCAATATATATATATTATCATCATCATCATGTTGTGCTGCTAGTACAGATTTCTCTGACTCTCTCTTGCTATTTGTCTCTATCATTAATTGCTTCTGGCAGGTCTTCTTGACTACATCTTGTGTCTGTACAGAGGTATTGGAGATAAGTTCGAGTTGGTCATCCAACACTTGCACGTACGTGTGAAGGGGTCCATAGGAGAACGCTACAAGTTTATCCTTACTCCCCCCAGTAGTGTCCTATATGTCTTGTTCATTTTATTTCCATGGTTTTAGGAATGGGAGGTAGGTGGCCATACAGATATTGCTTTGTGGGAGGCTGCTTCCAGGATTTGCTCAACATAGCTTGTAGCATTCTTGTGCAATTCCCGTCTAGCTTTTTCTCAATATGCTTAGTCAGCAATCATGTAGTGAATCCATACAGAAGAATTGACACTGGTCAACAGCACACTTCACCTGATGCTGGGCAGAAGAACCCCACAGGTCAACAGCCAGGATAAAATAGCTCAGTAAGGAAACTACTGCTATTCATGGCATCAATTGATGAGGTAAAAATACAGCCATTGAAAAATTACCATGACTCTCACACAAATATATATATATATATATATATAAAACATGAAATAATATTTATATATATATTCATTATATATATATATATAATATAATATTATATACATAATAATAATAATATATATATATATATATAATTATATATATAATTGTTTGCAAATGGCCTGGGAGATTGGGGTTCAATCCGAGATCTACTCATACCAAAGACTCAAAAATGTTACTTGATGACTCCTTGCTTAACACTTAGCATTATAAGGTAGGGATCAAGGGTAAAGTGGAGCAATCTAGGGAAAAGAGTAGCACCCTCCCTTATACCTCTGTGTAGTAGCTATTGAAAAGGGAGCCTGCAGATCTCCCTCAATTACGGTTGGCAACTTTACTTGCTTATATATATATATATATATATATATATATATATATATATATACACATGGTGTATTCAATAAGTTTCCAGACTTTTTTGTACAGCCATTTAAAATTGTCGTAGACTCTAGAAAATCCACTATGTTATTGCTATACATCTTATGAGATGACTGACCAAATTTTATGATTCCAGCTTCAAATGAACAGCTACAGCAGAAATTGGAATACACCCTACTAAAGCCTGATTGTCACAGCTGGTGATTTTCAAAAATGAAATCTGGATGTGAGGACACTTTAGAAGAACGATATACAATAAAATTCTGTTTTAAACTTGGAAAAAATGCCAGAGAAACATATGGAATGCTTCAGACTGCTTTTGGAGCATCTTGCATGAATCAAGCATCAGTTTTTAAGTGGCATAAGAGATTCAAGGTAGGCAGGGAGTCTGTGAGGGATGATGAGAGGTGTGGCAGGAAGTCAATACACCAGAGTTGATTGGCCAAAGCGTTAGGGTTAAGGTTACTATGTTGAGGTTTTAAGGGAGTTCAGGAAGAGATTCCCTTGGAAGAGGCCAGCACTGTTCAAATTGGCTCAGTAGCATTTCCACCAGGACAATGCACCAGTCCACAACTCCATCCTTGTCACAGACTATTTGACCAAGATGGGCATCAAGACAGTTGCTAAGCCTCCCTATAGTCGAGACACTGCTCCCTGTGACTTTTGGTTATTCCCTAAGCTCAGTTGCTCTTGTTATGAGACAATTGAGGAGATGAAAGAGGCTGTGATGAAAGTCATTGACACTCTCACACAAGAGGACTTCCATGGGGCCTTCCAGAAGTTGTTAGAATGGTACAACAAGTGCATTGCAGCTGGAGGAGACTACTTCAAAGGGGACTAGAGTTTCATGTGTGTACTATCAATAAAAGTGCCCATACGAAAAAAGTCTGGAAACTTATTTAATGATCCTCGTATATGTATGTGTGTGTATGTAGAATATAACATAAGTGTATATATATATGTATATATATATATATATATAAATATATATTTAATATAATGTAATATATATATATATATATATATATAATAAAAAAATATTATATATATATGTATATATATATAAAATAAATATATGATAAATGTCACAAAATAGCAGAACTTGGAATTAAGATTAAAATTAACATTAAAATTAAAAGCTATCAAAGTGTGTGATCAATATTTTTATTTATTTATTTAAACTAAGTTACTACACAAGCAGCAGCAGCAGATGTCAATTGTAGAATAACAATAACATATACCCCTGTAAAGCGTCCAGCTGGCAGGTCGTAGCTCAGTGCAGTCTTTCTTACAATGTTAAACTGAAGCTGGTTTATATAATGATATACCTTCACTCACTTACCAGCAGCCAACCACAACCCATGCAATAGAATCGTCCACTTGTGCACAATGAGATGCTCCAAGACACCATATATAGCTCCCGTTCCTCAGTCGCGGCAATGCTTAGCTTTCTGTCTTCACGACCTATTGCTCTTAGCTATCGCAACTAATTGCCTTATACGACCTGACAAATCCTACATCAATGTTAATTTGTAAGAAAAAAACCCAGCTTAGTATGTTGGTTGGTTGGTTATCATGTCAACTCTTGTTGGGTTATTCTATGCCAAATTAAGTTTAACATTTATGGTGTTCAATGACAAAAAATCTATCTTCACAATCATTTTAAACAGCTAAATACTTCACCATTATCAGTAAGTCATGCAGATAGTACAAAATTCCTTGATTCTCTCTCTCTCACCATCACTCCTTATTGTCCATTGGTCCTGATCAGTCTTTTAGATTGCATTCAGTGTCACCACAGTACTGATGTATGTAAGTCCTTGTTGATCAGCCAACTCTAGTGTGTCCATGTGTAGAAGTCCATAAGAAAACATTGCTTGTTTGTCCTTATTTTACTAGCAGTGTCCTGCATGTCTTGTTTATTTTACTTGGATGATTTGTGAGATGGGATGTAAGCTGCTGTTTTGTGGGGTGCTTCTTCCAGGATTTATTCAAAACAGCACATTTCATACTTGCAAAATCAATGTTTTAAGAGCCAATGTACTAATCCAGTTCATGTTCATTTTAACCCTTGTATGTCAAATAGATCTATTCGACCCATAGATATGATCCAAACTGGTACTACTAGTCAGAGTTGACCTGGGAGTAATGTTTTTACTGTACAAATTATGACAGTAATATATTAAAAAAAGGATATAATCGTAATGAAATTATGGTTGGTTGGTTGGTTTTATGGCATATCAATCTTTGTTGGGTTATTTTATGCTAAAGTCAGTTTAACAATTATGATTTCAAATTATATGTGGTCTAAAAATGTTGTAATCTGTTATTTAGGTCTTTTGCAGGTAGATAATTTTTTAATCCTTGCTGAGTGGGTGAACTATTTTAAGAAAATTTGCTGATTAGAGGTTACATTCTAATAAGTCAATCAATCATATATAAAAATCGAACAAAACATGATAATTTGATCAGCAATTGTGTGTCATAATATAATAGCAGGAAAACAATAAAGTACTTACTTTTAATTATGATATTTTGTAAAACAACTTTTATAAAATCCTACATCACAGTGGAGCCTCCTAACAATTTTTCTATACATTAACATTGAATTGGCCAACAAACAGTTAAAAGAAAAATGCCTTACATTGAACAGCAGTGAAAACAACAAAAATGCTGCTTTTTCTTGGTACCATTGGCGACAAAAATATCACCCTGTCTGCAAAAGGGTAAGCAGCATTATGATTTGGAGTGCTCAGGATAGTAGGGATTTTAAATGTCTAATTTATAGTTTGCGTTTGATTTTGTGAAGACAACTTTTATAAAGCAATGTTTGAAAGCTTTTTGAAATCCAAAGACTAAAATGTTAGATAGTATTTCTGATTTGTTCTGACTTAATGCAAGATAAAAACCAATTGACATGAAAATGGCAACCTAGGCAAAAAGACATTTTTTCTATCACAACCACTTATAAAAAAAAAGATCAAAGTTAGCCATTTTTTCTGTGAAATGATTTTAATCTGACATAGCTTTCTTCAAAAGAACTAACTGTTTTTTTTCTGAGATTTTTTATAGCTGAATATGAGATCAAAAATAATAACAGACTTAATTAAATATAGGTTACCAAAGAAAAAAAATACTGGCAGAAAATGTAAGACTTATTCTGGTTAGCAAATAGTTGACACTAGTTGCTTGAGATTTTGGTTCTGGTGAGATGGAAGAAGTTTGGGGAAAAAAAAAAGAAATATTGGTGAGATTTGTCTGCTGAAAAACAGAAGAAAGATAACCAGATCTCTTTATACATATACCATTAGTTAGCTTAGTCAAACCCCAATCATTTACATAGTTCTTAGTAGATCACCCTTCCCATCCAGTCATACTCTTTTTACACCAATTCACATGTTATTTTAGCTGCTGTTTGCAGCTACTGTCTGACATTTACTTAGATTGGCTCAGTCTAATGCAAGACCAAATGAAAAAGAAGCATTAATAAAAGTAGGAAGATCATTTGGTTCAGATTTTCAAAAAGGACAGTATTAATATTTACTTCTATTTAACCAGTTCCTTATAACATGAGTAGGATGTGACACAAGGTCAGTTTTAGGGGAATGCAGCTTGTTTAACTTCAGAGTTTTCCTTCTTCTAGATTGGTTGCTGTACCAAAAGATAAAAAAAAAACAGTTTGTTCAATTACTTATTCATAGCTGAAGAGAAAAAGGATGGATTCATGCCTTTCTCAAGGGAAACACAAATGGCCTCATTCATGATTGAACTGGAGTTGCTAATTCCATTTCCTGTGGCAATAACCATTACGCTAAGAGTGCCACCTGACCCTTATAACGATTATAACAATTATTTACATTTCTATCTTCACATACAGGTACAACCTTAAATGGAAATGGAATTAGTGACCAGAGTTCAAATCCTAGACGGGGTTGCTTGTGTTTCACTTGATTCTAATACTCTTGGGAAAGGCATGAATCAATCTGTTCTTCCTCTAGGCATGGATAAATAGTCCTATAGGATGGGTTCTTTAGCCTTGGTTAGGCAACCAGTCTAAGAAAAAGAAAACTCTGAATTCAAACAAGCTGAACACTGCTTAAAAATTGAACTTGTGTCATATCCTGTTCAAGGTGGGGAAGCGGTTGGATAAATAAATACATGCACATATCTGGTGCAAAGCCTACATAAATGAGTCCTCAGAGGAAATCTTCGCTGCACTCACTCCATGAGCCAATAATCAACAAGATAAACTTGTTAATTATTACTTCATGGAAAATGCAAAGAGGATTTGAACTCGGGTCACTGTGTCCATTCTCTAGGATGATAACCACTGCACCATGAGTGTTTTCTTTAAAATGAAAGAGAGTAAATAGAAGACAAAATTAATGAATAAATGGAAATATAGAAAAGAAAAAACAGAGAGAAAGAGTAGCTAATACACATAAGGACTAAGCAAGATGGCAATCAAAGCTTCAACAACCAATACACACATGGGCATTAAAATGTTGTTATATAAGCTTCCTGGAAGGGAAGGATATTTTGCAGACAAGAGACCATTTGCACAAAAGCATTCAAACAATATCTGTCTATATTGCCCAAAATTACTTTAAGCATTTTAAGTGTGGTAGTTTTTTCCTTGTTATAAAACCCCAGAATGTATGACCATCAGTTCTTGATAAAAATGCTTTAAAACAGTTATGGGTTACATGTGGCCCACAGAGTTTTATAAATTGCCTATCTAAGACTTTAAATTTTTAGAAAAGATCTTTTTACTGAAGGGGAAAAAAATCAACTTTACCCTATTTCTAAGTCAGATGCCTATATGTATGGGCTTCTGTAGTGAAAATGGTTGAGGTATCTTTCAGGAAAAACAGAAATGTGTGGGCGTGATACCCAAGGCATAAAAAATGTGTGGGTTTAAGTTGTGATCAATGGAGATCAAGCATTGTGTAGATGTTAACCATGGCTAATGAAAAGCAAGCATTGTATAGGTGAAGGGGCATGACCATGTGAGTTGCATGGGAGTTTTAAGACTATATGAGGTCTAGAATGTTGGCTGAAGTTCAGTTTCTGCTGGTTGTTGTGACTTCCAACAGCTTCTTGTCTGTACTAACTCTCTCCAACTGCTCTCTTGTTCCTCACAAGTAACACCCCCAAAGAATGAAAATATAAGGTTATATTTTTATATATACTTGTTCCTTGTTTGTCAAAATCCAGTGGTAGTATACAACACATGGCCAATGTTTTGGTCTATCTAACCATCATCAGGGCAGTATAAGTTTTGAATAATGTTTCAAGTAAAAAAATAATCAGATAGACCAAAATGTTGGCAATGTTTATATAAAGAATACATCATTTGAATATTTTGTTTTTCATGTTTACATCTATATACCATTTGATTTATTCTGTCTTTCTCTTATATATATATATATATATATATATGTGATAGAAATACGTGGAAAGTTAGATAAATCAAACACTTAACTCAAATTTAGATGAGTGATATTTTGTTCAAGGCATGAAGATGAAATAAAGCCTGAACAAAATATTACATATCTAAATTTGAGTTAAGAATTTGATTTATCTAACTTTCCACATATTTCTATCATACTGTCAGATTCACTATAAATTTATCTTTTCAACATATATATATATATATATATATATATATATGCATTGTAATATATGCTAGTATGTATATTGGTGAACAAACAAATCATTTAAAAACGTTTTACTTAAATCAAAAAGTGCTCAAATGCTGGCCAGCAGAGCATGATAAAACCTAAAAAGAAATGAATATCTTGCTTCTTTATGTTGATTTCATGACTAAAGGTTTCATGCATTAAACATAGTTATCAAATAAAACTGATATATGTGGGTCAGCTGAGAAGTTCAATGGCGGAGATACTCACATGAAATTGTAACCAAATGAGATTTACTTTTTAACATTATCTCTCTTGCAGTCCATACACTTCTTCCATTGGTATTGCAATGCTTAGATCCCATTGGTCAAAAAAGTCAAGAGCATATATGACATCATCACATGGACTTTTCAGACCACCCTTTTATATATATATATATATATAGAGAGAGAGAGAGAGAGAGTGCAAGATCATGGTTGATACTGTTCAAAAATACTTCTTTGATTCAATTGTTGATACAAATTGTTATTTACTAAGCTTTCATCATCATCATCATCATGTCACGCTGGTAGCACGGATATCCCTGACCCTCTCTCGCCACTCCTCCCTATCGTTCATCGCCCCAGGCAGGTCTTCAGGACAACATCCCGTATCCTCACATAGCTGCTGAATGTATGTTCGTGCTGGTCGTCCTGCTTTTGCACGGCCATGTGTGGGGGTCCATAAGAGTACATCACTTATGAGTTCGTCCCTGCTTCTCCAGCAGTGTCCTGCATGTCTGGTTCGTCTAACTTGAATAGTTTTCATGATAGGAGGCGGGTGGCCGTACAGTTGGTGTCTTGTGGGGTGTTGCTGCCAGGACTTGTTCAAGATTGCATGCAGCATTCTTGTGTAATTGCCATCTAGCTTCTTCTCGAGCCGTTTTGTTAGAGTCCATGTAGTGTACCCATATAGCAGTATCGATGTGACCGCTGCCTGGAAGAAACTGCGTTTCATTTTATCGCTTAGGTCTGATTTCCACATAATCGATAGCCTATTGATAGCTGTCCATGCTTTTGTTAACCTCGTGTCGATGTCCTTTTCGGTTGATTCGACGCTACTTCCTAGGTAAGTGAATTTGTCTACTAGTTTAAGAGGGGTTCCGTCTAGAGTGGAGATGTCTCCCTTTTGATTATAGCACATATATTCCGTTTTGTGTGCATTAACATAGAGGCCTATGCCTGCGGCTGGCTTCGATATAACACATAGGCTTCAACTTGTTTACAGAACCAGCTGTACAGACACTGTGTAATATAAAGACAGAGGGATTTTGTTTTATATATCTTGCCTTTAGGTTTAGTTAGGTTGAGAACCTTTCGGCTCAGCACATGGGATAGTTAGGTGCAAACTTGAGCACAGGTGTTGACGTACATGTGGGGAGGATGTGTTGTTCACAGATGTCAAAATAAAAATCCCAGATAGAAAGGTTGACCAGTGGATGTGAATGACGTCATGCACCGGAAGCGCGCGGAGGATTTTGGGGATTTTGAAAAAGTCAGTGAGTTGAGAACAACACTCTGAATGGGAAGGGTCAACTTTTGGGGCTCGCTGAGGCCACACGAATTTGTGTGCTACGGGCGTCACACGTGTTTTGGGGGCTAATGGAATAGTCATCATAGAAAGAATGTGTATCTCTCTCCTTATGTCGAAAAACCTTTTAATTCAAAAGTAATAAAAAGTTTCGTACCTGAACTAAGAAGTTGTAAGTGTTTTTCGGTGTTTTGGGATTCCTATGTTATCTATGTGTGTTATGAACATTCTAAGTATGTTTCCCATATTCCTGTATGGGTATGTTACAACTGGTCAAAGTATGAATACATTTCTGACGACACTTTGTATATGTAATTTTTTTTTGGTTAGAGAATTTCAATGTAAGAACATATGGTCTGTGGGTCACAGGTGGCCCCTGAGGCCCATCTATGCAGTCCAAGGCCCAACTAACCGTAGCATAATAACAATAACACTCGCTGCTAGTATTTATACTGAAATTCCTCCACTCATAGACCAGCAGCCAATCACAACCCAGGGAATGGACTTGCCTACAAGTGCGCATGATAGGATGCTCCACTGATGCATCAATAACTCTCCTTCTTTTGGAGTTCAGTTTCAAACTCAACTGAGAGCTGAGTTTTATAACTTGCCAAACTTTATAATAACAAAATTTTCTCTTCTCTCTTTTGACTGTTGACAGTGAAGAAGAAGTATCATTCAAAGTGCAGATGGAACTCACTGATCTTCAGTCTTCAGAAAATTTGGAGTCAAAGTTTCTTGCTTACAACATCTTTGATTTCTCTAAGAACTACGTGCTTCCATCAGGATGATTCCCCACCCTCATCACCCACACTCAGCAATTAGTGAGCATGTTTCACATTACATAATGCTGTGAACAGTATTTTCTTTAAAAAATGAAGCATGCCAAAAGTACACTGCATTTGCAACCATCAAATCATCACTTGTCCAATGTGCTCCTTCTGTCAACCTCTTCCTTTAACCCTGATAAAACATCTTTTTGTGATTGCAAACATCATCAGATGTCTTATTAATAAATCATGAGTGTTAGCTTGTAAATTTAGCTGCTTTTTTTTCTGTTAAGATTGTAGACCTGGATTGTCCTGAGTTGAGTTTTGTGGACCTCAAGCAGAAAATCTTCGATAATGTTTGGTAATAATTACCATCTTATAATATCTATTTTGATTATATAAAGTTTTACAAGTAATATTAAAATTCAAGTATATTCCATAGAGAAAAAAAAAACAACTTTTTATAGAAAATTATTAAAGGTGTACTTATTTATGAGTGTTACCATAGATAATACCTAATTTCACATAAGGCCACTTATTAATGAGTGATACTGTATATATTAGAGGTGTCACAATTCATCAATGCATCGAAATTTTTCACTGATGTTACTAATCCAAATACATTGACTATTTCAAGAATGAAAAAAAAACTCAAAATATCTTTTATCTGTAAAATTAGAAAGTAAAATAAATTGAAGTAAAAATGCTAATTTTACAAAAAAAAAACCCTTGCTCTTGTCGAGTTTTAAAATGCAACATATTCTCAGTTTTTGTTTTTTTGTGTTTTTTTTATCATTTCCATTTTAATTATTGCAACTGTTTTAAAATAGTGCAAATAGCATGATTTTTCGAAGAACCTATAATGTTCTGGAAAGAATATTTAAATGTCTTGAGACATTTTATTAGAGAATGGTTACATTAAAATAGGCTACGACTCAAAGTATCATCTAAACATTGCTAAAAGTCATGACGTATCATTTTCTTTCATATTTATCCGTATATATCATAGACTAATATTGAGATTGGATAAAAAATTAAAATTAAAATTATTTGAAAATTGTATTGTAAAAAATAAATGAAAATATGGATGTCCAAAGAGGCATAATTTTTGAATCTATTTAGTGTTATTTTTGACAATTTTATTTAAAAAAACAAATGCACTAGTTTTTAAAAACTTGTGAGGATATTTTTTATTTTTTTACTTACCTAATTTGAGAACCGTAGTTTAACACCCAAATTGAAAATGAATTTAATTATTTATATGTCTGCTTGTGTAACTGGGTTAGTCACGTAAATAAGTTAAAATGCTCTAATTCCTGATGGATGACTGAATTTATTGCAGAGACACTTTGTGTATAAATACTTATAAATACTTATATTATGGATGAATTAGAAAAAAAAACAAAACAAAAACAGAAGTTGTTTATTTGCTAATTGCAGAAGTGAATGACAAAAGAATGGTAAAACTATTAGTGACATTTTTCTGGTCATTCACTCATGACAAGGTAGATGACATCGAAAGAGGAAAAACAAAATAACAATTATAAGATCTGGATTTATCTTGTATAATTTGTTAAATAGAAAATTTATTGACCTCTTTTCATGAGGCGAGAAACAGGGCAACATAACAGTTACTTGTGCAGAAAAAAAAACGAATTCAGATTTTACTTGGTGCCATTCTGGTTCACTAATATCCATAGAAAAGGCATGAAATAACTTCTCCCTGAACTCTGTTTCATCTTGACAAAGAACTGACACAATCAACCAGTGTTCATATATCAGTTGAAGTTTATGGTCACTTTTTTCTAATGCCTATTATAAAGGCATAAAACCATTTCTCCCTGAGCAGTTTCATTTTGACACTTCATAAACCCATGTTCACATATGAGTTGTTATGATCTTTTGTCACTTTTCACTAATGTCCTTAGAAAAGGCATGAAACTATTTTTTCCTGAGTCCTGATTCATATTGTCAAAAACTAACACCATTAACACAAATTTAGATTTCAGTTGTAACAATTTATGTTCTACTTTTACTAATGCTTTTAGGAAAGGCATGAAACCACTTCTACCTGAGGTCTGTTTCATTTTGACAAAAACTACACCATCAACTTAAAGTCAGAATTCAATTGTTGCTGTTTTGGTTCACTTTTCAAAAATGTCATTTTTTCCTAATATTTTTAAGGAAGACATGAATCCACTTCTCCCTATTCCATGTATCAACTTGATAAAAATTGTGCCATCAACCCATATTCATATATCAGTTGCAACAGTAATTTACTAAGCTTTTTGCCTAGATGTGGCATGAGGCCATTTGAATGCGGCACCCAATGAGACTCGAACTTACTCATGAAGGTTGGCTAACCATTACACCACTTGAAGCACCCTATATCAGTGGTAACAGTTTGTCTTCACATTTTATGTCCATAGGAAAGGTATGAAACCACTTCTCACTGATTCCTGTTTCATGTTGATAAAAACTACATCCTCAACCCAAATTAAGATTTCAATTGTTGCAGCTCAGGTTTGCTTTTCCCAAATTTATTTAGGAAAGGCATGAAACTAATTCTATCAATATACATATATTAATTGAAGTACCCATCAATGTTGTATAAGATGTGATGACTTGGATTACAAATGGCTGTTATGAGAATGAAATAATTTATTAGTCCTAAAAAAGCAATAATAATATGTCCAGTCTGTTGGTTCTAACAAAACAATAATATTATGTCCAGGCTGTTAATCCTAACTAAACAATAATATTATGTCCAGGTTGTTAATCTTAACTAAACAATAATACTATGTCCAGTCTGTTAGTTCTGACTAAACAATAATATTATGTTCAGTCTGTTAGTCCGAACTAAACAATAATATTATGTCCAGTCTGTTAGTTCTGACTAAACAATAATATTATGTTCAGTCTGTTAGTCCTAACTAAAAAATAATATTATGTCCAGGCTGTTAATTCTAACTAAACAATAATATTATGTCCAGGCTGTTAATTCTAACTAAACAATAATATTATGTCCAGGCTGTTAGTTCTAACTAAACAATAATGTTATGTTCAGTTTGTTAGTCCGAACTAAACAATGATATCATGTTCAGTCTGTTAGTCCTAACTAAACAACAATGCTATGCAATTAGTTTACATCTCCAACTTGAAGAACTACCTATAAACTTAATTGATAAAGTTTAATTAAACAAGGATAATTGGTTTGTTTAATTTAGTAATATAAACTCTGAAAAAAATTAGTTACATCTGACAGCAACATGTATTTTTGGTGGTTATTGTTTATTACTATAGATGAAATCTCAATAAAAACTCTCCTTTTTAAAAAAAATCTTCATGTCAGTGTAATAAGTAGGCATACAAAATTTAGTATTTTTATATCAAACTCTTCACAACTACACACACACACACACACACACACACACACACATATATATATATATATATATATATAAGCCAACAGAAGAACTTAGCATTGTCTGAAATGAAAATATACTAATACATTAAAATATATATGAAAATATGCACACATTATATGTTTTTTTAAGAAATGATGTAAGAAAATTGCACATGAAATATAAACAATTTGCTAATAGTTGTATGGTTTTTCTAGATTACTTAATGATAATAATCCTTTGCAGACAATTGTATCTTCAGGTAACCATCATTATACAAATAATTGAACAGTAATATACTTTCAAGTATTCCTATGAAATATAATTTGCAAGCAATTATATGGTTTCAAGTATTCCTTTCCAAAACAAATAATTTTCATATCTATTTTGAGTGGACCTAAGAGTAATGGAAAAGAAAGAGTAACTTCCCACTACTTAGAGCTCCAGAACTGGAGGCTCACCACTCGATGCAGTATATTGACATACCCATGACACACATTTTTATTTTGAAGGGGTGGCTTATTCATTTGCAGGAGATGCAATCAACATATTTTAGGCCCAAACAACAGGGTAAAACAAGATAGGCAATTTTTTTCAACTCTACTACCAAAACCCTGGTTAAGCAGTGAAGGATTGATTTTAACAGCATATTGACCCATAAAGGGTTAAATAATGCCTAGAGGTTAGGGAATCACATTCATTGTAGGCTCATATTTACAGTTTTTGTTTGGTTGTTTCCCCAGAGACTTTTTTTTAGGCACATGGTCTTAACAAATATGAATAATTTTTAAACAGATCTATTTGATCACAAGATGGGACCCTAACAGGTACTACCAATTCAGGTTAGAGTTGACCTGGAAGTAATGGCAATGAAGAGGTGCTCCATTCCTCAAATCTTAAGAAGAACAGTCTCAGATGCAGCTTTGTGTGTTAAGCAGGACTTTCCTTTTTTGAAAGGAGACTTAACTCTCAGCAGGGAGTACAGTCTGCATATTCAAAACCCTGCCAGGTAATGTAGCAAACTGACATACACATATATCTACACTGAAGGAGGTGCCCATAGTGTAATGGATATCATTTTAAGTGATGGACACAGCAATACAAGTTCAAATCTTCAATAAGGCTGTTTGCATTTTACATAGTGCTAATACATTTGGGAAAGGTATGAATCCAGCTATTCTCCCCTCAGCTATGGGTATATAGTAGGTCAGACTGAGCTCTTTAACCTTGGTATGACAATTGGTCAAGGAAAAGGAAAAGGAAAACTCTGACTTCAAACCTGTTAAATTCCACTTAAAAATTGATCTATGTCACATTCTGCTCTTGCAGAAGTGTTGGGTAAATATATACATATACATTTACACATTGATGGGCATATACATAAGTAGTATTACTAGCAAGCAAAATCCTGGTCCCTTGATATTGTATAATTGCACATGAAAAAACAATGGTTTGGTTTCTTTGTTTAATGGCATATCAACCTTCATGAATAATTTATTGCCATAACCATACTTGTAGAAGAACACCAATGGTACCACACATTTGGGGGGATAAGGGAGTTCCTACCTTTCCCAAGAGTATGAGGCTGAAAGTGAATGTAAGAGTATGAGGCTGAAAGTGAATGTAAGAGTATGAGGCTGAAAGTGAATGTAAGAGTATAAGGCTGAAAGTGAATGTAAGAGTATGAGGCTGAAAGTGAATGTAAGAGTATGAGGCTGAAAGTGAATGTAAGAGTATGAGGCTGAAAGTGAATGTAAGAGCATAAGTGGAGTCTGAACTTGCTTACTTCATGTACACAGTCCAGCATGTTAACCATTACACCATGGAGACTCCCAAAAAAACAATCAAGGGAGACTTTAAAAAATTAATGCAGGCATGTGAAAAACACCTATCGTACATGATAATTTCCGTCTCTCACAGTAAAGAACATAATAAATAGAGGTATGTGCAGCTATGGATTTCCCTAACTTCAAATAAGCTATGTGGTGCCTTCAATAAGTTTCCAGACTTTTTTTGTACTGGCATTTAAAATTGTCGTAGACTCTTGAAAATTCACTATGTTATTGCTATACATCTTATGAGATGACTGACCAATTTTTACGATTTCATGTTCAAATGAACAGCTACAGAAGCAGTTGGAATACACCCTACTAAAGTCTGATTGTTACAGCTGGTGAATTTCAAAAATGCAATCTGGACATGAGGACACTTTAGAAGAACGATATGCAATAAAATTCTGTTTTAAACTTGGAAAACATGATGCCACAGAAATGTATGGAATGCTTCAGATTGCTTTTGGAGCATTTTGTATGAATCGAGCATCAGTTTTTAAGTGGCATAAGAGATTCAAGGAAGGCAGGGAGTCTGTGAGAGATGATGAGAGGTGTGGGAGGAGTAAGAAGGTCAATACACCAGAGTTGATTGGCCAAAGGGTTAGGATTACTATGCTGAGGCTTTAAGAGAGTTCAGGAAGAGATTCCTTGGGAAGAGGCCAGCACTCTTCAAATTGAGTCAGTGGCATTTCCACCAGGACAATGCACCAGTCTACAACTCCATCCTTGTTACAGACTATTTGACCAAGATGGGCATTAAGACAGTTCGTCACCCTCCCTATAGTCGAGACGTTGCTCCCTGTGACTTTTGGTTATTCCCTAAGCTCAGAGGCTGTTATTATGAGACTATTGAGGAGATGAAAGAGGCTGTGACGACGGTCATTGACACGCTCACACAAAAGGACTTCCATGGGGCCTTCCAGAAGTTGTTGGAACGGTACTGTAGAACGCAACAATACACAACAGCAATAATAGCTCTTTCATTGAGGACTGATTTACTTTAGCTTTGGCCTTGCTAAAGATGTTGCTCTTAGCCTAGCTACTGACTACAAGTGTGTTTCGTGATTCAACAGGTACAAGTGCATTGCAGCCGGAGAAGATTATGTCGAAGGGGACTAGAGTTTCATGTGTGTACTATCAATAAAAGGGCCAGTACGAAAAAAGTCTGGAAACTTATTTAATGATCTTCGTATATAAATATCCATTTGCGAGCAGCAGAAACAAATCTATAACCAAATGGTAATTTCATGTTTTGTATTAGTAAAATTTGCCTCTGCAATTTTCTAAGAGTAAAGGAGGTCATTTCTTGTCACTTAGCTTAATTGGCATAAAATGCTGTCATGAGATTTGTGAAGTGCCAGTCTGAGTTTTAAAGATCTTCCGAGATTTAGAGATAATGGAAAAGAATTTCTTTATTTTCCAGTACTTTTATATTTTAAAGATATCAAACAGATGGTCATATGAAACTGTTGTATTTTTTGGTGCCAAAGAAGAAGAAGAAAGGTTGTCACTTGTTCTTTATATCAAGATGAAATGAAAGACACATTTGTTGTTGTTTTTTGTTTTTTTTACAAAAATCCACTGGTGTTTTATTTAAGATGTTAAGTCTTTAAACCAATATGAAAATAGGCAGTCTTTTTTTCATTATCAAAATGGAAAAAGGAATCAATCTTCTTTTTAAATCATCTGACCCCTCCTTCCTGTTTACTGACCCCCCCCCCCAATGATAACAGTTATGCCAATAATAAGAATTGTTTAGTAGCAATCATCATCTTTCAATAAAACAAAGTCAAGTTAATCTATCGACAAATAATGAATCTACACTGTAGTATAGTGCTTCTCAACCGGATCAGTAGTCTTCCCAAGAGAGCCTTCGGAGATATGAGGTGGTGGTGACTTACACAACATTGGTGGCAGGTCACTGATATATATATATATATATATATAAAAAGTTAAGACTGCATAGAAACAGAATCAATGGTGCTCATTGTTATCATTGTAGGAAATGAATACAGTGACCTTTGTTCAAATCCAGGATGAGGATGTTTGCATTTTAAATAGCACTAATACTCTTGGGAGAGGTATGCTTCCAGATATGGGTAAATAGTAGGTCGGATTGAGTTCTTTAGCCTGGGTATGGCAACCAGTCTAGAAGAAGGAAAACTCTAAATGAAACCAGTTAAATTCCATTTAAACAAATTGGCCTTGTATCGCGTCCTGTTAGTATTGGAGGGGTTGGGTAAACAGCACTTGGGGACAATCAGTTTCTAACCTATATGATCACTGGACTAAGACTTAGTCCCATGATTGCATAGGTAATAAAGTGTCGTATCTAACTATATATATATACTCTATCATTGATTTTGAATATTCCTGTTTAATAAATATAGCAAACTAAATTATATATATATAATATATAGCCTTATTGAACTTTGTCAAAATTGACAATGAAGGTAACAGTTTTCTTTTTTACTACATTGATAGTTAGGACAGGTAAGTAGGTTACAGGTGAATGGTTTACTCAAGTATTCACTTAGTTTTGTTTTTTTGTTTTGGTCCAAAATTGTGACATGTCAGTAATGAAACATTTTTCTCAAGTGGTTTTACTGGTACTGATTTTATGTCTAAAATTCAAGTCTTAAAAATTTGATAATTATATTCACTTGGATTAAGTTACTTTTAAAACACTACATTTTGTAGTACATAAGACATACATCTTATCCAATCTATCTATCTATCTATCTATCTATCTATCTATCTATCTATCTATCTATCTATCTAACACATAAGATATCATCATTATATATATATGTACATATATTAAAAAAAAAAAAAAGGTAGTCAGAGGATGATTTTTTTTTATATTTTCAATTATTTGCCAATATTAAACATTTTGGTTTTTGAATACATGATGTTGTATTGAATTAAATTTTATATTAGTTGTCAAAATTTCTGAGATGAAGCTTGATGATTTGTATCATTAAGGATTTTTGGACGGGGTGGGGTGGGGAGCCACCTGTTCTGATTCTGTTAGCCATAACGGGGTACAAGTATTCCTGTATTGTTACTCAGCTGCAGTCAGGATTAAACCTCCAAACTCCAGATCTTAAAGTTCCTGAATTTAACCATCACCACTGATAACTTCAAAAGAAAATAGCACCGCGTCAAATCACCACTGCCTTCTCTCTACAAAAACTAAAGTGATCTTTTTTGAAGCACAATTGTGTTTCAATGAATATTTGTTGTTATCAACAGCTTCTACCTGATCTTGAAACCTCTTGATATATTTCCATTTTTCTATTAGTGACAAGCAAAGTTTCTTTTATATATTAGAATATATATGTTAGATATATTAAAATACATATACCTATTATACATTTCTTTCTATCTATTGATCTATCCCTCTATCTGATGGACCCTCCCAATGGTTTTAACATATGAGGGCCAAACAGCTCTTGTCAGTTCTTATGCTTGAGTGTCATGTGACATTTCAAACCAGCCACAGACTTGCATGCAAGTCTTCAGATAATCCATGAAGATGAAGTAGCTGGCATGACCAATCTAGCTTTCACTTTCTTCCTCAATACTTTTAGATGCCAGAGATGGTTTTTGTCTAAGTTTTCGATGGCTTTGTAGCATTTTTATATGAAGAATCTGGATCTTATATAAAAGAATTGTACTTATTTGGAAAAGTAAATCCTGGAATGTTTTCTTCTTTTATTCTCTCTCTTTCTCTCTCTCTCTCTCTCAATATATATATATATATATATATATATATACACAGAGTGTCTCAAAATAGATGCAACCCATTAATATGATAATGATATAATAATAAAACAAACACAATTTGGAACACATCCTGTAAAAAAGGCATCCTTTGAGCAAGAGACATCAAATCAAAGTTTTATTAATTATTATTATATCAGCTTCCAACACATGCCATTTTTTTTTAGTCTCTTGTCTTAGTAATAAATCATTATCATATTAATGGGTTGCATCTATTTTGAGACAGTTTTGAATTATTTTGTTTCCAAATAAGTAGAAACCCAAATTATTTCAACTCTCTTGTCCAAGGCATTGTGATCAAGGATTAATAATTATTATAGTATACTATTTTCAAATCTGAAACAAAAAAGAACACAACATTATTATTAGTAGAGTTATTAGCAGTCATATGGGTCCCATGTATATTGAGACACCCTTTATATATATATATATATATATATATATATATATATATATGTCACAATATATGCTATATTATCTATATTGCATTATTTCACATATACCTATTATAGATTACAATCTTTATATATATATATATATATCGCGAGAGAGAGAGAGAGAGAGTTGTAGGTCCAATGAGAGGAAAGTAAATATTTTTTAATGAAAAAGACTGCAATTTTGGTATTTTGTTTTTTTTATCATTTCAGTCTATGTATCCATTTTTGTGACATGTATTTCAGATGTTTCAGTCCTCTTCAAGGGGTTGAGTTGTTGATTATTTATTTAACATTTTTATAATAGAGGGGTTGGGGGTTATAGATTGTTTTGGTCTATTCTAGTTAACTCCAGGTCAAAATTTATCTGTAGCTTTCCCATTGAACTTAATTGTTAGTGATGATTTTTGGTTGTTTTCTTAATGATCTTCTTTGTTCATTCCCCTTTTTTTTCTACCTTTCCCTTTCTCGCCTGTATTTTTCAATGTGTGTGTGGGTGTGCATGTCCATGAGGGAATCCAATGGATGTGTGTATATTCATTTGTATGTAAGTTTTGATAGCTGGTGTGTGTGCATATATATATATATATATATATATATATATATATATAAGTATTATTCGGTCCAGTTAAACCGGAGTCAGGAATAATTCCGTTAGGACAAAAAATCATTCAACTATGAACATTTAAATTTTCCTGGTAAAGAGCTCAATGTAACTGACATCACAGAGTAATAATTTCTTTAAGAAAAACAAAAACAGGTCACATTAGGTTTATAAATTTATTTCCATTCTGTTATCGGTATTGATATGAATCAATAACACTTATATGTATATATCCGTAGAATCCTAAAGGGCGTAGGGGCAAAAAACCTACAAGCGACATTACTATTTGTCGACTTTACCAAGGCCTTCGATTCCATTCACAGAGGAAAGATGGAACAAATCCTACTAGCATACGGCCTACCTAAAGAAACCGTAGCAGCAATAACGATTCTCTATAGAAACACCAAAGTGAAAGTATGTTCACCAGATGGGGACACAGAATACTTCGACATTCGAGCACTAGATGGAACCCCTCTTAAACTAGTAGACAAATTCACCTACCTAGGAAGCAGCATATCCTCAACAGAAAAGGAGATCGACACGCAGCTAATGAAGGCATGGACAGCTATTGATAGGCTATCGATCATATGGAAATCAGACCTGACTGATAAAATGAAACGCAGTTTCTTCCAAGCAGCGGCCGTATAGATACTGCTGTATGGATGTACTACTTGGACGCTGACAAAAGGTCTGGAGAAGAAGCTAGATGGCAATTACACAAGAATGTTGCCAGCAATATTGAACAAGTCCTCGAGGCAACACCCCACAAAGCACCAACTGTACGGCCACCTACCACCCATCATGAAAACTATCCAAGTTAGATGAACCAGACATGCAGGTCACTGCTGGAGAAGCAGGGATGAGCTCATAAGTGATGTACTCCTATGGACCCCCACATATGGCCAGGCAAAAGCAGGACGACCAGCTTGAACACACATCCAGCAGCTATGTGAAGATACGAGATGTAGCCCTGAAGACCTGCCAGAGGTGATGAACGATAAGGAGAAGTGGCGAGAGAGGGTCAGGGATATCCATGCCTGTGGCACGACATGATGATGATAATGATAGATATATATATATATATATATATATATATGAGTATTATTCAGTCCAGTTAAACCAGAGTTGGGAGTAATTCCATCAGGACAAGAAAACCATATATATATATATATATATATATATATATATATATATATACACACTTATGTAAACATACACCAGTATATATATATATATATATATATATATAAATGTTTGTTGTAGGTCCAAAGAAAGAATAAAAATATATTTTAAAATAGGTAGCTCCACAAAGAGATTTGTATTTTTTGAACTAAAAAAATTCAAAAAAATACAAATCTCTTTGTGGACCTACCTATTAAAATATATATATATATATATATATATATATATAAAGCTGTTGTCTCTAAATTTATCAGTTTAGCTTAATGTGTCAAGCAGAAATGAACTGAATAATATAAAATAAATGACTGAGAATTGATATGTTTCAAAACTACTCAGAGGGTAGCAGTCCAGCACTATAACCATTAAGCTAAGATAATACATACAAATAGATGTGTGATAAAACAGATTCCAATTTTTACATTGATATACTTTTATCAAATGTTAGTACATCATTATTTGAATGAGTCACATTAATTGTCTCTTCATTTAAATTATTTCCGAATCTAAATTTATCAAAGAAAAATATTTTTTTAAAAAATAGGCATTTTCAAGATTTAGCAAAAAACAAAGAAATTTTACTCTTATGAACTTTGAGGTGTGGGGATCAAATAGTTCTATTCCAATTCAATTCCAATTCAATTTTTCAAAATGAGCAGTCATTTTTTTTTTTAAACATTACTACAATTAGAACTTGAATAGAAATTTGTTTTCCAAAGTAAGTTCACTAATTCAAATTTTATAAAATAATATTTCTTAGACAACTGACGGGAAAGAAATTATTTGTATAAAAATTGATTGATTAATTTTAACAGCATGTAAACCTATCAGGGGTTATATTATGCCTTGAGGTTAGGGAATTACATACTCATATTTGCATTTTTTGAGTAGTTTCTTAAGTTTGTTAAACACTGTTATATGATATCAAGTATTCCAATCTAATACAAATAATTTAATCCACATATACAATCACTCTAGGTAAGAGTGGACCTGGGAGTAATAATAATGAAGGAGTATTCCCCAACCCCAAATGCAGTGTCATACCCAAAACACCCTGTCAACAGAGTAGAATGTATATATTAAAAAGTCAAACTTGAAAACCTGGACTTGGGTTAAAATTGAAAATGATTTGACTTGAAAAATGCTTTGAAAGTCAACAGGTTTCTAAGTCTTATTTTTTACTTTATATATACATATATATAGATATATATAATCAACTGGTTAGTTCAGTTATTTGGTTTAATGATATAAGAACCTTTGCAGGTTATCTAATGACAACAAATCCTGTTTTTTAAATAATTTGTAAGTGAATAGTTTGTTGTTAACGTTATTTTTAAACAAGTTAGTTATTTGGTCAAATGGCATATCAAACCTTGTAGGTAATTTAATACTAAATTCTGTTTATACACACACACACACACACACACACACACACACACACACACACACACACACACACACATGTGATTTGTAACTTTATTTTTAAATGAGAAAGAACTCATTTGTTTGCACACAGTTAAATGGTTTCAAGTATTGCTATCTAATACAAATAATTCTATTTAATTGTTTGTTTGATATGTTGATTGTGTTTTATGGCATATCAACCTTTGTGAGTTATTTATTCAATGCCAAATACTCTGTTTTTACATATATATATATATATATATATATATATATATATATATATATATATATATTTCTTTAAGAAAAAACAATGAAACCAATCACAAAGGATTATAAATTTATTTCCATCCTGTTACGCATTTTTGAAATTTTCAAAAACACGAAAAAAAAATTAACAGGACTTCATCAGATCTTTTAGATAAAAAAACTAGAGTAGACACACAAGAGTAGGAGGGGATAGAAGAGTGGGAGGGGATAGAAGAGTGAGAGGGATAGAAGAGGGTTGAAGAGTTTTCTCTTCATTAAGCCCACTTCCGTTTTAAATTTAAATTTTCGGTTGGCAATGTAGTAAATTTATTTTAAAACAATTTTTTTAGAAAATTAATTTTACATTTAGACTTAAATTACAGATATTTTTAATTAGATTTAAATTTTAATTAATAATCTTATATATATATATATATATATATATATATATATATATATATATATATATATATATATAATATATATGATTTGTAAGCAAATAGTTTGTAGGTAACATAGTTAAATAAGCCAAAGCTCATTTGTTTGCACACAGTTAAATGCTTTCAAGTATTGCTGTTTAACACTAATAATTCTATTAAGTATTAAGAATAATCCCTAGTAAAAGATTAAAGAGGGGGGATTTAGCACTCTCGTGAAGGAATTAATGATTACCATTTGTGTAATTCAAAGCTCTTCAAACGAATTGAGCAGTCTAATCTCCACTAGCATAAATGTAAAAAAAAGGAAAAATTAATGCATATGCATTAAAATTCCCTCGATTACATTGAGCTGTTGATGGCAGTGAGATTATGTTATTAGGCTGACGTAAAAGTTATCCAGGTTTTGATACCTGTTTGAGGCATCTCATGTCTCTAGCCACACTGACAAGTTGTGATGCAACTAAACAGTCTGATGACTATATATATATATATATATATATATATATATATATATATATATAATGTTGAAATAATAGATTGTGGTGAATCTGACAGTACGATAGAAGTATGTGGAAAGTTGGATAAATCAACTCCAATTCAAATGCAATATTTCATTAGTTTTATTCCATCAACTTCTTCCGACAGAGACTGTTTTCTGAGTTTTTCTATTTCTTTTTTCTAGATTGCATTGGGTTTCACTAATGTAATATTTGTTGCAATCTTTGCATGGGATAGAGTATATGCCGGTGTGAGAGGTGGTTTTGTTGTTGGTCTGTTTTGAGATGTTTGTAAGGTTTTTAATGGCTTGTGATGTGGTTTGTATAATTGGTATTCCTCACCTGGTAAGTTTGTCAGTGCTATGTTATGTGTGTTAGTGGGTTGGGAGGTGTGTCTATGGGTGATGGGGATAGTAAGGGTTGGTTTTCTTTGGTTTATTTGATGAGTGTATCTTAAGAGCATTTTTCGAGCAGTTTAATATGAAAAATTTTGGGTAAAATATTAACCCCCCCTACTTGGCACAATTAGCCCCTCACAGCCACCAAGACAAAGTTCACATTATAGTAAATATCTTTCCAGGAAACTAGATATGCCAAAACCCCTACCCTGCAATCTTTCCCAATTTCTTCCCATCCGCTCACTATAACCATTTCCACCCCTCCCCCCCCCAAAAAAAAAAGAAAATCTTTAATGAAACTTGATACATTTGATTGTAAACCTTTCCATACTTTTCTTGATCAGCTCCATAAAATCTATCTCTTTACACAACAAAAATCTTCAATGAAACTTTTTATGCCAGTGACTTTAAACTTTCTCTTACTTTTTATTATCAACTCCCTAAAATCTCAGCTTTCACAATCAAAAAATCTTTAATGAAACTTGATGCATTTCACTTTAAACTTTTCCCTTCTTTCTGATACACTTATACCCTCTCCACCATCTTATCATTTTCCTCGTTTGCTTTTAAATAGAAAAAACTCAGAAAACAGTCTCTGTCTGAAGAAGTTTGATAGAATAAAGCAACGAAATATCAAGCATCTGAATTGAAGTTAAGTGTTTGATTTATCCAACTTTCCACATATTTCTATCATATATATATATATATATATATATATATATATATATATATATATATATATATATGTTATGAATAAAAGAATAGTGACAAACATTGGTCGAAAAGAAATGTTTTTGTATGTATATAAATTTGTTAATCTTGGGGTCAGGTTTCAACCTTCAACCATCATCAGAGAGTACTGATTTCATTTTATTTGGTTATATATATGTTGAGGTTTTCTTGTTGTAAAAGTCATTTCCAATTCATTCCTATATTAAAAATCATTTTCTAATGCATTCTTATTGTAAAAGACATTTTCACTTTTTATATTAACAATCCTTCTCCAATATTGGGGAATTCCAGTAACATAATGGCAAAAATATTGGGCTGGGAAAAGTATGAACCCCCTTATCCCCACCAGTTAGGGGTTAAATAGAAGTGCTCTTCTTTGGAATTAAATAACCTTCAAAGGTTGATAGGCCATTAAAAACAAAGACACTAAACTTCTCCAATATGTTTTTATATATAATTTTAGTATTTACTGTGACATTATATATGTAAGTAAAGTAAAGTTGGTGACCGTAGTCGAGGGTGATTCAAAGGCTCCCTTTTCGATAGCTACTACACCAAGGTGTAGGGGAGAGGGGCATTACTCCTTTCTCTGGATTGCTCCACTTTACCCTTAATCCTTACCATTGGCGAATACTCTAACCATTATGTCAATGTCCGGTATAATTATGTAATAATCTGCAAGAATAAGAAACATTGTGTTGGTGAACTCTTTGAAATAATGAAAACCTCTACACAGTTCTTTTGTGTCGGATTTAATAAATCCATAAATAGTGTCATCCATCTGACCTTTTTCCTGCCTGATAGAACATTTGATTTTAGAGCAAGGAAGATTTTTTTAAAGAGAGAATATACCAACTCTTAACGACTATTTACTGATAATGGAAATATTCACAAGTAGAATAATTTGTAATGCATTTCTCTTATAAAATAATATTTAATTTTTTCCTATTGAATGTATTTTCCCAACCCCTTTACTACAAGTAGGATGTGACACGAGGTCAGTTTTAAAGTGGAGAGCGGCTGGTTTGAATTCAGAGTTTTCTGTTCCTAAACTGATTGCTTTAACAAGTTTGCCCTTCTATTTACTCATAGCTGAAGAGAGAATAATTGGATTCTTGTTTTAGATAAGGGTATTAGAACAGACTCAAGCTAAACAGCCTCATCCAGGATTTGAACTCAGATCACCAATTCCATTTTCTACAATGATAATGTTCTGTTAAGTGTACCTATGGTTCCCATCAATTTACTGGTTAAACACGCATGCTATTTAATGCTGAAGTCAGTATTTTTTCAAGCTTCAAATAATTATTCTTATCTTTTAATAATAATAATTCCCCAAAGCTCCAGCATTACTGAAGCCTCACCATGAGATTGTTTTGTGTCATATCCAGGACTCTCGGAGGAGTTTTACCCCTCCGCAGAGATGCAATCAGTGTATTCTGCAGCCCCAGCTGACTGGGCCACTAGTCATTTGTTTATACATAGTTAAATGTAAAAACAGTTATGTTTCAAACAATTCAGTTTAGCATAAGTATACAGTTTTGTATAATAATAATAGCACGTGCTGCCATAATGTCCATGCAATGACGTGCCAATATGTACACAATCAGATGTTCGATAAATAGTCCTCCTTCCCTTTGTTGGCTTGTGGCATATTCTTCTGTCTATGTTGATAGTTGTTCAGAGGTCACATCTGAAGCACTGGCCATTGAGTCTTGGTCTTGTAGTGCTGATTCAAATGCTTCAGCATGATGGACGTTCTGCTCGAGGGATTTAAGCATTCTGGCTTTGGCTAGTAGGTCAGCTGTAGTCTTTGATGTATATATCAGATAGATCATACTCACACAAGGAGCATGTGAAGTTGCAGTCAATGGCTATAGCTCTGAGGCGGACAAGGTAGTTCTGTATTGGCTCATCTTTGCCCTGAGACATGGAGGCAAAAGCAAGGTGATGGATGATAGGATTTGACCTCTGGGTGACCAATACTTCTACCATGTCAAGTAGCTTATCTGGATCAGTGGTGAAGAAGTTAGGGTGACTGTTGATTATGGCGTTTTGCACAGCCTCGTCAGCACAATTGTACAAGTGAATATTGGCCTGAGAGCTTGGCATATTCGTCATCCTAGTAAAGACATACCAGTCAATTCAAAACTTCCTGAATTGTTGCAGGGTCATCTAAAGATTGAGGGGGGTGGCTGCCAGTGCCTGAACATGAGTTGCCTGGGTGGTGGCTTCCTTAGCCTGCTTAAGGATGCACAGGGCTTCTCCCATTAATATGACTCATAGCTCCTTCAGCATAGATCAATCCAGCATCTGAAGGCTCTCAATCGTCAGCTTCTCCTCTGCAAACTTTGTTGCATGAGTTTTTGCCGAGTTGGTGGATATGCCTGACTCAATGAAGAAGCATTCTCAATCCTCAGGTGTTATGAATCCTGTTTGCAGTGCCATGTTGAATTTGTGAAGTCATTCAAGCAATTACTCAGTTATGGAACAAACAGAATTGCCAAAGAATAATATCACTCGAGGAGAAGGAACACTATTTATTGAGCATCTGATTGTGTACATACAGGCACATTATTGCATGGACATTATGGTGGCAAGTGCTATTATTATTCTACAAGTTTAAATGTTAAACAGTTCTATTTGAGTCACAGATAGGACCCTATCAGGTGCTACCACTCTGGGCCAGAGAGGACCTGGGAGCTATGGCAATGAAGAAGTACACCGCATTCCTCAAAGCTCCAGCATTACTAAAGCTTCACTATCAGATTGTATAGTGTCATATCCAGGACACTCATTGGGGGAGTCTTACCTCTCTGCAGAGATGCAGTCAGTGTATTCTATAGCTCCAGCCAACTGGCAAGGATGAAATGGAATTCTTGTTGGACTTAACTTGAGCAATAGCTGATTTCTAGTCACAGAGTTTCAATGGTTGAGATTTTAGTCCTTAAAAATATCTAATAATAATTGTTCTGATTGCATGGTGTTCTATGAAAAGAGATAAAATTCTGGTGTTTTTGGTTTGGAAGAAAATTAACTCTTTATTAAAGTAAATTATTAAGGGTTGTACTTTGTTGGGATTGAATGATAAAATAAGAAAATACAATAAAAAATAAATACAAAAGTAACAGTTTCCCTGGAGGCCTCTGACAGGAAGTGAAATCTGTGTATGCCTGAAAAGATGGGCTTCCTGGCACCAAAAAGAAACTCTTCCTCAGGGGCCTTTACCTCCTTGACCGAGACAGATGCACCTTTTCCTCTTAGCTGCCAGTGAGAACACACATGCTTGCAAAAGCCTGAATTTAGCAGTGTGTTGAGTCTCCTGCAAGGGTAAAGTATGTTTGGGCCCAGCTGTTTGGGCTAAACTAATTTTGTTCGACTGTTTTGGCAGCAGCTGTTTTGGTGCAAACCTATTTGGCAACGGACATTTGATTTAATGGCATTTGAACCTTTGATGGTTATCTAATGCCAAATCAATTCAAATTTTTTTTACATTCTATAATTTATTTTTGCTTAGAGTTGAATCAAATACAAGTAATATGCAAGACAGATCTTTTTGACCAGAACTAAATGATATTAACAAAAAATTGTTATGCTTTTAGAGAGAAGTATTAGCATTGAATTAGATAATACTTTTCCAACAGAAAATGGTGAGAAGGGTGTATTAATACAAGTCAATGGAAAAGCAATTTGCAGAGGATGATTGACAATTGATTTCTTTAATAAAAATGATAATACTACAAATATACAATGGTGGGTAGGGGGTTTCATTCAAGATAACAGTAAAGAATTTTTTCTTTGCTGAATTAAAAACAGATCTTCTAATATTAGCTATATTAGAAAAATATATTTTGCCAGGATCAATTATCATATCAGATGGACATTTATCTTATCTCATGGCTTAACCTTAACTTTACACATGATGTTGTAAATCACACTGAGGGATTC
The DNA here is from genome assembly GCA_963585895.1 of Sepioteuthis lessoniana. Lineage (NCBI taxonomy): Eukaryota > Metazoa > Mollusca > Cephalopoda > Myopsida > Loliginidae > Sepioteuthis > Sepioteuthis lessoniana. The sequence continues at coordinate 4,302,941 of OY757927.1, forward strand.
GCAAACGATGATGGATATATTTCTAACCAAGCTGAAAATCTATGGAGGCAGATTAAAAAATATTATAAGGAGAGAAATACTATAAGACGATCTAATATAAATGGGTTTTTAGTTGAATTTACTTGGAAATATAAGTATATTAATCCAAGAACAAAAGAATCAATTATAACTGCTTTTATTTCGATAATAAATTTGATTTAATCTTTTTTCTTTGTCATAAAATATTTACTAACTTCCTTTGATTGAAACTGAATCTCGAAAAAGATTTTCCATAAAATGTCCCATGGCATTAAAACAGCTGGTACCAAAATGACCAAGCTCAAATGGTCTTGCCCAAATGGTTGAGCCCAATTGTCTTATACTGCTTCTGCAAATGGCAGTCTCTGGCAAACAAACCCACTAAACAGAGACACATGATAGACCTCAAACTTATAATTTGCCAAAAATTATTCCATTATATTCTTCAAATGCCTTGACTGGTTCAAGAAAATGTTCTTCACCACAGAATAGTTATAAATCCAAAAATAAAAATTGAGTTTAAAGGTATTCTTGTCTTTTTCCTTTTCCGTTCTTAATTCATTTACCGCTTCAACTAACAAAAAAGAAGATAACAAGTGAATTGGGCAAGAAGAAAAATGAGTCAGATATAAACCTCAGAATTTCCCAACAATATACACATAACCAAAAAACCTTAATGCGCCCCATAACTTATTTATGAGCAGTAGTATATATAAATTCTTGTTCTGCTGGCAGGGCCAAGAATATACTGATGGTATCCCTTGCAGAAGAATAAATACCCCACCCAAAGGTGGTGGGGTCCTGTGAATGGCATTAAACTGCATTTGATGGTGAGGCTTCAGTTCTGCAGTTTAGTGTCCTATCCAAGACACTTCTTTTGGGGTCTTACTGCTCTGCAGGGGTTTTCTAAGTTCCATCCGACAAGGCATGGAAGATATTTAGATGACACAATTTATAATTGTGGAACAATATTAGCATTAGTGTACCCATGATATACTAACAGTGAACCCAACAGAAGGAAAGACAAGATAAACTCATGGACCCATGAAAGAACATTTAATACCTAATATATACAATACACATATGAGTGGTATTAAAAGAAAAAATACACAAGTGTGTCCCATGGTAAAACTATACACATACTGTTCCATGGAAAAGCAGTATGTGGATAGGGTACAAAATTGAAAAAGCTAACTTAATGCGTGTGGGTAATATAGCTATTTGACTTTAATATTCCCTGGCAGGGACAGAGACAATATCTCTACTTTTCAAAGAAAAAAAGAAGTCAAGAAAGTGTTTCTGAGGCTGTCATGTGACACCCTATGAAGTTCCTAATGGACATGCAAATTATCTAAAGAAGATAATTACTCATTGCATCTCTATAACCTCTTCAACAGGGTTGTCCTGTAACTCATTATTTAAAAAATAAGCTAATCATAGTTTTTTGGATAATCACTTAAAAAGCTAGCTGCCATTGAAAAAGAAAGATGTGAGAACAATAAGATGGCCAATTATAATTCCATGTCAACAAGCACCTGGGAATTATTGATTGTATGCTCCTAAGCTTAGATAAATATGTCCAACATTACAATCAATAGTAAATGCTATTCATCTTTATTTTATATGAGTGGTTTCACTAATTGATGAATTTTAATCAACAATAACCACCACCACAAAAAATTTTTTCTAGTAACATGACAAGGATCTAGAAAAATGGTAATAACCATGAAAAGAAAACAAAAAGACTTATGATGAAAGGATCTAGAACAATGGTAATAACCACCATATAACATAACATGAAAGGTTCTACAGAGATGATAATAATAGTCACATAAAACCGAGATGACATGAAACGATATAAAGAGATGATACTACCACTGCAAGTTAGATTGTACCTCCAGATAATATCAATGAAGGGATAACTCCACAATCTGCAAGAGCAATAGAACTGGAGCCTCACCACCTGATGCAATTTAGTGTTATACTCAGGACACCCTTCTTCTGGGGAGGGTCCCCCATCTCCAAAAGAAAGGTATCTTGAGTAAAACACTTATCTCTCTGTAGAGGATACAGTCAACGTATTCTATACCCCATATAGAGGGCAGAATTGTTGTTGTTGGCAACCGTTGTCGAGGACAACCCGAAGGCTCCTTTTTCAATAGCTACTTCCTGAGGTGTTGGGTAGGGTGCTATTCCTTTCCCAGGATTTCTTCACTTTACCCTTGATACGTACCTTATATTGCTGAGTGTTAAGCGAGGAGGTATCAAGTATCATTTTTAAAGTCTTTGGCATGACGCGACCTGGGATATAACTGAGGTCTCTGGACCATTGGCAAACACTCTACCCACTAGGGAATGATAATGACTCTTCTTAAACTTACAGAAGGCATCTTAAACAAAACGAATGACTTCACTAGTTAGGATATTAGAAATAACTTGAAATGATACTGTTGTTTCCCACTTCTTGCACCTTCACCGTTTTAAAATGCTTAAATAGCTTGTAGTTCTGCAGTTCTTTGCCCAACTGTTACAAGCACTAGCTCAGACAACATCTCATTTATACTTGTGTAGCTCGTTGCTGATTGATCCATCTAATCAATTAATCAGCACAAGGAATCGATCATATCGGCTGGTTTCCTCTAGCAAACCTTTTTTTTTTTTATCCCTATCACAAGAGATAAACTATCTGTATTCTCTCAGCAGTGAAGGCAAACCACACATATTCTTTTGGGGAGTCTTGGCAACATATTATCACAGATAGTGAGAAACTCTAAACAACTCTTGATAAAACACAAAGATGAGCCAACCATGTATTATGCTGAGGTTGATTCTTGATTTTCAACCAGGAAATCATGAATTTATGATATAGCTTGTGTGAGAGCACAGATCCAGTTTTTAAGGCCGATGGTAGAATAATCTGCAGTAAAAAAACCCATATGGTTATGTCAAACCTTCTAAGTTATTGATGGTAAAAAATGGATTACTTTTTTGGAAGCCATTATATTGTTTCAAGTAATTAATAATAAACATTTGTAAATAATTAGAGCTTTAATAATCCACTTGGGTCACCGTGTCCATTTCCTACAACAATGTTCATTACCCCATGGATACCACTATAGAGGTGCATTTAGAGCATTATATTTTGCAAGAACTAAGTTGTTTTATAAACTGTTTTTACAAGTTTTAAAGATTTCTACTCGCCTCTCTCTCTCTCTCTCTCTATATATATATATATATATATATATATTTCCAACCGAAATAGCATTAACGACAAAGCGTCCAGATATTGTCATTTGATCTGTTAAAGAAAAAAGTTTTCGTTATTGAGTTAACAGTCCCTTTTGAAGAAAATTTTGACTTGGTACATCAGTATAAGTTGGAAAAATATGAGAATCTGTGAGAACAATGTGTCAGAAATGGCTGGATAATCGATGTATTTCCTATCGAAGTTGGATACAGAGGTTTTATTGCCAACTCAACCTCCATTTCTTGACTAATCTTGGACTTCTTCCATCAGACAAGAGGCAATACATGGAAAAGATCCAAGATAAAGCTCTAACTGCATCAGTGTGGATATGGCAATCCCATAGAGTGACAACAATTTGACAAAGTCTGGTGTGTCGTGAGATACTGTTGGGGTGCTCTGGACTAGTAGTAATGATGCTTCGGCCCCGAAACCATGCCTGAACCAAGAGTCAGCATCAGATGAAGGCTTTGTTAGAAGCAATGCTGTTGTATAAACATCAGTTATTGTATGGTATCTACTATATATATAAAGCAATATTGAAAATTGAATTGATATGTTTTCCTATAAGGAAAGGTTCATCAGAAATTGAATCAAATTTGAAAAATTTTTGAAAACCAAAGTGTTTGGGTCTAAAATCCTCTTTTAATTTGTTTTTATTGACTTTTACATGCACATATTTTATATATATATATATATATATATATATATGAGAAATGGAAGAGAATTTGGAAAACTAAATTGATATGCTTTGCTATTAGGATTGCTTCATCAGTAAGTAAGTAAAGTTAGCGACCATAGTCGAGGGTGACCCGAAGGCTCCCTTTTCGATAGCTACTACACCAAGGTGTAGGGGAGGGCGCTACTCCATTCCCAGGATTGCTCCACTTTACCCTTGAACCGTACCTTATAATGCTGATTGTTAAGCAAGGTGGTATCAAGTACCATTTTTAAAGTCTTTGGTATGACTCGACCTGGGATTGAACCCAGGTCTCCCGGGCTATTGGCGAACACTCTAACCGCTGGGAAAATGTTTTTCAAAATAGAATTTCATTCATAGTCAGATACGTATGTCAGTTGAATTTCCTTTTCTAAAATCATCAGATTTAATTCCACTGTATCTATATATAAGTAAAGTTGGCAACCCAAAGGCTCCCTTTTCAATAGCTACTACACTGGTATGTAGGGGAGAGTACTACTTCTTTCCCTGGATAGCTCCACTTTACCCTTAATCCTTACCTTTTAATACTGAGTGTTAAGCAAGGCGGCATCAAGTATCATTTTTTAAGTTTTTGGTATGACTCGTCCTGGGACTGAACCCTGGTTCCCCAGACCCCTGGTTCCCCAGACCCCTGGCAAACACTCTACTCATTAGGTCAATGGACCGGGGATTTATATATATTGCATAGAAATTATACAGAGAAAATTCCAGATTCAAATTCAGCTAATAACTAAGACATGCTATGGATATATTGATTCACTCAAATACATTTGGCAATTTTGCTTTGGTTTCTTCATGGCATACCAACCTTTTGGGGTTATGGTTTTCTATAATCATACAGATCTCATCATCATCAACATGTCGTGCCACCAGCACGGATATCCCTGACCCCCTCTCGCCACTTCTCCCTAAAGATCTACACTCGTATTAATACCAATGCTTAACATTTACTGGTACATTTTGTATTGCTATAAAAATTTTGTTTTGTACAAAATTACTGTAGGGATACAATAAATAATCATCTCCTTAAGATAACTGGCTTGTTTGCTAGGTGGGGCCAGTTCAGAAATCCCTTCTTGACTTCTTTTCAAACAGTAAAGATATTGTTTCTCACCCTGTTTGGGGACAATGAAGCCACATGGCTATATTACCCACACTTGTCAAGCCTTTTTACCATTTTGTACCCTTTCTACATACTGCTTGTTAATAAAATGTTAGTAATTCTACTATGAGACATATTTGTGCATTCTTTCTTTGTAATACCACTGGCATGTAAATTATATAGATAAAAGGTTAAATGTTTTGTATGAGTCATTGAATTTATTTTGTCTTTCTTTCCATTTTGTTCTGTGTTGGTATATTACCCTATCATCAACAGAATAATTGTTAGGGAGTTTGGTTCTCGCTGGATACCTCATACTTCTGACCTTGTGTCAAACTAAACTAATCTTAGTAAATGAATTGGTTCCTTAAATGGAGTAATAGTTAGCAAGCTAGACAAGCAGACTATTAGCAAACTTGATTCTCACATGGTGCCCCATACTTTATGATATTAAAGGGATAACTCCACACTCCCCAGAGGTCTACAACTGGAACTTCACCAATGGATGCTATTTTTGATTGGTCCTTGGAGGGTGGAGACTTGACTCAATATCTTCCCTACCACCAAGCATTCCAATATCACAATTGTGGGCACCCAGTGAAGATTAGTATCAATACCCAAAAACCAAATCTATCTTTTTTCTCTTATTGTTCCTAATTTCTGTTTCTTCAAGAATTTTTTTTTTATCTTGTGGATATCTGTTTTATATTATTCATTGTATTTTTTTCTTCACTTACCTTTGCAATTTTATTTATTTTCTTTATAACTATTTTTTCTTTTTTATTGTGCGTTTTCTTCTTTCTTTCTTTCCTCATTATTTCCTTCCCAGGTTCTTCTCTTTCCTCCCTACCTTCTATTCTTTCTCATATTCCCTCTTGCCACGTTTTTCCTTTCAGTTACCTTCCCCTATCTCCCCCTCAGCATTCACTTTTTCTCCCTTCCTCATCCCATCTTATGTTCCATGCTATTCTTTCCCTAGTTCTTCACTTCTTCTCTTATTACCCCTCATCCTCCAGCTTCAACTCTTTTCCATATTCTTCTTCACCACCCTCTTCCCTTCTCCTCCTATTTTCCCTTCTTTTCCCCTTCAACATCTACTTGTTCCTCACTTTCCCTTCCCCTCTTCTTTTCTCTCCCCATCTTCTTTCTTTCCTCCTCTTTCCCATGTTTATCTCTTCCTTCTTTTCTCATCCTCTCCATATTCTTTTCTTCCTCCTCTTTCCCATGTTCTTCCCTTTCCTCTTTCCTACTCACTACCTTATCTTCACCCTCCTCTTCTCTTCTTCTTTCTTCCTTCATCTCTTTCTTCTTTTCCTTGCAATACTCATTTAATTTACCTTCCTATTATTATTCCATTCATGAATTTTTTGGAGTCATGCCATAAGCAGATCTGTTCTTTCATCACTGTCTCTTCTACTTGTATGCCAATAGACATCAGGCATTCAGTAATATTGAAAAGAAACTCATCAAGGAGACGATTTCAGTCTCTCGCTTATAAGAATGATGTATGGTAATCAATGTAGCGATAGTTTTAAATGAAAGTCCAAAGTAATTTAATTCTGATCTTTGGATGTTAGGTCTTTTATCTTCTTCATCACTCTCCGGGATTAACACTTTGTAATATTAAGAGCCAAAACTTTTATATCATCTTCCATTTGAAGGAAATTTTGGATCACCACCCACAATGCCAAAACTTTAAATGTAATTCAAAAAAAAAAAAAAAAAAAAAATAGAAGAGATAAAGAAAAAGTCTGCTGCTGTCATAATATGAAGCCTTAGTGAATGTGGGAGGTTATTCTTGTGGAGAAGTTTAGAAAAGAAAAAAAGTGGCCTCAGTAAACTTAAGAGTGAACATTGCTAATTTAAGCAAATGAGGGTCGTTCAAAAAATTGTAAGCCTCACCCAGAAAGAAGAACGATAGCTGAACATGTTTTTGGCGGCAACACACTAAGGCTTCTTATAAAACAAGAAAAATATTTCAGATTTTTCTAGTTTTATAAAAAGTGGTAGTGTGTTGCCACAACGAAGATGTTCAATTATGCTATTTGTTCTGTAACACCTTATACATTTAAAATGATATAAAAATCTTTAAACACCATATACATATATATATATATATATATATATATAAAATGAAAAATAAGTAATGTGAAAAGCAAATGTTGGCAATAAAATTAGATGTTTGCAACTAAAGCAGTATAAAAGCTGAAAAAGCAATTACTTTCATCTTTATCACTGTTACTAAAAGTTACATGTGGCAAAAATTGTAACAATTATCAAATATTTCTTCTTCAGTCTCATATACATCTGAATAACATACAGAATAATGAATATTCTCCATATTAAACTTTTAGAAATCTGCTAAGCTGAAAATAATAATCTGAATAATGAAAATTCTTTGTCACAAAACTTTAGAAATCAACCAAGATGAAAACGATATTCGGAAAAATATACGGACTAATGAAAATCTATCTGGTATTTCAGTCAACATTAAGAAAGCTAATAGATATGTTAGAATAAGTCAGAAGTTTTGCAATATTTTGGCAACATAAGACACAATTTGATAGCACTTGATGCTTTTAATGAAGTCATAAAGCTGATGAATCACACAGGACTGTGAGATGTTAAGTTCACCTGATACTCTCCAAGTATTAGTTGCCAGATTGGCCTCTATGGCTTTGAGCACAGCCTCAGAATCCACAGTTAGGCCTACCTAACCTTTGCTGATTGTCATGGTTTTTACAACCCAAGCAAAATTTCTTTGATCATCTCATTACAGTAGTTTGATGAGCTGTGCTTTCATCTTTCATCCAACAAAGGTTTTTGGCTGCTTCCATGCTTTTATCGTACAGTTTGAGCTCATAAAGCATAATTTCCCAAATTAGACTATGTTGAACTTTCATCTGTGCAGCTATCAAATCAAATACGTAATAAAAAAGAAACACACAACGAGTTAGTGCACCAACAACCATAATGCTACAAACTTGCTTTGCTTCAGTCACTTGAAATTATGTGCTGAAATATTGCAAAACATTTGACTCACCTTAGTCTTAGTGAAAATAATACATTAAAAACAACAAAGATTAGGATAATAGTCTCAATGACATACTTTTTCAAACACACAAACATTGCTTTTCTTCTTAGATTTTATCAACAGAATGTGTACTTTTCCTTTCTATTTTCATTATAGCTTTAGGGAAATGACAGACATTGATTAAATAATTTACATCACTGATCTCTTAAGAGATTCAATAAAAAGAAATAAAATTACTCAATAATCCAAATAATTCCCTTATGAATATAAAACTTGTGTTTGGATTCATCTGTAAAAGTAAAAGCATTTCTCACTGCATTGTAAAATGGAGGTTTTTTATATGCATCAAGTTTTTCTAATCAAATGACAGATTAGATTTTCACAATCTCTACACCAACTTCATCATCTGCGTCCTTGGCTTCACCTTAATCGGCCAAACTCATCCAACTTTCATTTTTTTCTTCTTACCTTCTTTTTATTCATTGGTCAAAATGGCTTCTCTATATTTCCTATTTTTTTTTTTGGTCTCCTCGAGCAAACTAAAAATCCAAGCCAGTTTCAAACTGATCTAGTTTATTGAGAATAGCTGCAAGTTTAAATTCAACCAGTAGTGCTTTCTTTTTTACATTGTATAGCATTGAAAACCACTGCTGAGTTAGTAAAGATTAGAATACACTGACTGTATCCCTTGCAGAATGGTAAGTTTGGTTTGGTTTTATGACATATCAACCATTGTAGGTTATTTAATACCAAACCAATTTTTATACATAAGACAGTTCTATTTCAAACAATTCAGTTTAGTATAAGTATAGGTTTGGTTTCTTTGTTTAATGGCATATCAACCATTGTAGGTTATTTGATCCCAAATCTATTCTCCTAGAAGAACAGTAGTGGTACTATTTAACCCATAGCTGGGAGGATAAGGGGGTTCATACCTTTCCCAAGGGTATTTGCCCGAAAGTGAACGTAATAATGCAACTGGAATACGAACTCACGTACTACAATTCCGCAGTCCATCGCTTTAACCATTACACCACGAGGATACCCCCTAGTATAAGTATAGTTAATTTGTTTACACAGTTAAATGTTAAAAGTTCTATTTTAAACAATTCAGTTTAGCATAAATACACAGGTTCAATGTCAAAAAACAGTTCCATTTCAAACAATTCAGTTTAGCATAAGTGCACAGTTTAGTTCTATTTAACCCATAGATAGGACCCTATCAGGTGTTACCACTTTGAACCAGAGTCAACCTGTGGGTGATGGCAATGAAGAGGTAATCCTCATTCCCTAAAGCTCCAGCATTACTGGAACCTAACCATAAGATTGTTTAGTGTCATAACAGGACACTCGTTAGGGGTGGGGTCTTATCCCTCTGCAGAGATGCACTCAGTGTATTTTGCAGCTCTAGCCGACTCGGCAAGCAGAGATCCCACCTAAAAAAAAAAGAGTCATTTAGGGTATGGCATTAAACTGCATCATTTGGTGAGTATTTACAACTTCTCAGGATTTTCAACTCCTCTTTACATCTCGTAACAAATCCCTTTTAGGTAGATGATACATTAGGAGACAGTTTGTCACTGTGTGCTTTCTCTATCCATCAGCTAAGACTCACTCCCAAGATTGCCTAGTCGGCTGGGGCTGTAGAATACACAGACTGCTTCTCTGCAGTGGGGTAAACCCACTGCCCAGCGAGTGTCCTGGATATGACACTAAACAATCTGATGGTGAGGTTCCAGTGATGTTGGAGCTTTGGGGAAGGTAGCGCACCCCTTCATTGCCATTGCATTGGTCTGGAATGGTAGCACCTGATAGGGTCCTATCTATGGGTTAAATAGAACTAACTGCATACATATGCTGAATTAGAACTGTTTGACTAAACTGAATAACTTGAAATAGAAATGTTTTTGACTATTAAACTGTACTTACATTTAAACAGCATGCTTATGCTAAACTGAATTGTTTGAAATGGAACTGTTTTTGGCATTGTGTTGTATTGTCTTTTAGGGATTCATCAACGAGATAATCAAACATGATTTATGAAATTCAATTAACGAAATGAAACACACTTCTTTATAAAAATATATCTCTCTCATTTTATTCTCGAAAGGGGCACACAGTTTGTTGTTAGTTTGAGAGATGGAGAGACATATACTCAGAGAGGGGACTTCTTCTTACCACATATCTTCTTCCTGGAGCCAGGGGGTGCCAACGATTGCACCCCATTACAAGCCATATTGTCAGAGATGACACTAACATCTCTGATTGGCTGCGTATCCTTGGCTCGACTCTCGATTCTGACTGGACTGACTATCTAAATCTGACAGTGTGGTTCTCATATCACATGGTCTCCTTCAAGTTAACACCTGCTCGACCGGCCTACCCTGACGCACTGCCATCCCCCTGTTTACTAATCACAATGTGACGGCTTGTCAAAGCACACGGGGTCACCAGGAATGAACCCAAAATCCATGTTAACAGTCATTATATAACAATTGAAACTTTACTTACACTAAATTGAATTGCTTAATATAGAACTGTTATGACATTTAACTGGGTGTAAGGAAAATCTGTACTTATACTAAACTAGATTAGCTGAATTAGAACAATTTTGACAATTAAACTATGTACACATGCTAAACTGAATTGTTTGAAATAGAGCTGACTGTTTGCATAAAAATGGATTTGGTGTTAAATAACCTACAAAGGTTCAGATGCCATAAAAACCAACCAACCAACCAACCAATCACTCCTAAGAAAATAAGAGGTGTAAAATAGCAACCACAAGTTTACCAGTTTCTAAACAACTTTTATTAGCATTGATATAAAAAATAAAAATAAAATCTATTCTCTTTGCTAAGTGCAATATTTGGAGACATAGAAACCTTCTGTTGAATCACGAAACACACTTGTAGTCAGTAGCTAGGCTAAGAGCAACATCTTTAGCAAGGCTATTTATTTCCAAAAAGTACAAATTATGCTTTTTTTGGTGGGCACAAGGCCCAAGAGTTTAGGGGAGGGGAAGGTGTGAGAACTGTATTTTCCTATGGGCCCTAGCTAGTCACACTCATCGCCAACAGTCAACAGTCATTTTATTTCAATCATTCTATACAATGGATTCATTCAACCAACCAACCACGCCACAATCACCAAAACACTCCATGAGAATCCTACTTAAAAACCCGATGCAATGGAATGTCGTACGTACAATGGATAAAATGTGATGAGGTATTGGAGGAAAAAGCCCCAAAGTAAACAAAATATAAAGCCGGTTGGTTTCCCTCCCATACCCCCTTCTATGATGTGGGGAGTCGACTGTTTTCTGGTACTTGGATAAGACCAAAAACAAGCCGAAACTCCCCCTATAGGGGAAGATCCTAAAAAACCAATCAGGATAAAATAACAGGCAGGAAGGGGGCCGGCCTGGAGTGGGGAGTGAACATGAAATGCTGAAAATGTGGCCAAGATCCTCATAAAAGGCCAGGGACTCACAAGTGGTAGAGGGGATAGAAAAAAGAAAACTGGGAATGGGGAGGATCTTGAAAGAACTAGCATCTAGATTGCGGGGCCAATGACACACTTCATACCACTAACTAGGGGGTCAAGTTATCTAAATGTTACATAGAGTTCCTACTTACCCGGGGTGGGGTCCCGAAGGACCCGGACCATCATCACCATGCGCAGGCAGAGGAGGGAAGGATGACTCCAACGTTGTCCCCTTGCATACGACCAAGCTTGCTGCATACACCCACCTTTTGCTGAATGTTATGCGGTCCAAGCATCTTCTATCGCATCTAATCTTGACCCTAAGCTGATGCCTAAAGAACAAGATCAGATCGCGATAAGAAAAGTTTGCACCCTCATACAATCCCTTGTTTCGCGTCTGCCAAATCACCATTCTAGCCACGGCTAGGATCACGAGAAACACCACACGTTTCTCACCCTGAAACGGAGGGTCAACATTGTCCAAGACGTATCCAACGTCGAGCAGCACAAGCTCTCTAGGGCTGATGCGAGCCGTCCACTCCTCGACGTGGCTCCAGAACGGGCGAACTCGCTCGCAGTAGTAGAAGGCGTGCGAAGCCGTTTCTTCCAAACCACTGTCGCAACGGGGGCAGTCAGGCATATCTGCAATGCACGCTCTGTAAGCCCAGTCGTTGAGGGCCAACGCATTTCGAACTAGCCGCCAGGTGAGCGAGAACTCGGAGTTGTTCAAGAAGCCCGAACCTGGCGCCCAATTCCAATGGGAGCGAGCCTCCTCCGCCGACCAGCCGAGCCGACCCATCAGAGGATCCGAAGCGGAACCCACCACTAAGCCTCTATATAGTTCCTTACGAGTCCATGAGAGGTCACTGGACCGAGGAAGCTTTCGAAGGGCCCTGCGGCACTCGATGACGAATGGTGGTTCATCCCTTGGCCTACGACGACCTTCAGCCTCGGGATTCAACCTTAGGCGAGGAAAGGCGACTCTCACCTTGAGGCTCCACACCGCGTCCGTCGTCAACGATCGGCCTAGGTGAGCCAATCTCTCAGCGAGCCGGTGGCTCTCGAGATCCGGCATCCCCAGACCCCCATCGCGAGGACGTTGATAGCAGACCTGTCTACGGACCATCGGGCTTCGGCCCCTCCAAAGGAACTTGAAAAGGGATTGTTCCAGCGCCACCCGATGAACCTTAGGCAGAGGTAGTACAGACAAACGGTAAAGGATCAGGGGGAAGATGTACCCGGCGCACACCTCCGCCCTGCCCTTTAAGGTCAAGCGCCTTCGAAGCCAGGCAACCACCTGCGCTTCTACCTTAGTCCGTACTTCCAACCAATTTCGCTCCAGCTGGAGGCCGGGCCCGAACCACACCCCAAGGATGCGGACGGAACCGTCACTCCAGCGGAAGGGACCTGGCAGCGGAACGCTTCCCTTCCAGGCACCCAACCGCAAGCCTTCGCTCTTGTCACAGTTGACCTTGGCACCTGCTACCTTTTCGTAACTCGCGACCGCCTCCTTCACCGCCAATATGTCCCGACGCCTGGACACAAAGACCGTGATATCATCGGCGAACGCGGAAATCTTCGCTCGGACGCTGCCGCTTAGCAAGATTCCGCGCAGGGCCGGACCATCCCTCTCATCCCTAAGCCTTCGGAGCAGGGGCTCCAAAGCAAGGACATAGAGAAGAGGAGATAAGGGGCAGCCTTGCCGGACCGATCGCTCGATCGCAAAAGCCTCCGAACACCTCCCGTTCACCTGCACCACCGCCTGTGGGTTGCGGTACAGCATGCTAATCTATTTGCGGAACTCCGGCTCGAATCCGGCGGTCTCCAAAACCGCCGCCAAGAACCGATGATCCACCCTATCGAAGGCCTTGGACTGATCCAAATTGATCAGCGCGGCTTCGGTGTCGTCTTCTATTCCCTCTAGGATCTGGCGCACCAAATGCAAGTTGTCTTGGATCGATCTTCCCTTCACAGCGTAGCTCTGCTCAGGGCCGATCAGATCACTGATGACAAGCTGCAAACGGTTCGCCAAGACCCGGGCCAAAATCTTTAACTCTGTGTTAAGCAGAGTTATGGGCCTGTAATCGTCTAGCTCGCCCCGAACATGCCTGCCTTCTTTCTTCAGCAATGTGATCACACCCTTGGTAATGCTACCAGGGATGGCTCCCTGGGCAAACCAATGGTTGAACACATCCGTCAGAATAGGGACAAACATGTGCGACATCCTCAAGTACACTTCGTAGGGTAAACCATCTAGTCCAGGCGACTTGTTAAGGCCGACCTGCTTCAGCGCATCACGGACTTCGCATTCCGTAACCACACCCTCGCAACTAGCCGCTTCCGCCTCCCCAAGGCAGGGGAAGTCAGCTAAATAGTTACGAAACTCCTGAAGCTGGAGCTCAGGACAGAGGGCAAAGCGACCTCGAAAGTGTGTCCGGAAGGCCTCACGAATCTCACGGCTCGATCTCAGCACTCGCCCGTCCGGGGCGCTAACGCACTCGATGTACCGACAAGGGAACCTTCTCCACTCTTCCTTACGCAAAAATGCGTAACATTTCACGGCTTCGTTCGGAACTCTTTTTAGCCTATTTCTAACTACGAAACCCTTGTAACGCTCGCTAGCCTCACGCTCAAGGTCCCCCTTAGCTAGATCTATGGCTACGGAGTCCCCCCCTACCACCGCCCAGGAGAGTCTATCTTCTAAGGATTTCGCCTTCTTAGCCCTATCTAAAGCGAGCTGTTGGCTATACTTGATGGCGAAATCCCTAATCCTATACTTAAGGGAAGCCCACCACCTATTCCCAATAACCGCCCCCACTAACGCCCGCTTGATTAGGTTTTCCAGCCGCACCCGGAAGTCCCATATCTCCAGTAAGGAGGTATTGAACTTCCAGTAGCTAGCCAGACTAGGCCTATTAACTAGCCGCAGACTGACCCTAACGAGTTTATGGTCAGACCGCCCTAACCAGTGGAACGTGGGACAAGTAACTAGGTCACTGTCAGCTCTTCTCACTAACACTCTGTCCAGGTAAGACCGGACCTGGCCAGAGGGCGAACCTCCTATCCACGTCCACATCTCCCTCCCTGGGTGATCGAGACGGAACCTGTCGACCAGGTCGAACTCAGTCAACAAGTCCGACAGGCTGCTCTCACACCTTCCCAAACTGCTAGCACCCCGACCGGCTCTATCTATCTTGGGGTCAAGGACCGCATTCCAATCGCCCACTAGAACTGTCCGCCTCGAGTCATCCAAGAACGACCCCAACCGCCGAAAGAAAACGCGTCTCTCCGCAGCGATACTGGGCGCATGAACCACAGCTATCCGAAACTCGAAAGTTTTCACGGCAACATCAGCCACCAGCAGCCGGCCCCCGTCACCTGCAAAGACAACATTAACAATCGCATCAAGGCTGCGTCCAACTAGCAGAGAGACCCCAGCCCTGAGGCGGCTGCCGAATGCTGAGTAAACAACAAAGTCGCCCCTCAGCACCCGACAGTCCGCCCCGCAAGTGAAGTGAGTCTCCTGCACCGCAGCGACATCCACACACAGGTTCGAGAGTTCAGCAAGCAAGTGCGCACACTTGCTTGCGTCCCTCAGTCCCCTCGCATTTAAACTGGCAACGTTTAAAGCCATTCTGGCCCACTTACCTAATCAGTGCTGATGATGGGCCGGAAATCCTCAGGGGTGAGGATGCCAACGGCCTGTCTCAAAGAGCCGGTGCCGAGCTCAGTTGTAACTCGGCCATCCCTGGACACTCCACCGACATCCAATGGGAACCGCACCTTTAATGACCTGTAAAAGGAGGGGTGAACAAAAATGGGGACCCTCCCGGAGCAAAATGGTAAACATCGTCTTAGTGAGGAGTGCTCCAACTCCGCCAACTTTACACCCACGTCGGTCTGACGAACCGTATCCAAGAACTTCCATACGCCCTTGGTACGATCGCCAGCCGTGCGGATGAAAGTGGTCACCATGGCTGCACTCGTAAAGTTCAAAGGATTGCAAATTCTTTTTTTCTGGATTTTTTCCAGGTCAAGCAGTGGCTTCAATAACTTTCGTAGCTGGTAGTCCGTTACTGAGTCCAGCCCGACAGTACAAAAAGCCACTGCCTTCCTGATTTGTTCTTCCGTGCCTTCTTGCCCTTCTCGTTTGGCTGCCTTAGCCTGTTTACGGGATAGCTTGAGTCTGGCTTCTTGGGCTGCTGGAGCCTCTGGTGCTGGAACTGGTGCAGCCGGAACCGGTGCTGCTGGGACTGGTACTGTTGGCTCCTTTCCTGCCTGGGACATCTCCGGGAATAACTCTGGAGAGGAGAGTGGGCTCAGGGATGGGAGAGACAGGGTCTTAAAGAGATGTTGGGGCGATTGTCTCTCCAAGGAATGGGTTCTTCCTCTGGGTTGGATTTGATGAGGGCGGGTTCGAGGTTCCCCTTGTATCGGTTGTGGAGGTGGAGGTTCCGAAGGTTGAGGGGGTTGAGAAAGTTGAATGGGTTGCGGAGGTTGTAGGAGTTCAGGGGGAACATGTTGTGTAATTCGGTATTGAGGGGGAGGTGGTGGAGGAAATGGAGGAGGAAGCAATGGAAGAGGAGGAGGGAATGGGATTGGCATTTGTGTTGGTGCCTGTTGAGGGGGAGGCTGTTGAGGGGGAGGCTGAAAGGCATTGGAGGGACCTTCTAAGGGGTCGTCAATGCAGGGTGGCCCTGCGCATATCTTTTTAGCGGCTCCCTCATTGCTGTTCCTCCTCCTCTTTAGATTCATACACGTTTCCATTGGAGTGCCTGGTGTTTCTGCTATGGGCTTTTTTTTACTTTTGGATTGCTTTGCTGGGGGCACTGGGTGCTCGACAATATGTCGTGGAATTGGAGCTGTAACCGATTTTGGTATGTATGGTGGTGTTTTGGGGGGTGATTTTGGAGGTGATTCCTGGGATGATCTCTCCAAATCAGTGCCCTTAGCAGGAGAGGCAGCAGCAGTTATGGTCATTGTTGAAGCCTTGTCCTCCACTTTTTTGGGGGACCTCTTCTTTTTTCTGGTCACCTCGGTCCAACCTCCCTCCGCTTTTTTAGGCTGGACCTGACCCGTCTCTTTGGCTGTTGCACTGCTGATGGTGGCTGTGGTAATTGTTGCAGTTGTGGTAGCCGTGAGGGCTGTGGAAACTGCAGCACTTGGAGGGTCCTTCTGGGGACAGAATTTGGATATATGACCCAGCTGCTTACAGCTCCAACAGCGCGGACGTCGTCCCTCTACCACCACCATCATCTGCCTCTCCCTACTAATGATAATCTCAGGGATGGCTTGAAACCCCTCCCTAGTAAGGCATAGCCGGAACACATGGTCCCCGTAGGCTGTCCCGGAGGCTGACCTCAGGAGGTTGGACTCCTCAACACGTCCATATCTGCTGAGGAACGCGGCCAGCACCTCTCCGGTGACCGTAGCAGGAACATTGCAAACGGTTACACGGATCCTACGGGTTCCCATATATTCCGGCTGCAGCCGGAAAAACTTTGTCGTGATTGTTGCTGAAGCCGCTTTGGCTGCCTGCTCCTGAGTCGGCAGCAGAACGTCCCATGTGGCGAAACTTCGCCTGCAAAAGTACAGACATGGGACGCCTGCTTTCCGAAGGAGATCTTCAAAGGCTTCTTTCCTCAGCCCAACCAGCTGTCTTGTCTTTATATCTGAAACAACTAGTGACAGGATCCTTGGTTCTAACTTTTCAATGATCTCCGGGATGGGCAGTATCTCATTGTCCTTGAAGTACTGAGCATACTTCCCCACCCGGTCTTTTTCATGATCATCTGCTCCTTTTGCTTGTGTCTTCCAAGGTCCTGGACTAGCTGGGTTTTCTCTTTGTCCCGGCTGGATTGGGCTGTCAGTCCCTGTGGGACTTGGTAAAGAGGGCCAACTTGGGTTTATTATCGGCGTTTCCTGTTCCTCCGGCTGCTTAGGGAGGGTTTCTGGTTTTTCCATTTTATCCACCGGATGAGATGGTCGAGGGGGAAGAGCGGGAGAAGAGCAGGAACCCTCCATGACTGCTAAATCACAATCAGGAGGGTTGGTTTGATCCGGCGGGTAATCCAACTAAGAAGAAAAGGGGCCCTAACTAAAGAGGACCGGATGGAATGGATATAATGGCAACTGGCCGCAGGGTCACTTGCCAACGGTAGCAAAGCAAGCCCTCGCTACCAGGAAACTGGGGGCAGCACCGCCGCCCAGCAACCGGCGCCAGGTGCTAGGTAAGGGAAGTGGGGAGCAACTAGCGTCCAGTTGCCAGACAAAAAAAAGGTGGCAGTAACTCAATACCGATCCACAATACTAAAGTTGTCGTCCGTGACACACACTTTTAGTCAGTAGCCAGGCCAAGAGCAATGTCTTTAGCAAGGCTAACTAAAAATAAATCAGTCCTCAATGAAAGAGCTATTTATGGCACATTGGGAGATTCCAATGTGCACACATTGGCCAGTCCATTCCTTAGATTGTGATTGGCTAGAACATCTCATTGGATATGTTTGTTCATAAATACCAACCCTGTCCAGTTCAAGATGTTTGTTTCGACTATGCTGGACCTCTGGTAAGTGTTGCTGTTATTATTGTCACTCTTATTGCTGTTGTATATTGTTGCCTTCTACATCTCCCCTCCCCCCCCACGGGTGGGCCGGGTTGTATGGGAGGTTTGTCTCTCTTTTACGCCTGGTTTGTTGTGTGGTAGTAACCTAGAGAGAGCTCGGGGAATCCTTGATGATCGAAGTTGTGGGGTTATATGTGTGGTTTGTTGTTGGGGTCTGGTTGCTGTGTATGTGCTATTACAGGGAGGCAATGGGGGACGCATGACTGTAGCATTGGTTGACGGGATTGTTGGTCCTACTGTCGCACTTGGTATTGGGGTTGGTGAAGGCTTGAGCTTGCACTTCTTGAGGAAGCGACGGTTCCTAAGTGTGATTCTTCCGGAGCCATCAACCCTGATTTTGTATTGACGCTCAGGTAGAACGGAGATTATTTTTCCTGTGGTGTTCCACCGGTGATTAAGTGGGTTTTGAATGGTCACTGTGTCACCGGCTTGTAATGGGCATAGGTTGTGAGTATTTCTGTTGTATCTTTCTATCAACTTAGCATTGCGTTTATGAAGAATTTCTTCGCGGCGTCGCGCTGCCACTATTCATTCAGGATGTGGTTTGTAGAGGAATGGTTGCGAAGGGATGGAATCTCGGAGCCGGCGGTGAAGTAGTAGTTGTGCCGGTGATAGGCCAATACCTTGAATTGGGGTATTTCTGTACTGCAAGATGGCTCGAGCGGCCTTGTCATTGTCCAGGGAACCTCGAGCGTCTGTGTTTCCGTTGACTATCCTCTTTGCAGTTTTTACTGCTAGCTCTGCATGACCGTTGGACTGGGGATATGCGACCGAGGATCGTCTGTGCTTTACGCCCCATGTGTGGAGGAATCCCTGGAATGCAGTAGAGGTGAATGGTTGGCTACCATCTGTACTGATTTCCTCTGGAGTGCCATATGTTTGAAATAGGTTTCGACAGATGGACATTAATTTTGATGTTGTGGCATGGCCTGGTTTCAGATGATATAATATGAGCCAGCCAGTCAATCTGTCTGCGCAGGCAAGGTATGTAATGTGCCCAACATGGAATATGTCCATCAAATATTCCATTTGTTGGAATGCCCATTCTGGAGATGGTGTCATGGTGATGGGTTCTCGTGGTTGGCTAGGGGCGGTGTTTGTACAAATCGAGCAATTCGCTCTAAAGTTTCGTATTGACGCGTTCATTCCCGGCCAATAAACAGAGTCATTAGCTCGAGCTTTCATTCCATCTACGCCTTGATGGGCTGAGTGTAGGCAATGCAATATTTTTTTTCTCAAGGGCTTTGGTATGACAATTCTTCTGTCCATTAATACTAGCCCTCTGTCATTGCTAAGTCGGTGTCGCACCTCCCAGAAATCACGGATGTCAGGTTCTGTGAGGTTGTGTTTGGTTGAGAATCCCTGGTTAATTGCGTTTATCAGGCTGGTATAGATTCTGTCATTTCGGCCCGATGCCCGAATGTGGTCAGGGGTTATGACAGTGGTGTTGTTATCAATGTTTACTGCTGCTTGAATGGCAGCTAATTCCATTGCAACATCTCTGCTGTTAGAGAGGTGGATATCTTTGGGGGATGGGTTTGTGGGACATATGCTAATGAGCGATTCCACTGTAGCAACTGGGTTGCAGGAAATGGCATCAGTACCCTTGTGCCACTTGCCTGGGCAATGTTGAATTGTGAAGTGATATCTTAGGCACTTCTCTTTAAGTCTGAAGAGGCGTGGGTTGTTTATTTTGCCAAGGTCCCTGTCACCAAATATTCCCGTAAGCGGTTGATGGTCGGTTACTACTATCACATTTGGGCAGCCTATGATGAATGTTTTTAGGGCTTGGGAAGCTGGAAATTGCATTCAGCAAGTTGTTAGAAGGGGTCACTCCTGTCGGTGTTATTTGGAGGCCTCCGAATTGGACTACGTCTTGGCAGAACTGGAATTTATCTTTGTTGATGACTATTCCATTCGTTTCGCATAGTGATAAGTAGTCTAGGGTATGGTAGAAGGCGTCTTTTATGGTCTTGTCATAAAGGAGGGTGTCATCAACAACCTTTATTTTGCGTGGGATGTCTTTAATTATCTCATCGTACCTTCGTGTATAGGCGTCACCCGAAGCTACATACCCTTGGGGTATCCTGAGATACATGAAACGACCCCATTCTGTGATAAAGGTCGTGAGAGGTTGAGATTCTTCATCTAGGGGTATTGAATGGTAGCCATCCACCGCGTCCAGGACAGTTTTCTTTGTGTTTGGTGGTACCTGGAGTGAGAGTTGGAATGGGGAGCTAGTGTGGTGTGTCTCCTGCTTGCATTGGGAATTTAAATGTTGGTAGTCTACCGTTCTCCTTGTTTTCCCTTTTTTTTAGCGGTGATTACCATGGTGCTACACCAATCTGTAGGGGTACCAATAGGTACGGGACTGATGATGCCTCTTTTGACATCTTCCCAAAGGGCTTCCTTTACTTGCTCTTTGTAGTGATATGGTACTGGAATCGGGTTGTGTCTAGCTTTGCGGGTTGAGCCTTCCTTTAAGTGAATGTGGGCTGGAGGGCCGGATATAGCTGGAAATTTCCCGCTGCTGTTGAATACCGTGGTGGCAAACCTTTCCAACAGCCATTTCTTCAGTTTGTGCACATTTTCGCTGGTTGGTGAGAATGGAGGAGTTCTAGGGTAGTTGGAATTTGTTTTTGTTCTTTGTTTTTCTGAGAGGTCTACTTCAGAAAGACATGGTTTTGAATGAGCAGCAGATTCTGCAATATGGGCAAGATATGTCATCTAAACAAGAGATGACAGAATTCCAAAGATCCGCTGAATGCAGGGGTGGCCAAACTTTTTGGTGGGAGAACCGCATCACTGGGTTATGTGTTATCAAAGGGCTGCATCTTTTAAAATCAAAAGAATTTAGTTTAAATTCAAATGCAAGTGTTTTTTTTTCAAGGCTCCCATTGGCCATACAGAACAATGCAGTGGGCTACAGTTTGCCAATCCCTGTCCTAATTTATAGCCAGTTTCACGATGGAAACAGAAATGTTGTAAGATCATGCCTCAGGTACAAGCTGAAAAAATAATCTTTTAGCTCTTAGTATACCTGTTGATACATTGGAATTGGATATGTACTGGTAATCATCATAGAAAATGGACACGATGACCCAAGTTCAAAACATGGTTAAGGCTGTTTACATTTCACATTGAGCTAATACCATGGGGAAAGGTATGAACAACCCAGTTCATATGCCAACTACATCTCGGCAGAGGGGTAAGACCCACTTCCCTAACGAGTGTCCTGGATATGACACTAAACCATCAGATAGTGAGGCTCCAATCCTGGAGCTTTGAAGAATGTGCAATACTACCTCACTACATTACTCCCAGGTCAAATCTGACCTGAATGTGAGTACTTGTTAGGGTCCCATATATTGATCAAATAATTATTTATTATACTTGAAACCATTTAACTGTGTGCAAACAAATGAACCCTGGCCCATTAAAGATAATGTTACCAACAAACTATCTGTTTACAAATCATATATTTAATATGTATATGTACAAACAGAATTTGGCATTAAATAACCTACAAGGTTTGATATGCCATAAAACACAACCAACCAACCAACTAACTAAATGAAAGGTATAAATCCAACTATTCTCCTTCCAGCTATGGGTAAATAGTATGGCTGACTGGGCTCTTTGACCTTGGTATGGCAACCAGTCTAGAAGAAAAAAATCTTAATTCAAACTTATTAAACTAAGGTTAGAAATTGACCTTGTGTCACATCTTTCTCAGGCAGAAGAGCTTGGTAAGTACATACCTGTTGATACATTCGATGCATTGCTTCAATTTGCAAGGAATGGAAAGCAAAATGCTACAAAACTTTCATCTACTTCATCACCTACATGCACGGTCTTTGGAATTGTATGCAAAACTCTGGCCGGCTTGAAAACTCATGAAAGATGTAGAGCCCTCAGATGATGAAATTGACAGGAGAGTTCATCATATATATATATATATATATATATATATATATACGAGTTGCATATGATAAGTTTCCAGACTTTTTTCGTACAGGCATTTAAAATTGTCGTAGACTCTTGAAAATTCAGTATGTTATTGATTGGCCAAAGGGTTAGGGTTAGGGTTACTATGTTGAGGTTTTAAGGGAGTTTAGAAAGAGATTCCTAGGGAAGAGGCCAGCACTCATCAAATTGGGTCAATGGTATTTCCACCAGGACAATGCACCAGTCCAGACCTTGCTCCCTGTGTCTAAGCTCAAGGAAAAACTTAGAGGCTGTCGTAATGAGTCAATTGAGGAGATGAAAGAGGCTGTGATGAAGGTAATTGACACGCTCACACAAGAGGACTTCCATGGGGCTATCCAGAAGTTGTTGGAACCGTACAACAAATGCATTGCAACCGGAGGAGATTACTTTGAAGGGGACTAGAGTTTCATGTGTGTATTATCAACAAAAGCGCCCATGCAAAAAAGTCTGGAAACTTATTGTATGCACCTCGTATATATATATCCCACACACACACACACACATATATATATATATATATATATATAAAACATGAGACCAACACACACATATGCTGGTTTGATGATTACATAGACAAGAAACTGATGGTCATCAAGAACCACTGACTGTGTCTACACTATCTTAATTTCAATATATATGCTCTATCAATGATATTGAGCACTCTCTACTGATAAATATTGTAAACTATATTATTAGAATGAAAAGAGTTGTTCAAAAAGTTCTAAGCCTCACCAAGATTTTAGATTTGTTGTACATCTTTTACCTTTGCATTGGCCTCACCAGCGCATAAACTAAGACAGAAATCTAAATTAGTTTTTCCACAAGAAAGGGCAAATGTGTTGCTACAACAAAAATGTTCAGCTAGGATTCTTCTTTCTGGATGAGGCTTAGAACTTTTTGAACTATCCTTGTATATATATATATATATATATAGGGTATGTGTGATATATATATTTGTGTGTGCGTGTGTGTGTAGCTGGTTGTTGTGGTATGTATTTATATAGAAAGTACTAACATAAAAATATATAATGCTTAACTTCAGATGTGTTAACATTACGACTGTAAAATATGCCTTAACTATCACCATCATATAAAAGAAATCTACAATTTTTTCACCATGTCTGTGAAGAATTATATAGATGAACTGGAAAATGCCGATAAATGATGTTGATGTGCTAAAAAAATGTTTATGCAATAGAATTGAAACATAAGGTTAAATGGAGAAAGAGTTAAAATAAAAAACAACAACCTCTCAATAAACTAAAATGAGGTACAAGAACTGTTAGAAGGTCTCCCTGAAAGTAGCTGACACTTGATTGATTAATTTTAGTGGCATGTCAACCCATCTAGGGTTATTTTATGCTAAGATGTTAGGGAATTGTGCTTGTTGTACAATTATATTTATATTTTTTGTATAGTACCTTCTTATGAGTTTTTTGGATACAGTTATATGATATCAAGAATTCCAATCTAATACAAATAATTTACATACAGTTATATGGTTTCAAGTATTCCAATCTAATACAGATAATTTACATACAGCTGTATGGTTTCAAGTATTCCAATCTAATACAAATAATTTACATACAGTTGTATGGTTTCAAGTATTTCAATCTAATACTAATAATTCACACAATTTTATGGTTTAGAGTTTTCATTTCTATTCAATAATAATGATTTGTTTCAAGTAACTAATAATCATCATCATCATCATCATATCGCGCTGGTAGCACGGATATCCCTGACCCTCTCTCACCACTCCTCCCTATCGTTCATTGCCCTAGGTAGGTCTTCAGGACAACATCCCGTATCCTCACATAGCTGCTGAATGTATGTTCGTGCTGGTTGTCCTGCTTTTGCACGGCCATGTGTGGGGGTCCATAAGAGTACATCACTCATGAGTTCGTCCCTGCTTCTCCAGCAGTGTCCTGCATGTCTGGCTCATCTAACTTGAATAGTTTTTGTGATAGGAGGCAGGTGGCCGTACGGTTGGTGTCTTGTGGGGTGTTGCCGCCAGGAGTTGTTTAAGATTACACGTAGCATTCTTGTGTAATTGCTGTCTAGCTTCTTCTCCAGCCGTTTTGTTAGCGTCCATGTAGTGCAGCCATATAGCAGTATCGATGTGACCGCTGCCTGGAAGAAACTGCGTTTCATTTTATTGGTTAGGTCTGATTTCCAAATAATCGATAACCTATTGATAGCTGTCCATGCTTTCGCTAACCTCGTTTCGATGTCATTTTCGGTTGATTCGACGCTGCTTCCTAGGTAAGTGAATTTGTCTACTAGTTTAAGAGGGGTTTCTTCTAGAGTGGAGATGTCCCCCGTTTGGTTATAGCACATATATTCCGTTTTGTGTGCATTAACATAGAGGCCTATGTTTGCTGCTGCTCGTTCCAAACTATGCAGTAGTGTTTCGGCTTGGTCAGGTGTATTTGCCAGTATCGCTATGTCATCGGCGTAGTCGGTGTCGGTAATTGTTGTTGCGGGGTACCTTCTGCTTCTTTTCTTCATCAGTTCGAAGCCATTCTCTTTGATTTTGTCAATCGATGTTCTAAGTACGTAGTCTAGACAAATGATAAAGAGGTATGGAGCCAGCGTGTCCCCTTGTAGCACTCCTGCTACTATGTCGAAGTATTCTGTGTCTCCATCTGGTGATCATACTTTTACTTTAGTGTTTCTATAGAGAATCGTTATTACCGCTACGGTTTCTTTAGGTATGCCGTACGCTAGTGAGATTTGTTCCATCTTTCCTCTGTGAATGGAATCGAAAGCCTTGGTAAAGTCAACAAAAATTAATGTCGCTTGTAGGTTTTTTGCCCGTACACCTTCAAGGATTCTACGGATGGTTAATATTTGTGAGGTTGTGAATCTATTTCTTCAGAAGCCATTTTGTTTTTTTCTAAGTATGTTGTCAATTTTGGGTTCTATGCGGTTTCGTAGTAGGGCATTGTAGATTTTGGCTGCTATGGATATATTATGCCTCGGTAGTTTTTGGCTAATCCGAGGTCTCCCTTTTTAGGGAAGGGGAGTACGCATCCTTTCATCCATCTATCTATCGGATTTTGATTGTATACTGCGTTGCAGTGTCGGAGCAGTATGTCATCGAGTTGTCTGGTCTTCCATACTTCCGGGGGAATTTCGTCCAGCCCTGCAGCTTTCCTATTTTTAATTTTTCTGAGAACTGAGTCGAGTTCTTCTTGTGTGAACGGTCCTAGTTTAATGTCTAATTGTTTGCTAATTATTCTGGTGATTGGTTCATGTGTTATTTTTGGTGGGTTTCCTAGTAAGTTTTCAAAGTGCTGTTTCCACAGTTTTATTCTTTCTTGTTGGTTTGCTGCTTTCAGTTTTGCTTTGGCTGTGTTCTTTCTTCTACTCACTTCGTTTATTGTTTGCCAGGCTATCCTAGATTGTCTATCTTCCACCGAGTCTCTAATCTTATCTATCTGATTTTGAATGTATTCTGTCTGTTCCTTTATATATACGCCTGCTAATTGATATTGTGCTGTTTTTAGTTTTAAGGCATTTGTGTTTGTTGGGTTTTTTCGATAGTTTTTGGAGGCTGTTTTCACTAGTGCACGTTTTTCTCTCACCGCTAAAGTTTCCCAAGGGACTCTATATTTAGTTTTGAGTTTTGTTGGAATGTATTTCGCTGCTGCCTCGAGGTGTGCATTGACGAAATTTTCATATTCGTCGTTTGGTGTACTTTTTTCCGTCTTTTCTTGTAGTGTTTCGAATCTGTTTCTTAATTCTAATACGTATTTATCTCTTATATCTCTGTTGTTCAATAGGGCCCAGTCATAGTGTTTGGTGGTCGCTGTTCGTTTGGCGTTTTTTCATAGGCTTAACCGTATTTTCGGGATGCTACACACTAATGAGGATAACTCATCGTAGAAGGTGACTAGTTCAGTTTCTTCACTAACATTGGTGGGACTGTAGCATGAGATGATTGTTGCTCTGGGGTTGCCGTTAAAAGTAGCTGCCATCATTCTAGGTTGTATTTTCTCAACGCTATTTAGCGTTTTTAATGCTCTTGGTCCTATAAGTAATCCTACCCCTCCTACTGCAGCGTTGACAGAGTTTTTCCATGCGGATACGGTGACGAGCGACCAGCCATTGCCAGTTTCGTGATATTTGATATCTTCGGTGTGCGTGTATCTGTGTTCTTGTATGCATATTATGTCAATCTTATGTTCTTCGGCTGATGCGATTAGCTCTGGTAGTTGTCCTATTCCATTTAAGGTTCTTATGTTAAATGTGGCTATTTGTAGTGTTTGCTTGCATTTTAGTAGTTTTGATTGTTTGAGCTCTGTAGCTGATTTTTCGAACACTGAGGCCAGGGCTCCAACCTCAGCAGGATGCGCCCATTTTTTACCCGCGTGAAGAGCGATGCGGTTTGTGTATGTGGTTTGAGTGTGGGTCATGGTTATCTTTCGATGGCTGTTTTATTCTCTTCTATAGAAGCCATTCTTATAGAGGAGCAGCAGTAGTTCCCCGATCGAACTAACGATCCTGAGCGTAAAGTCGTCAAACTCACGTCCAGGACCGGTTTAGGTATTGAGTTTGGTCTCCCATGGATTTATTCAAATACCTTTACGTACATCATGCTTTAGGATTTTACTTTTTCTTCTAAACTACTGTTAGGGCTTTCTTTACCAATTTTTAAATTATATTATAGAAGAGATTCAAAAACATTCTGCTGTTTTCGCTGACATTAGGACAGCCCCCCCCCAAGAGAAAAGAAAAGAAAAGAAAAAAAATGGAATTAACTCCCCCCCCCCAAAATAGAACAGACCGTCCCTAAAATTTCAGTAGTAAGTAAACATTAAATGAAGAAGAAACACTTGAACACACGAGCCAGCAGAGAAAGAAATGTATCAATATTGGTCAGTATGTCTTTAAGTCCTATTAATTTAAAATGCTGAATTTTTACAACTAATAATAATTCTTAGTAAACAATTATAGTTGTCGACCGTAGTTGAGGGCGACCAGAAGGCTACCTTTTCAATAGATACTAAACTGAGGTGTAGGGGAGGGCACTACTCCTTTCCCTGGATTGTTCCACTTTACCCTTAATACGTACCTTATATTGCAGAGTGTTAAGCAAGGAGGTATCAAGTACCATTTTTAAAGTCTTTGGTGTGATTCGACCAGGGATTGAACTCCGATCTCCTGGACCATTGGCAAACACTCTACTCACATTGAATATGAATAACTGTGAAATAGATCAATTTGATTAAAATACTTCCACTCCGGGTCAGAGTACACCTATGAGTATAAGCAATGAATAAAGTGCTCTACATCCCTGGAAGTTCAAAACTGGAGCTTCATGATCAGATACAATTTAGTAGCACATTCAGGATACCCCTTTTTTTGTGAGAGGGTGTTCTTCCACCTCCACAGGAATTACAGTGAGAATATTCTAAGCCCAACAAATAGAATATTGGCCAGTGAGCTGATGCTGTAGAATAAAGCAACTGCTTCTCTGCAGAGGAGTAAGACTCCACCCAACGATGTCCTGGATATGACATTAAACAATCTGATGGTTAGGTTCCAGTAATACTGGAGCTGTGGGGAATGCGGAGTGCCCGTTCATTACCATTGCTCCCAGGTCTACTCTGGCCTGGAGTGGTAGCACTTGATAAGGGTCCTCTTGATGGGTTAAATAGAACTAAACTGTAGTTTCTTGACTCTACTGTTTTTTTGCATTTAAACTGCGTATTTATGCTAAACTGAATTGTTCAGAATAGAATTGTTTTGACATTTAAACTGCATACTTATGATAAACTGAATTGCTTGAAATGAAACTGTTTTGACATCTAAACTGTGTACTTATGCTAAACTGAATTATCTGAAATAAAACTGTTTTGATATTAACTCTGTGTATTGCCCAGCTGGCTTGGGCTGTAGAATACACCAACTGCACCTCTGCAGAGAGGTAAGACCCCACCCAATGAGTGTCCTGTATATGACACTAAACAATCTGATGGTGAGGTTCCGGGAATGCAGAGCACACCTTCATTGCCATTGCTCCCTGGTCCTCTCTGGCACAGAATGGCAGCACTTGATAGGGCCCTATATATGGTTTAAATAGAACTGCATACTTATGCTAAACTGAATTGTTTGAATTAGAACTGTTTGAATAAACAGAATTGCCTGAAATAGAAATGTTTTTGACAATTAATCTGTACTAACACGTAAACTGTGTGCTTATGCTAAACTGAATTGATTGAAATGGAACTGTTTTTGACATTGAAACTTTACTTACACTAAACTGAATTGTTTAATATAGAACTGTTTTGACATTTAACTGTGTGTTAACAAAATCTGTACTTATACTTAGCTGAATTAGAACTGTTTGAATAAACTGAATAGCGTGAAATAGAAATGTTTTTGACAATTAAACTGTGTACTCATGCGAAACTGAATTGTTTGAAATAGAACTGATTACTTGTAAAAAAAATGGATTTAACGTTAAATAACCAAGAAAGGTTGACATGCCATAAAAACCAACCAACCAACAAATAGAATAGTTAACAGACAAGTGATTGCATTCATTGGAGAGAACTAGTTTATCTGGGGAAAATTGCTTTTGGACAATCCCAGATTGAAAATGACAAACTTTAAAATGCTGGAAAGATCTTAAAATGTGAGCTTTATCCTTTGAAAGATGAGTGTTGAGAACTAACTTGCAATATCAGTGGAAGGATCTGCCTAAGTAGAGCTGAAAGGAAAAGCTATTCATATACTTATTAAAAAAAAAATTGGAGGATTATCAAATAACTACCAATTGTAACAACACCTGTCAGACCTGCAGAAAAGAAAGCATGCCAACAGGTGGGCTAAAAAGTATATTGATATATACAGAAATTATATAACAATAGTTTCCGATAAGACTAAATCTTTTGTGCAACATATTTGTACCAGAAACTATAAAACTCATGTGGCTTAAAAAGCCACATCAATTCATGGTACCATTAGTCATTCTTACAGAAAATATCATGCAATATCTATGCTGAAATCCAAGGTAGTAACCCTCACATATATATATATATATATATATATATATATATATATATATATATATATATATATAGTATTGTGTATTTAACACCACAAAGTTTAGTTATATGCGATTAAAAATAGCATCTTGAGTATGATACTAATCTACAACTAGTGGTGAGGTTTGCTTGTTAACCATCACACCACTTGAAGTGCCAAGTCATTTCCTAAGATTAGCTTAGTATGACACAAGGTCAGAAGGAGGTATTTACCTAACCCCTCCATGATGAATGTGACACAAGGTCAATTTTTAAATGGAGTACAACTGGTTTGATTTCAGGATTTTCCTTTTCCTACATTGGTTGTCTAATCAAGGCTAAAGAATCCAGTTTGCCCTACTATTTACCCATAGCTGTAGGAGGAACAGATGGATTCATGCCCTTCACAGGGAGATTCAAGAAAAGTGAAACAGCCTCATGCAGGTTTTAAACTCAGCTTATTGATTTGATTTTCTACAAAGATAACAATTACATTAACACATTTTACACAAGGGCAGAAGTATCCAATGAGAACCAAACTCACAATTATTCTATAGATGACTAGTTTATACTAGTTTATAAAAATATTCAACTGATGGAAAAGCTATGAAGCAAGCAACTATGAATGCCATGAACTTATACTCTTACTCGCTGCATTATATTATGATACCAATTCTTTAATAAAAGTGTTCAAGTCACCTATTCTATCAGCACTAGATAACTTGTTAGAGCTATTGTCATTGATGTGTAAAAAACTTCAACCTGGAAGGGAAGAGAAAGATTTCTTTTTTATAGAAAAGGTAAAGTTGTATATTGTCTCTTGACTTAGGTATTTGTTTTTATTATTCCAGGGTGCAAATAAACTGTATTTCTTTGATGGATCAATTGACTGACTATAAAAAGGAATTCAAAGGGAAAGCCTGTAATCTGGCAGACTGTACAAATAGATAAGAAAGATTGATTGTTTCATGCAGCAAAAGAAAACTTTTTTTTTTTTTGGTGACCAGAAAAAAAGGAAATCTTTGAGAATAGCTCAGTTGGAATAAACTGAAATCAGGATTTGCTTTGCATCAACCCAGTGAGATTAGTGATCCTATCACAGACTGTTTGATCTCCATAGACCAGCATTTTGGTTGTCACTGAATATAGAATCAAATTACCAGTAGACAAGGCATTTACTTTTATTCAGTCAAAACTTGTGATTAGAGCAAAATAGTTGACTGCAAAAAGCATATTTCAAGTGTTTGGGCTATAGGTATTTACTAATCTATGTCTATCACAAGGCTTCAGTACTTGGGCACCTAGTAAGAATCAAACTCACTTAAAAAAACATATGTGCTGACCATCATGCTATAGCAGTTAACACAAGTATTAATGGAACTGAGTTAAGTCTGGCACAAGGCCTTAGTACTTGGACACTCTATTAGGATCAAACTCACTTTGAGAGACAAGTGTGTTAACGATCATGCTATGGCAATTAACATAGGTATTTTGGAGGTGCCCATGGTGTAATGGTTATCGTAGGAAATGGACACGGCAACACGAGTTCAAATCCTGGATGAGACTGATTGCATTTCACATAGCACTAATACCCTTGGGAAAGGTATGAATCCAATTATTCTCCCTCCACCTATGGGTAAATAGTAGGACAGACTGGGTTCTTCAGCCTTGGTTAGGCAACTAGTATAGGAGAAGGAAAACTCTGAATTAAAACCTGTTAAACTCCACTTAAAAATTGACCTTGTGTCATATCCTGCCCAAGCAGAGGGGTTGGTAAATAGGATTAACATAGGTATTCATGAAAGTGAGTTAAGTCTGGCACAAGACTTTAGTACTTGGACATTCTGTTAGGATAAAAAAGAGACAAGTGTGCAACCCATTGTGGTATGCCAGTTAAGAGATATTTATTGGTAAAAGTTATGAATCATGAGGTACCCAGTAAGGATCAAACTAGCTTTGTGAAATAAATGTACTAGCCATTGTACTATAGCAGTTCAAATAGATATTTAAGAAGTTCAGTTTAGTCTGACAAAAGGTCACAACTATGTGAAACCCATTACATTATTGGTTAATATCATAAGAAATGGAATAGACAACCTGAGTTCAAATCTTGGACAGAGCTGTTGGCATTTTATACAATGGCAATGCCTTTGAAAAAAGCCATGAATCCATCTGTTCTTCCTCCAGCTATGCATAAGATGAACTGAGTTCTTTAGTCTTGGTAAGGCAACCAGTCAAGGAGAATGGAAACTTTCTCTCTCTCTCTCTCTCTCGTCTCTCTCTCTCTCTCTATATATATATATATATATATATATGTATGTATGGAAGTAAATTATGGAAATAAATCTGACAGTATGAAGAAAATAGAAAATTCAAAGTATCCCAAATGTGATGAATTTGTTATGATGTAAAGTCAGCGTTAAAACTTTTTTGTTTTAATAAACCTTTGTCAGGACTTTAAGATGGTAAAAAAATGTTGCATGAACAACAATAGATGTTTTTATTAAAATAACAGGAAAGAAGAAAGTATGTATGGAAAAAGAAAGATCCATAATAATTCAATCAGCATTCTTTTTTGGTAACCAATTACATGATTGGCAAAGGCAATGACGTTTGAAATATTTCAAATTTTTAACAGATACAATGGATTAAAAGACGATAAAAGCATTAATTGTCAGAATTTTTGAGTAAACTAAAAGAAGAAAGAAAAGAAAATAATAAATGGACCATCTTAAAGTACAGATGAATGTTTATCAAAACTAAAATGATTGACTTACATCATAATGAATTCATCACATTTGGAATACTTTGTTTTTTTCATTTTTTATTTTCTTAATACATATATATATATATATATATATATATATATATATATATATATACTCGTATATATGTATATATATATATATATATATATATATAGCCATTTTAGTCGTAAAAATCAATTGATAACTTGTAAATAAAAAAAACGTACAACCCACAGAAATGTTAGTGGCATGGTAATTACAATCAATGTTTTGTTTGAAAAATTTATGATATTTAATATTATATGAGTAAATAATTTGGCAATTTCAAATATATCATATATATATGTGTGTGTGTGTGTGTGTGTGTGTGTGTGTGTGTGTGTGTGTGTGTGTATTTTGTTGTGGAGGACTCTTAGAAGAAAGTTTGAGGAAATTAATTTGTCACTAGATTGTGGAGACAAAAGGACAGGCATGTTAGAATTTGTGAATTTGATTCTCACTTCTAGAACAAAAGGTAACAAAGGATTACTCCATACACTTTTCATAACTCTAAAAGAAAAAGATCAGCACTGAATTCAGTTTACTGTCATACCCAGGATGCTATTTTTAATGGCATTTAATTAAACCTTCAGAAAATAATTTTGCTACTCTATCATTATTTTTTCATCTGTCTTACGTTTAAATATTATTGTTCAAGGATTTAAAAAAAATTCTCTGAAATGAGGAATTATCATTATAATACACTGATGTATTCAAACTAGGGTTTTCATCTTGGTTGTTGAGTTATGGGTCCAAACTTAACACTATCAATGCCAATTGGTTTCATCAATATGCATGTTTCTCTCAGAGTAAAACATCCAATGGCTTGTCCAGTTGGCTGGAGCTTTAGAATACACCAACTGCTTCTCTGCAGAGAGGTAAGACCCCCACCTCCCAATAAGTGTCCTGGATATAACACTAAACAATCTCATGGTGAGGTTTCAGTAATGCTGGAGCTTTGGGGAATGAGGAGTATACCTACATTGCCATCACTCCCAGGTCCACTCTAGTCCTGAGCAGTAGAACCTGATATGAGTCAAATAGAAGTAAACTGTGTACTTATGCTAAACTGAATTATTAGAAATAGAACTGTTTTAAAATAGAACTAAAGTGTATTTATGCCAAACTCAATTATTTGAAAGAGAACTATTTTTTAGATTAAAAATGCATACTTATTCTAAACTGAACTATTTGAAATAGAACTGTTTTTGACATCAAAACTGTATACTTATGCTAAACTGAATTGTTTGAAATAGAACTGATTTGACATTTAACTGTTTGTAAACAAAACTATACTTATACTAGACTGAATTGTTTGAAATTTAATTTGGCATTAAATGACCCGAAAAGGGTGTTGATACGCCATAAACCAAAACAACAATCTACCAACCATCCAATAGCAAAACAATTACTTTTGTTACAAAACTCTCTTCAGAATTTGCTCTTTGATAAATTACATCAATTAAAAGGTTAAATCAAAGAAAAAAAATTAACTGTAACCCAAACCTGAATTTATATATAATTCCATTCATTTAATTGCCTCCCTGAGGATCAAGGTTCATGAAACTTGAATGCTAGAAAAATTCTTGTTAGATTTAATATTTAATATTAATTTCAGATTTCTCTAATTACAGAGTTATTTTGACTTTTTAATTCTATTATTTGAAAATGCAAACACACACACACACACACACACACACACACACACATATATATATATATATATATATATATATATATATATAAAACCATGTATGTTTTTAAAATTTTCCTGCTTTGAGTTTGTTGTGGAAAGAAAGTTTTCAATTCAAGATCAACATGGTAGTTTGTAAAATTTTCCAGCATTGAGGTTGTTGACTCTTATATCCCCCCCTATCCCCACTCCAGGGAAGACAAATGTTATTTGTTACATTTGTAAGAAAAAAGGCCACAAGGCTTTCCAATGCCAAAATCAAAGTTGAAAAGATTTTGGCAGAATATAAGAACCTATTCAAAAGGCCAAACTTATTTCTTTGCTTTAGGATAGGATATTGTTTAAGACAAAAGTAATTCATTGCTTGAATGCAGAGCTACCGAACATGTAATAACTTATAAATTAAAATTTATTGATTCTGATTAAAATTTTGAACGTGGGACCATTTTGTCAAATTAGCTGATGGGAGGCGAGTGAATAATATAGAGCTGAAAAGAGGAAATTATTGTATTTATTTACGCAACAGCAATGGACACATTTGTAGATGTATCTTAAAAAATGCTTTATATATCCCAACTTTTAAACATAATATATTTTCAGTATAAATGGCAAAAAAAACCCAGAGCGCATATAAGTTTTGAGTGTGACAACTGCCAATTAATTTACCCTAATGGAGCAGTTTTCAACATAACACAGAGAGGATGTTTGTATTATCTGAAAAATATCATTTCTGCAAAAAATGTCACTTTTGACTTACAAGGATCATTAAATAAGTTTCCAGACTTTTTCGTATGGGCACTTTTATTGATAGTACGCACATGAAACTCTAGTCCCCTTCGAAGTAATCTCCTCTGGCTGCAATGCCCTTGTTGTACCATTCCAACAACTTCTGGAAGGCCCCATCGAAAGTCCTCTTGTGTGAGCGTGTCAATGACCTTCGTCACAGCCTCTTTCATCTCCTCAATTGTCTCATAACGACAGCCTCTGAGCTTAGGGAATAACCAAAAGTCACAGGGAGTAAGGTCTCAACTATAAGGAGGGTGAGGAACTGTCTTGATGCCTATTTTGGTCAAATAGTCTGTGACAAGGATGGAGTTGTGGACTGGTGCATTGTCCAGGTGGAAATGCCACTGACCCAATTTGAAGAGTGCTGGCCTCTTCCCAAGGAATCTCTTCCTGAACTCCCTTAAAACCTTAACATAGTATTCCTTGTTGACTGTCTGTCCAGTGGGAATCCAGTGTATGTAGATCATGCCAGTGTTGTCAAAAAAAGGGATCATCAAAAGTTTGTGGGTGGGTTTGCTATGTCTGTTCTTTTTGGGTCTGGGAGAGCCAGCATGCTTCCACTGGGAACTCTGTCTCTTGGTCTCTGGGTCATAGCAGTAGATCCAGCTTTCATCGCATGGCATTTTTTTCAAGTTTAAAACAGAATTTTATTGCATATCATTCTTCTAAAGTCCAGATTGCACTTTTGAAATTCACCAACTGTAACAATCAGGCTTTAGTAGAGTGTATTCCAATTCCTGCTGTAGCTGTTGATTTGAACCTGAAATCATAAAAATTGGTCAGTCATCTCATTAGATGTATAGCAATAACATACTGAATTTTCAAGAGTCTACAACAATTTTAAATGCCTGGACAAAAAAAAAATCAGGAAACCAATTGAATGTACCACGTACATACTTGGCATATAATATTAGGCCACTGTAATGAATCTGATATTAAAAAGTTACCCAAATTAGTAAAAGAAATGAAGATAAAATTGACACCAAATTATGCTCTTAAACTGTGATATATACATTCAAGGAAAGATGTCTAATGACAGAAATAAGACTTTAGATCGCAAGGCAACAAAAATTCTCGTACTTGGCCACATTAGCAAAAAATGGTTATAAATATGCACTTAATTTTATTGATGATTATTCTGGTCTTTTAATGTTATATTTTTTCAAACACAAATCTGATACTTTGCTTTTACTATAACAAAATATCTGACATCATCCCTTATGGCTATGTAAAATATTTATGGACAGACAATGGAACTGAGTTCACTTCTGAACTTTTTCAATGGTTTTACTTGTACTTAATAAAATCAAACATGAGCAGTTAGCTTCTTATTCTCTATCACAATGGAACTGCTAAGTATTTGTGGCAAACTTTATTTTCCATAGCAAGGTGTCTCCTTATTGAGTCAAAATTGCCCCAAAACTGGTGGGTGGATGCATTGATGGCTTCAATGTATATTAGAAATCATTGTTATAATAGAAACATAAGAAAAACCCCAAATGACCAGTTTGAAACCAAATTTAAATAAGATGCATATTTTTAGTTTGCTTTTCTTATGTACAAAATAAAATGAAATTAGATCCTCGCTGTGAAAAGGCATCTTTGTTGGCAATGATAATCAAAGTTCAGCTTACTTGATTTATTTTCCGGAATCAACAGCTATTAAAAGAGTTAGGTGTGTAAAATTCACCAATTTTTATGATAATGGCTCACTAACGAAACAAGATGAACATACAGAATTGTTGGACTATATAAGCAACACATATGACAAACAACTGAAAGATAACCTCAGCACCGAAGGGGAGGGCCAAATAAGATGGTACCCAGTCTGACAGAGAAGAAAACCTGATTTTTTCGGCATTGAAAACTTTGAATTTAGTAGAGTTGCCTACTGTTGTACAATGTGTACAATACCCACTAATTATACTGAGGCCATGAACTCAGAGGACTCTAAATACTGGGTTTCCATAATGCGAAAGGAATTTGATTCCTTAGTAGAAAATAATACTTTTGAAGTGCAGAAAGCTCCAGGAGATAAAAATATTGTCAGTAGTAGGTAGTTATTTATGATAAAAAGTAAACATAATGGAAGTCATGAGTATAAAGCCCGATTTGTGACCAAGGGCTACTCGCAAATACATGGTAAGGATTATAGAGAAACTTTAGCCCTGACAACAAATATGGCTTCCATGAGGTTACTACTGCGATGAGAAGACCAGTATGACTCGTTAATTCATCATATGGAAGTTAAGAGTGCGTATTCAAAACTTAAAAAATCCTCCTACGGGTTAAAACAGAGTGGTTGAACTTGGAATAAAACATTCCATACTTATTTAACTACACTAAATTTCATTCAGTCACTTGTAGACACATGTATGTATGTTAAAAATATTAACAATCAAATATCCATCATTTTATTGTGGGTAGACAATATATTAATAGCTTCGAAAACTGAGGCAGACTTAATGAAATTTAAGACAAAACTGAACACCAGATCCAAACGACTGATCTTGGGAAATTATCCTGGTTTTGAGAATACAATTTGAATGCAAAAATAGTACTATTAAAATGAATCAATCTAGATATATCAAGAAGATATTATCAAAGTTTGGTATGGCAGATTGCAAACCACACTCAATTCCATGTGAAATGAATATAAAGAAAACAACTGAGGAAGTTGATTTAATTGACAGCAAACTTTACCGTGAAATTATTGGCTGTCTGATATATATAATGGTTGCAACAAGACCAGACATTTGTTATACAGTTACTAGGTTGTCCTCAGACTTAGTGAAATGAAACCAAAGTCTTTCTCTTTAAAGAAAGCAAAGCACATCTTTATTTAAAAAGCATAATCAATCAGTTACTAATATTTAAGAAATCACAGAAACCCTTGAAATTAGAAGGATTTTATGATGCAGATTGGGCTAATTTAAGTGATAAAAAAACCATGAATGGGTATTGCTTTAGATTGGCAAAAGGCAACCCAATGATTTCATGGAAATCTAAAAAGCAAAATTTAGTGAGTTTGTCAACATGTGAAGCAGAATTTATCACTATCTCATTAGCAAGTCAAGAAGCTCTGTATCTATTGAGAACTGTGTCAGAACTAGAGTCCCTTAAACACCCAACAACTATTCATTGAGATAATCAGTCCAGTATTGTTTTGGCAAAAAATCCAGTCATCCATCAAAGATCAAAACATATTGATATAAAATTTCAGTTTAAATGTGATGAAATAAATAAAGACTCCATTCTTTTAGAATTACATTAAAATGAAGAAAAATGTAGCTGATGTGTTCACAAAGCCAATGACAAGAATAAAATGAAACACTTTCAGAAATGTTATAGTAGGCAATTGAGTCTTAACTTAGTAAATTAGGCATTTTAGTCCAGTCGACTAGGGCAGAAGAATACATCAACTGCATCTCAGCAGAGGGGTAAGACCCCACCCCAACAAGTGTCCTGGCTATAACATTAAACTAGCCAAATAAAATCAAACACTTTCAGAAATGTTATAGTAGGTAACTGAGTCTTAACTTAGTAAATTAGGCATTTTAGCCCAGTCATCTAGGGCAGAAGAATACATCAACTGCATCTCAGCAGAGGGGTAAGACCCCACCCCAACAAGTGTCCTGGATATAACATTAAACTAGCCAAATAAAATCAAACACTTTCAGAAAGGTTATAGAAGGCAATTGAGTCTTAACTTAGTAAATTAGGCATTTTAGTCCAGTTGACTGGACTGAAGAATATAACTGCATCTCAGCAGAGGGGTAACCCTCCCCCCAAATGAGCGTCCTAAATATGACATTAAACTAACCAATTAACCCTAACCAAAAACTAAATCACCAATTATGTTTTTGTGTCAATTATCCTTAACCCCCTCAAAAAAAAAACAAATAATAATTTTATTAATAATAATAATAATTAAAAAAATCATTCACAATTTTTGCTTTAATATGTATTTCTTTTAAAAGTGGAAGATTCCATCTTATACTTTCAAACAAGGGGGGCGTATTGGATTGTTTGGGAGAAAGCTATCAATAAATACAAGCTGTTTTCAAATTGCTAACAAGTATTTAAGAATGTATCTTATCTCCATCAATTGAAAAAAAAAACAGCACACATCTTCCTGTTCATGAGACTGCCCCCCCCTAAAACTTGTAAAATTCAAAATAAACGTTTTGTAAGATGTTTGTCATTCTTTTATGACTGAGATCATGTGACATTCTCTTCATGACAACATTTTTTTCTTTGATAGACTTTTGTGAGAGACCCACAATGTAACAGTGTCTCAGTCGGTTATTATTGCCATATTTAAATAATTTGGGTGACCAAAGACTCAAAAAATGGTACTTGATGCCTCTTTGCTTAACACTCAGCATTATAAGGTATGGATCAAGGGTAAAGTGGAGCAATGCAAGGAATGGAGTAGTGGCTCTCTCCTACACCTTGGTGTAGTAGCTATCAAAAAGGAGCCTTCGAGTCACCCTCAACTAAGGTCGCCAACATTTATTACCAAATAATTAGTGTTAATAGAAGCATCAATATCATCATGGACCACAATTAAATGTTACATGCAATTAGAATTCTTCACTCTTTCCAAAATAGAAAAATCAGTATCATTATGGACTGCCATTAATTATGAAATGCTAATTAGAATCCTTCACTCTTTTCTAAATAGAAGTATCAATATCATCATGGACAGCTGTTATAATAGTAATACAATGGCTTCACAGTTCTAACTTTATTTACAGATGATAGAACTGCTTCTCTCTTTCTCTAAAGTCTGAGAAATGCAATACAGTTCACTTAAAGAATGTCTTTTACAACTTCCACTGTGAGTTGTTGACATTGCCTAATTAGAAATGAATTAAATTCCCTGATTGTTTTTCACTTGAAGGTCATTCAGAGTTGATTGGTTGAAGAGTAGAATGTCTTCGGTTGTGGAAATACAATCACCTGAATACAAAGTGATTTATTAAAGGGTTAGCACAAGTTTGATGCATAAATTGAATCTCATTCTTGCTGTAATGACATTGTCTGTCTTTCTAATCTACAATAACATTCTGACACACTTTGAAGACTATCATTCAACAACAGCAGACCCTCATCATTGATATTAAATAAAAGTCAAGTAATTTATCCTGAGGTTCCACTTTACCACAAAACCTTATGCTGTTCTCTTGATTATTTAATGCCTTCACATCAGAAATGCCAATTCAGCTTTTCTTTATGCACTTAAGTGTGAACATCACTAATCAAAGAGTCCTACAATTGAGTGATCTTATGACAATAGTCTCTGCCCTGTCGGTGAGGTTTATCATACACTGACTAAATCCTCTGTAGAGACATAGGCTCTCCGCAAAAGTAGCATCATGGGTAAGACACCAAACTGTGTCTAGTGTTGAAGCTCCAGTTCTGCAGCTTTGGGAAATGTCAAGTATCTGCTATTACTCCCAAGTCCACTCTGACTCAGAGGGGCAACACTTGTTAGAATCCCATCTGTTAAAGAGGCTTAGAATACACTAAGCTGCTTATGGTTAAAACAATGTTTAATCATATATGCTACCTAAAAATTTCCTTTTTATGCACAGAAAATAACTAAAGCTAAATATTGGAGTATTGGTAAAGTTAGTGGGCTTGAACAAGTAAAGTTTAAACATTATTTATGCATACAGTGTTTAAAAACAATTTAAACTATTGTGTCATTTCCATTTGAAGAAACAGCTATTTTAAAAAAAATATATGCATAAATATTTCATAAATCCTACCCATGACATCAAGTAATTCACATTAACAATAAAAGAATCTTTAGTGCATTTCTATAGTAAATTAATTAGTAATTAATTTCTGTAAATGCCTTTAGTATTTGTCATGTGACTACATATATAATCATTATAGTGAATAAAACTTTTGATGTATCAACTTAATAAATATCACTGAGCTATGTAAACAATATTAAAATCTTTTGCAATGCATTCATATAGTAAAATCATTTCTAATGTATTTCTATTGTAAAATCATTCACAATACATTTCTATAATAAAATCATTTCTAATGGATTTCTATTGTAAAATCATTTACAATACATTTCTATAATAAAATCATTTCTAATGGATTTCTATTGTAAAATCACTTGCACTGTATTTCTATAAAATCATTTGTAAGGTATTCAATTGTAAAATAATCAACAATGAATTTCTATAATAAAATCATTTCTAATGTATAACTATTGCAAAATCATTTATAATATATTCCTATTGTAAATTCATTTGCAGTGCATTTCGATGATAAAATCATTTGTCATGCATTTCTTTTATAAAATCATTTGCAATGCATTCCTAAAGTAAAATCATTTGTAATCTATTTCTCTTGTAAAATCATTTGCAACACATTCCAATAATAAAATCATATGTAACACATTTCTATAGTAAAATTATTGTCTATGCATTCCTATATTAAAACCATTTGTGATGTATAGTAAAATAATTATCAATGTATGTGGTGCATTCAATAGGTTTCCAGACTTTTTTGTACAGGCATTTAAAATTGTTATAGACTCTTGAAAATCCAATATGTTATTGCTATATATCTTATGAGATGACTGACCAATTTTTATGATTTTAGCTTCAAATGAACAGCTACAGTAGCAATTGGAATACACCCTACTAAAGCTTGATTGTCACACCTGGTGAATTTCAAAAATCCAATCTGGATGTGAGGACACTTTAGAAGAACGATATGCAATAAAATTCTGTTTTAAACTTGGAAAAAATGATGCCACAGAAACGTATGGAATGCTTCACATTGCTTTTCGACTATCTTGCATGAATCGAGCATCGGTTTTTGAGTGACATAAGAGATTCAAGGAAGGCAAGGAGTCTGTAAGGGATGATGGGAGGTGTGGGAGGAGTAAGGAAGTCAATACACCAGAGTTGATTGGCCAAAGGGTTAGGGTTAGGGTTAGGGTTACTATGTTAAGGTTTTAAGGGAGTTCAGGAAGAGATTCCGTCGGAAGGGGCCAGCACTCTTCAAATCGGGTCAGTGGCATTTCCACCAGGACAATATACCAGTTCACAACTCCATCCTTGTCACAGACTATTTGACCAAGATGGGCATCAAGACACTTCCTCAGTCTCCTTATAGTCCAGACCTTGAACCCTGTGACTTTTGGTTATTCCCTAAGCTCAGAGGCTGTCGTTATGAGACAATTGAGGAGATGAAAGAGGCCGTGATGAAGGTCATTGACACGCTCACACAAGAGGACTTCCATGGGGCCTTCCAGAAGTTGTTGGAACGGTACAAGAAATGCATTGCAGCCGGAGGAGATTATTTTGAAGGAGACTAGTTTCATGTGTGTACTATCAATAAAAGTACCCATACAAAAAAGTCTGGAAACTTATTTAATGATCCTCGTATTTTTATCATAAACTAATAATCAATGCATTTTCATAAATATTTTTAGTATTTGCTATGTCACGATATATGCAATCATGAGAGGGACTGAACATTTGATGGTTTTATTCAATAGATATCATATATGGTATGAATAGAATGAATATTATTGTTAATGAATTTCTACACCAAAATCATCTGCAATGCATTTCTACGGTAAAACAATTTCAAGCGAAATTTTCTCAATGCTTTTAGTATTTGTTGTACAACTTTTCAGGTAATCAGAAGAATGGAAATTTTTATGTATTTGTTCAATATATCCTACCTATGATATCATGAGTTATATTAACAGATACTAATAATAATAATAATCATCTCTGCTAAATAAGCTCCGTTGTATTGTTACTCTAACGAATTTGATATTGTGACATTCATTGACTTAATTTTCTGTTTATATCATCTGACCAGAAGTCAGCTCAGTTTTGTATAGATTTTAATCCTTGCTTTTCATGCTGATTAAGGTTCATGACTTTAAATATTGACATCATCATGTTGTTTCTCTTATGGACGCAATGAAGCATATTAGATAAACCTTGGGATTATTTTGTTTGATCTTCATTCAGTTTTGTTCAACCAGATTTGATACTGGCACCTTGAACTGAATACTCTCATCTAGGTTCAAATTGTTAGATGTCATTTTATTTGATGCCAGGTCATCTCATTTGCATCTGTCTTTGATCTCCTCATTTGCCAAGCTAAACAGATGACCTGATATTCAAGTTGCTACAATAAAGAATATCTCATAAAACTAGTTTTTCTGCTATTGGATGCTTATAACCCTTGCTGGAACCTAATAGCAAGGACAGTTAAAGCAGAATTTCACTTTCCTCAAACACCACTTTCTTAGAGGTTTCCTGATCATGTTCAAGTAACAGTTAATAACAAAAGTAATT
Organism: Sepioteuthis lessoniana; assembly: GCA_963585895.1. Classification (NCBI taxonomy): domain Eukaryota; kingdom Metazoa; phylum Mollusca; class Cephalopoda; order Myopsida; family Loliginidae; genus Sepioteuthis; species Sepioteuthis lessoniana. Next base: position 4,345,814 of record OY757927.1, read on the forward strand.
ATGTATCTGCCAAGCCCCTTCAAAATAAATAGAATTCAACACAAGTTCAATTTCTAAATAGAATAAATCTGGCTTGAAGTCATAGTTTTTCTTTTACATGGGTGGTTGCTTTACCAAGGCTAAAGAACCCAGTCTGTCCTACTGTTTACTTAAGAGTTAGGAAAAGAAGAGAAAGAGTCATACCTTTTCCAAGGACATTATCATGAAGAAAAACACAAACAGCCTTGGCCAGGATTTGAACTTGGCTTGCCAATTCCACTTCCTATGATAATAACTGCTACTAGTTACCTTATCAAGGCGAAAGAACACACTTAGTCATATTATTTATCTATAGTTAGAGAGATAACAAATGGATTCATGCCTTTCACAAGGACATTTGCAGGAGGTCAAACGCAAACAGCCTTGGCCAGGATTTGAACTTGGCTTGCCAATTCCATTTCCTACAATGATAACTATTGCACAAAATACCCCATACAGCTGTGCACAAATCATTTGCAGTTGATAGGAATACTTGATACAATAGAACTGCATACAAATTATTTGTGATATATCATAATGATCATCCTATCATGCTGCTAGCACGGATTTCCCACACTCTCTCTCACCATTCATTTCTATCATCCATCACTACCAAACGGTCCTCGAGACTACATCCTCTGTCCGTACAAAGCTATTGTAGATAAGTTCTAGTTGGTCGGCCAACACTTTTATGTCTATGTGAAGGGGTCCATAGGAGAATGTTGCTTATGAGTTCATTCTTAGTTCACCAGCAGAGTCCCACATGTCTTGTCTGTTTTATTTGGATGTTTTAGAGATAGGAGGTAAGTTGCCATACAGCTGCTGCTTTGCAGGATGTTGCTTCCAGGATTTGTTCAATTCAACTCATAGCAATTTTGTACAATTCCGGTTTAGCTTTTTCTCTATACACTTAGTCAGCGTCCACATTGTGCATCCATATAGTAGAATTGACATGACTGCTGCTAGGAAAAAATTGCATTTTATTTTATCAGATAAGTTTGACTATCTATCGATTACAGTCTGCACTTTCATTTGAAGCACATTGATGTCATTTCCAGTAAATGAAATGCTGCTTTCAAGGGAGATGAACTTGTCCACTAATTTCAGAGAGCCACCATTTAGTGTGGAGATGTCTCCTTTTAGATTATAACACATGTACTCTATTTTGTCTGAATTGACATGAAGGCTAATGCCACCTGCTGACTGCTCCAGACTGTGCAGCAGGGATTTGGCTTGGGTATATCTATTTGCCAAAAGCACTATGTCATCTGTATAGTCTACATCCATAATAGTTCATGTAGGGTATTGTCGGCTTTTTGTCTTTTGTTAGTACAAAACCATTTTCTTTTATTAGCTCTATCTACATTCAAAGTACATAGTCTAGAAAGATTATGAACAGATATGGGGGCTAATGTATCCCCTCGCAGAACACCATCAACAATGTCAAAGAAGTCTGTGTCTCCGTCCAGTGAGCAAACTTTTACTTTCATGTTTTTATAGAGCATCATTATGCCTGCAACAGTTCCTTTGGAGAGAACATAGGTTTGAAGTATTTGCTCCATCTTCCCTCTGTGTATGGAATCAAATGCCTTAGAGAAATCTATAAATAAAAGTGTCACCTCAAGGTTTTTTGCACAAACTCCTTCTAAGATTCAACAGATTATTAGAATCTGAGATGTTGTGGATTAGTTTCTCCGAAAACCATTTTGATTCTTCCTAAAAATTTTCTCAATTTTTGGTTTGATGTGGTTGACTAGCAGAGCATAATAATTCTTAGCTGCTATGGAAATAAGGGTTATACCTTGATAGTTCTTGGCAATTCTAAGGTCACCTTTCTTGGGGAAAGGGAGGATGCATCCTATTTTTAATTTTCATAGTACTATGTTGAGTTACTATGAAAGCATAAAACTGTCTGCAAATTATTTGTATTTGATAGGAATACTTGATATCATATAACTGTGTGAAAATTATTTGTATTTGATAGGGAAACTAGAAACCATGTATAGGAAATGATGCAATTTCCTTGTCAATAGAATCTTCTGGAAAAAAATGGATCAAAATTGGCGCAAAGATATCCAACTAACACCCACACAGATGTTTAAAAAATAAACAATTAAAAATGGTTTTTAGGACCAATAGGAGGTCTCTAAAATACGCACCCAAAGAATCTTCGAAAGTCAACGTGTGTGTGCAGGATCCACCTTAATGTTATAAAAACACAGAATATTCCAGACAATTCAGATCAGTTACTCACACCAACCCAGAGTGATATGTACTAACTGTATCTCAGCGGTGCCGGTGCCATGCTCATTGGATCTTCAAACAATGGTGTTATGTTACTACTTCAAGTTGGATAAAGATCTTTATCCATGCTGGACTCAGAACAGGTTTCTGTGGTCGTGACCTGATACACGAATTGCTGTATACCCTACTACATTACAGCTCCCAATAAAGAAATAAATTTCTTTATTTTTGTAGCACTATTGTTAATATTGTCTTTTTATTCATTAATATTAGTACACTACAAATGGTGACCTCTCGACTATAAAAACAGCGACTGCAGTCAACTCCGAATAAAAAAAAAAAATTTTTCTTTCACCAGCGCAAGTTTTCGACGATGGCCAATTATTTTTTTTACTCAATACATTCAACACTATGGAGGCCAAAAAGTACTTATCCTAATGGCCTTCTCTGAAGAGAAGATGCCGTCTCAGCTTGCCGAACTCGCTGACAGGATTGCAGACACCTATCATCAGAAACCATCCGTTTCACAAGTCTTGCCAGAGAACCACAAGGAAGACAAAGCAGTCTCCTACCTATGTAAACGATGTAGCACGGAAAAAAAGAGTCCATCATAATCTAACTTTCATAGATCTGCACAAAGTGAGAACTCCAGCAAGAATTGACCACCGCCGGGAAAATATTTTTGCTATTATCATTTTATGTTCACAAAAAGGCATGCAAGTGTGTCAAACCATGTTTCTTTTCGTGGAAGGATAGTAACTACATTCAGGACTTGAAGTCAAATAGAATATTTTTAGTTGATACAGGTGAAGAAAAAAACGTTATTCCTCCGACATCAACTCAAAGGACCTCAATGAATAACAAAACGTTACTGGCCACAAATGGCACTACCATCCAAACTTTTGGCACCACAGCATTGAATATAAATTTTGGAACGGGACGGAACTTTCCTTGGACGTTCAAAATTGCTGATGTAAAATCGTCCATCATCGGTGCTGATTTTCTTCTGTACTTCAATCTTTTGGTGGATTTGAAGAACCATCATTTGATTGACTCCACCTTCGTGCAAATTATTTGTAGCTGATAGAAACAGAGGATATAACTGTGCAAAAAACTCCAATTCTGATATGACATGTATATATTTTTTACAGTTGAAAAAAGCAGTAGAATTTACTGATCAAAATGTCATGCGAACAGCAAAAAGCAGAAGAAGTTCAATTGTGTGAATAATTCTTTGAATGTTAATAGCTCCTTCTCAAAAAAAAACTATCAATTGTGTAAAACTAGGTTGTGTGTATGACACAAATTACCATATTAGGCGTGGCCAATTATGAATGATGCAAATCAGTTTAATAAAAGGTCAATTTGTGATTTATCTTTTCTAGATAAATACTTAAAGCTTTCTTTAGTCTGGCACAAAGCCAAAAATGTGAGACACCCAAAGATATCCAGTTAAATACAATTAACAGTGATCTATAGCAGGCATCCTGCAAGTATCTACTAAGTTAAACTTAGACTGGTGCAAGGCTAAATAGTGGAGAGCTCAGTGAAGATTAAACTCTTTACACTAGTAATGATTTGCTAAATGAGCTTGCTATTGTTTTATTGTTTTATTTTAACATAAAACCATAGTGAGGGACTCAGGGAGAATCGAATTCACTACATAAACAAATGGTCATTGATATCAGTCTATTACTAATTACTCTGTGGCAGGTACATTATAGTCATTTACTGGGATTTATTTGGTCTGCCACAAGGTCGAAATAATAGAGCATCCATTTGAAAGCTGAATTTGCTACAGTAGTAATCCTATTTACCCAACCCCTCTGTTCGGGCAGGATATGACACAAGGTCAATTTTTAAGCGGAATTTAACAGGTTTCAATTCAGAGTTTTTCTTCTCCTAGACTAGTTGCCCCACCAAGGCTGAAGAACCCAGTCTGTCCTACTATTTACCCATAGCTGGAGGGAGAATAATTGGATTCATACCTTTCCCAAGGGTATTAGTGCTATGTGAAATGCAATCAGTCTCGTCCAGGATTTGAACTCGTGTCGCCGTATCCATTTCCTACGACTATAACCATTACACCACGGGCACCTCCTGCTACAGTAGTAATAGTCTGCTAAAGTAACTTACTAACCATTATTCCAAAGGGATGTATTCTTACCTTTGTCTGGCACATAAGTATGAGGTACTTTACAAGGACTGAACTCACGGTAATATCAATGATTTGTGATACTGTTTTTTCAGTGATAGTCACTTCAATAAGTTATTGTTCTACAGTGAGGAAGTCATAACTTAGTCTGGCACAAGAAATACTTCACACGAAGGTTAAAGGGCCCAATCTGCCCTACTATTTACCCATAACTGGAGGGAGGATTGCTGGATTCATATGTTTCCCAAGGGTATTAATGCTATGTGAAATGCAAACAGCATCCTTCAGGTTTTGAACTGGAGTGACCAAGTTTACTTCCTATGGTGATAACCATTACACCATGAGCTCCTCTAATTTGTTATGCTCTCTTGTTAACCATTACTTTTCAGTGTTGGTCTCCTCAACTAGTTATTTTCAATGGTGAAATAAACAACTTAGTGTGGCCATAAATATTAGAGAATAGAATTTACACATTGGAATGTGTGAAGAAAATCTATCAATAATAAGTAATACAAAACATGGATATATATATATTCAGAGAGAGAGAGACGGGGGGGAAACAAGCACTTAGTGAGAAAGAGAGATTATAACAATATAGAGGAAATAATATAGTTTCTTAATATAGATTTTTATGATGTCTGTCGATAATATCTTTTAGCTCCAGTAGATGGATTTCTTTTTCTCGGCATAAAATGAAAGAAAAAGAAATCTGCTAACAGAATTATCCAGCCCATTTCTTCTTATCCTGAAAGCCAGAATAAAAATTATAAAATAAACATTGATATCAAATAAATAAATCAGTTTTTCTTTTTGCAATTTTCTTTTGACTGCATTATCTTAATCGACAAAATGATAGAAAATATTTAGCTATAGAAAAAAAAAATAAGTCGACAATATTTATGGAAGTTCATCATTGAAATTTTTCCAAACACAATAACAGTGATATGCTAAATACCAATATAACTACCAACCAATTTTTATGTTTGAGATTCGGTATGCATCGTGCTATAACAGGTGGGCTGGTTTTATTGCATATCAACCCTTGTGAGGTTGTTTAAAACTCAAATCAGTTTTCATTTTGTATTTTTAAAGAAATTATATGGAAATGCTCATGACAATAGTTATTGTTATAGGAAGTGGATTTAGCTACCTAAGTTCAAAACCTAAATGAGGCTGTTTGTATTTCAAATAACACTTGAAAATAGCATGAATCCAACTATCAATTCCAAAGTGGCAGTAGCTCATAGGATCTCATCTATGAATCAAATAGATCTGTTTGAGATGTTATTTAGAATTATTTTGAATTATATTAATATACGAGATCAAATTCAGAGGCCGTTAGCATTTCAAATAATGCTAATACACTTGGAAAAGATATGAATCCAAGTATTCTCTTTTCAGCTATGGGTAACTAGTAGAGTAGTTTGGGCTCTATAATCTTGGCATGGCAACCAGTGTAGGAGAAGGAAAACACTAAATTCAAACCAGTTGAAAACTTGAAGAGAGATAGACTGTGCCAGGCAATTCATACCCAAAACATGTTACATGAGTCATGCCCTTACAACCAATCTTGGTCACACGATCTGTGAGAGACATCGTTTCAAGAAACTATTTCTATTTTATAATCATTTGTGAACAATTATAGATTTAATACAAATTTGCATAGAGTTAAATGATTTCAAGCATCTGATTATGGATTGTTAACCCAGTGCGTTTGTGCTAATTGACACTACGCAAAATTCAATCATTCTCTGACAATTAAAAAAAAGAAAAAAAGAAAACATCCTGCGAGGTTTCAAGCAACATTCCTTACCAGTCCAGTTTACTTGTTGATGAGTCATCATTTTCACAGAGTTTTTAAAATTTAATTCTGCCTTTCATATTCAAAATCTCATTCAATTATAATCACTAAAACTGTTTCTTCTCTTAGACTGGTCAATCACCAACCAATTCTTGATTGGTTTTATGGCTTGTCAACCCTTGTAGGGTTATTTAATGTTCAAGTCAGTTATCTTTTTTGTTATTTAATAATCATTTGTAAACAATTATAACCAAAAAACTTTTTTAAATACATAGTTGCACAGTTATGTGGCTTCAAGTATTCCAATTTAACACTAATAATTTGCAAGTAATTGAATGTAGTTCATAATCATTTTAAATAGGTAAAATCATCCTATTTAATTGCAATATTAATATTTCAAGATGGTTGGTTGGTCTTTTATGATATATCAACTCTTATGGGTTATTGTTATGGCCCTGGAAGGGATCACAAAAATGGTTGGTTGGTGTTTTATGATATATCTGTAGCGATTTAGGAATTAACAAAAAACTCCCAACCGGATATTGACTCGTCGGCTGCCAGATACAAAATGTATAAACGCGTCGCCACGCATAAGGCTCCACGCATCCATCCGGTTAAAATCAGAAAAAAGAAAAATAATAAAATGTAAAGTAGCCAATGGGAAGCGGTCGCGCCAAAATTAGAAGGATTTTCGAGTGGCGAATTTGGAGCCGGTGAAGAGAGATAAATACTCAGGTTTTCTGTGAACCGACCTCTCTTTTCGGGTAGTGACGTCGAACCGACAACACCGATTTTACTATCTGGTGTTTGGGCACCACGCTGTGTCTTGGGACATAGCGTTGGTTAGTCCATTCACCAGGTAAATAAAGGAAAGTATGAAAGAAATGTTTTCGTCTCTTATCTGTTCCTATCTTTCCCTTTTTATATTTCTTATGGACCTTCTTTGGGCAAGGCATTGCGCCAGCCACGTCAACGTGGGGTAAAACAAAATAACCAAAATATGGAGTCAGATAACTTACGGCAACACTGCCTTGCCCTTAGCCACCGACTACCTAAAAACCTTCAAACCCCACATATCAACTCTTATGGCCCTGGAAGGGGGTCACAAAGAGAACAGAACACCACGGTTATAGTATAGGTATATATTTACATGAACATAGGACGGTAAGCTAGTTCACCTAACTGCGCAGCGGCGAGGTTAGCTTCCGGATCTAGACTAACTTCGTATTGCTACGTCTTCTGCTATTATGGAGAGTGGTTGAGTCCATTAGTAGGTGATTCCGTAACAACAGTTATTTAATGCCAAATTCTATTTCTAATAAATATATAGGAATGTTTGTATGATTTGCATGGAAATAATTTGTAAGTAACTTGATTTTTAAACAAGTTCTTAGAGCTCATTAGTTTGCACACAGTTAAATGGTTTCAAGTACTGTTATCTAACACAAATAATTCTATCTAATATAAATCCTTTGTTCGCACACAGTTAAATGGTTTCAAGTACTGTTATCTAACACAAATAATTCTATCTAATATAAATCCTTTGTTTGCACACAGTTAAATGGTTTCAAGTACTGTTATCTAACACAAATAATTCTATCTAATATCAATCCTTTGTTCACACACAGTTAAATGGTTTCAAGTACTGTTATCTAACACAAATAATTCTATCTAATATCAATCCTTTGTTTGCACACAGTTAAATGGTTTCAAGTATTGCTATTTAACATTAGTAATTCAATTGATCAAGTATTCCTATCTAATACATATAATTTGCATACAACTGTATGATTTCAAATGAGCAATTATCCTTAGGAAATGATTGAACAGTTTTATTTTTCCTATAACTAGGACTCTAACAGTTACAACCACTTTAGCTTAGAGTGGACTTGAGAATAATGATAAGGAAGAGGTACTCTACATTTCCCAAACTCCAGGACTAAAGCCTTATCAGCAAATGTGTATTAGTGTTATAGCCAGGATAGATCATACCAGAAGAGAAAAAGGAATAAATAGACCAAGTGAGACCTAACTCATGCCCAAACGAGTATATCTTTATCACATGAGTCAGTAGAAGAACTAGGTTCGGAAATTAATTCTTCGCACACCAGCTTTCTCACTTTGATGTCTTTGCTACAGCACCTGTCCCAATAAACTGCTCTCCACCACATTTTGTCACTGAAATACTACATAATTATTGGGAATATAAATAACAATTTCTTGATTTTTTATTTCATAAAATTTAATTTAACTTAAAAAAAAACATGTATACATCAAAGTAATAAAAACAACTATTTTGTATTGCAAAAAAACTGAAACATACCACAATGTTAAAGTAAAAATCATGCAATCCAATATTGAAGAAAGTCATGGCACAAAAAAGAAAAATTATCTTTAAAAAAATATTGTTTATCATGAAGCTCTAAATGAATAAAATATTCTTCACGGCAGTTTTGTTTATTTCTTTAATTTTTCAATTCAGTTTGCTCTATCTGTGAGATTTATTTGTTTCAGACAATTCAATAATTTAAGTCCTTGATAATGACCAATGAGATTCAAAAGTACTCAAGCTACAACTTACAAAATAAAATATTTGGACAGGTTTTATACAAATTTAAGCCATAATTGTGACCTCAAGTAAAATTTAATTAGAGATTGGATAAATGATATTTTTAAGTGAATGAGAGAAGTGTAAAACCGTAGACAGACTAACATAATCAATAATATACATGGTGCATTCAATAAGTTTCCAGACTTTTTTGTACAGGCATTTTAAATTGTCATAGACTCTTGAAAATTCAGTATGTTATTGCTATACATCTTATGAGATGACTGACCAATTTTTATGATTTCAGGTTCAAGTGAACAGCTACAGTAGCAATTGGAATACACTCTACTAAAGCCTGATTGTCACAGCTGATGATTTTCAAAAATGCAATCTGGATGTGAGGACACTTTAGAAGAACGATATGCAATAAAATTCTGTTTTAAACTTGGAAAAAATGATGCCACAGAAATGTATGGAATGCTTCACACTGCTTTTCCACCATCTTGAATGAATCGAGCATCAGTTTTTGAGTAGCATAAGAGATTCAAGGAAGGCACGGAGTCTGTGAGGGATGATGAGAGGTGTGGGAAGAGTAAGGAAGTCAATAGACCAGAGTTGATTGGCCAAAGGGTTAGGGCTAGGGTTAATATGTTGAGGTTTTAAGGGAGTTCAGAAAGAGATTTCGTCGGAAGAGGCCAGCACCCTTCAAATCGGGTCAGTGGCATTTCCACCAGGACAATATACCAGTCCACAATTCCATCCTTGTCACAGACTATTTGACAAAGATGGATATCAAGACAGTTCCTCACCCTCCCTATAGTCCAGACCTTGCACCCTGTGATTTTTTCTTATTCCCTAAGCTCAGAGGCTGTCGTTATGAGACAATTGAGGAGATGAAAGAGGCTGTGACGAAGGTCACTGACACGCTCACACAAGAGGACTTCGATGGGGCCTTCCAGAAGTTGTTGGAATGGTACAGCAAGTGCATTGCAGCCGGAGGAGAAAACTTCGAAGGGGACTAGAGTTTCATGTGTGTACTATCAATAAAAGTGCCCATACAAAAAAAAGTCTGGAAACTTATTTAATGATCTTGTATTACACCCACCTAAATTTGGGGAACAAAATTCTGGGAAAAATTTTTTAAAAATATCTTGTACATAATATATACTGACTTTTTAGAATTTTTAACACGTAAATTTAACATTTGTTTAAATTTTTATCCAGTTTGTATAAAAAAAGACATCCAATAATATGGTGATGCTCATCCCTCTCCAGGTTTGAATTCAGAATTGTCCTTCTCGTAGACTAGTTGCCAAACTAAGCTGAAAGAGTTGCATCTGCTCTACTATGAATCCAACTATTCTCCCTATGGAAGAAGGATAGCTGGATTCATACCATTCATGTATCAGCTACATTCAGGATTTGAACCTGGGTAGCTGAGTCTAATTCCTATGCAAATAACCATTAAGCCGTGAATATTTGTATAGACTATAAAAAAGATAATTGAATTTATTTATGTTTTGAAACAAAATATTTCTGCCGTATTTAGAGCAAACACATTTTCACAGAAAAAGGCAATAAGCTGATAGCAAAAATAGGGTCATACGAGGAGAAACAAAATTATAAACAAACACACATTCCATTGTTTATTTCTCTACAGCAATATAAAACAGAAGTGTTTGTGACACTTAGTTAATTTGGATTATAGATATAACTAACATTTAGTCATACAATCCTGAATTAAAAATTAATTTTTCTATCTTTATTTACATTGGACTATATTTTTCTAGTTTATTTAACTGCAGCAGGGAAGGAGTAGCGCCCTCCTCTATACCTCGGTGTGATAGCTATTGAAAAGGGAGCCATCGGGTCACCCACAACTAAGGTCATTTAACTGCAGATATTTCCATCTACATTTTGGTAAAATAAGGTATGTCAAAGGTTTTCTAATATATTGGTAAAATCTGGTATGATTTGGTAGATACTTTTGCCAAAGTTGTGATGATAACAAACCACACTGGACTGTTAAATGCTGAGTTCACTTGATACTTTCACGTAATGCACAAGAAATAATTCTTGTTGCTTCCATGGCTTTATAGCACAGTTTAATCTTGTAAAACATAAGTTACTGAATTAGGCAACATTGTACATTCATATGCGTGGCTTTCAAATCCTTCACAGAGTAATGTCCAGGCCTGTATCACTGCACCAATGACTATAATATCAGCAACCACAGCAATTAAACTCTATAACTTGAAACTTCTTCAGTCATAGGATATACAAGCCACAAACTAGCTCATACTACCAAAATATTGCAAAACTTTTGACTCACCCAACCAATTATACATGGTTTCCAACTGATTTGTGTTTATTTTTTAAAGACTTTTTCCCAATGATAGTCTTCTTTCCAATGGATGAACAATTTTTGTGCTAAAACTTTTCCTTATTCTTATAAGTTTAATTTCATACTTAGGATAATCTCTTTTTCTTTGTAGGGTGGGGTCACCCCTCTGCAGGAGATGCAGTTTGCATATTCTAAGCCCTGCCAACAGGACAAGTATAGCCTTTGACCTGATAATTCCAACCATTTTTTTTTTCTTTGATTGTCAACAGTTCTTTTGACATTGAATGCTTCCATCTTTTTTATTATTATCATTTACCATTTTCATTTCTTTTTTTTCCTGATTAATGATTCGTGAGGCTTTTTGCTTTGTTGAGATTATTTATCCAGAAGAATTTGGGGTTCTTTTTTTAAACTTTTTTTTTTATCAAGAATGAAGACGCTGTATAGCCAGCCAAACTGTCTGCATTGAAGATTCTTCAAGAAAAGGCATAAAATAAATGGCATCAAAGAAATACTCAGAATATAGGATATTATGGAAGAAAGAAAAGATTAAAGAATTTGGATGAATAATAAAAAAAAAACAACAGAAAAGTGAAATCAATTTATTTTCTTACATATATATGTGTGTTTGTGTGTGTTATTTTATATACGTGTGTGTGTTCTCTCTTTTTCTCTCTCTGTCTCTCTCTCTCTATATATATATATATATATACACACAAACTGACTTACTAAATACATTCAAGATATATAAACATAATTTTTATGCTTACTAACCCACTGGACAGTATTAATAAAAAAAAACCTTGGATTAAATCTATAAAAAAATACCAATGTCCATATTTTTCAATTTATTTAAGTTCTGTGCCAAGGAAGTAGAAATAGACAAGTGTCTAAAAGACGAATAATATCTATTTTCATAAGTTCATGTGGAAAGGATTTTTTGAGTTTCAGAAAATTGCTTGATATTTACCAACCCGCCCATGGAAAAAAGATATAAAACAATGACTTTTTAATACAATAGACACTATCATCCCATTCAGGAGACATTTACAGAAATCATTACACTTACATTCTGTCCATCCCATCTGAATCGATCTGTTCTCATTCTAATTAGAGGTAAATAGTAGGTCAAATGGAGTTCTTTAGCCTTGGTGTAGAAACTAGTCTTTTAATACCTTTTTTTACTAGATTTTTCGAAATAGTAGGTCAAATGGACTTCTTTAGCCTTGGTATAGAAACTAGTCTTCGTAATAACTTTTTTTACTAGATTTTTCTAAATAGTAGGTCAAATGGAGTTCTTTAGCCTTGGTATAGAAACTAGTCTTCTGAATACCTTTTTTTACTAGACTTTTCTAAATAGTAGGTCAAATGGAGTTCTTTAGCCTTGGTATAGAAACTAGTCTTCTTAATATCTTTTTTTACTAGACTTTTCTAAATGGTAGGTCAAATGGAGTTCTTTAGCCTTGGTATAGAAACTAGTCTTCTTAATACCTTTTTTTTAATAGACTTTTCTAAATAGTAGGTCAAATGGAGTTCTTTAGCCTTGATATAGAAACTAGTCTTCTTAATACCTATTTTACTAGACTTTTCTAAATAGTAGGTCAAATGGAGTTCTTTAGCCTTGGAATAGAAACTAGTCTTCTTAATACCTTTTTCTTTTTACTAGACTTTTCTAAATAGTAGGTCAAATGGAGTTCTTTAGCCTTGGTATAGAAACTAGTCTTCTTAATACCTTTTTTTTTTACTAGACTTTTCTAAATAGTAGGTCAAATGGAGTTCTTTAGGTTTGGTATAGAAACTAGTCTTCTTAATACCTTTTTTTACTAGACTTTTCTAAATAGTAGGTCAAATGGAGTTCTTTAGCCTTGGAATAGAAACAAGTCTCCTTAATTCCTTTTTTTACTAGACTTTTCTAAATAGTAGGTCAAATGGAGTTCTTTAGCCTTGGTATAGAAACTAGTCTTCTTAATACCTTTTTTTTTTACTAGACTTTTCTAAATAGTAGGTCAAATGGAGTTCTTTAGCCTTGGTATAGAAACTAGTCTTCTTAATACCTTTTTTACTAGACTTTTCGAAATAGTAGGTCAAATGGAGTTCTTTAGCCTTGGTATAGAAACTAGTCTTCTTAATATCTTTTTTTACGAGACTTTTCTAAATAGTAGGTCAAATGGAGTCCTTTAGCCTTGGTATAGAAACTAATCTTCTTAATACCTTTTTTTTACTAGACTTTTCTAAATAGTAGGTTAAATGGAGTTCTTTAGGCTTGGTTTCGAAACTAGTCTTCTTAATACCTTTTTTTACTAGACTTTTCTAAATAGTAGGTCAAATGGAGTTCTTTAGCCTTGGTATAGGAACTAGTCTTCTTAATACCTTTTTTTTACTAGACTTTTCTAAATAGTAGGTCAAATGGAGTTCTTTAGCCTTGGTATAGAAACTAGTCTTCTTAATACCTTTTTTTTACTAGACTTTTCTAAATAGTAGGTCAAATGGAGTTCTTTAGCCTTGGTATAGAAACTAGTCTTCTTAATACCTTTTTTTTACTAGACTTTTCTAAATAGTAGGTCAAATGGAGTTCTTTAGCCTTGGTATAGAAACTAGTCTTCTTAATACCTTTTTTTTACTAGACTTTTCTAAATAGTAGGTCAAATGGAGTTCTTTAGACTTGGTATAGAAACTAGTCTTCTTAATATCTTTTTTTACTAGACTTTTCTAATTAGTAGGTCAAATGGAGTTCTTTAGCCTTGGTATAGAAACTAGTCTTCTTAATACCTTTTTTTACTAGACTTTTCTAAATAGTAGGTCAAATGGAGTTCTTTAGCCTTGGTATAGAAACTAGTCTTCTTAATATCTTTTTTTACTAGACTTTTCTAAATAGTAGGTCAAATGGAGTCCTTTAGCCTTGGTATAGAAACTAGTCTTCTTAATATCTTTTTTTACTAGACTTTTCTAAATAGTAGGTCAAATGGAGTCCTTTAGCCTTGGTATAGAAACTAGTCTTCTTAATACCTTTTTTACTAGACTTTTCTAAATAGTAGGTCAAATGGAGTTCTTTAGCCTTGGTATAGAAACTAATCTTCTTAATACCTTTTTTTTACTAGACTTTTCTAAATAGTAGGTCAAATGGAGTTCTTTAGCCTTGGTATAGAAACTAGTCTTCTTAATCCTTTTTTTTTTAAGAGACTTTTCTAAATAGTAGGTCAAATGGAGTTCGTTAGCCTTGGTATAGAAACTAGTCTTCTTAATACCTTTTTTTTACTAGACTTTTCTAAATAGTAGGTCAAATGGAGTCCTTTAGCCTTGGTATAGAAACTAGTCTTCTTAATACCTTTTTTTTACTAGACTTTTCTAAATAGTAGGTCAAATGGAGTTCTTTAGCCTTGGTATAGAAACTAGTCTTCTTAATACCTTTTTTTTACTAGACTTTTCTAAATAGTAGGTCAAATGGAGTCCTTTAGCCTTGGTATAGAAACTAGTCTTCTTAATACCTTTTTTACTAGACTTTTCGAAATAGTAGGTCAAATGGAGTTCTTTAGCCTTGGTATAGAAACTAGTCTTCTTAATATCTTTTTTTACGAGACTTTTCTAAATAGTAGGTCAAATGGAGTCCTTTAGCCTTGGTATAGAAACTAATCTTCTTAATACCTTTTTTTTACTAGACTTTTCTAAATAGTAGGTTAAATGGAGTTCTTTAGGCTTGGTTTCGAAACTAGTCTTCTTAATACCTTTTTTTACTAGACTTTTCTAAATAGTAGGTCAAATGGAGTTCTTTAGCCTTGGTATAGGAACTAGTCTTCTTAATACCTTTTTTTTACTAGACTTTTCTAAATAGTAGGTCAAATGGAGTTCTTTAGCCTTGGTATAGAAACTAGTCTTCTTAATACCTTTTTTTTACTAGACTTTTCTAAATAGTAGGTCAAATGGAGTTCTTTAGCCTTGGTATAGAAACTAGTCTTCTTAATACCTTTTTTTTACTAGACTTTTCTAAATAGTAGGTCAAATGGAGTTCTTTAGACTTGGTATAGAAACTAGTCTTCTTAATAACTTTTTTTACTAGACTTTTCTAATTAGTAGGTCAAATGGAGTTCTTTAGCCTTGGTATAGAAACTAGTCTTCTTAATACCTTTTTTTACTAGACTTTTCTAAATAGTAGGTCAAATGGAGTTCTTTAGCCTTGGTATAGAAACTAGTCTTCTTAATATCTTTTTTTACTAGACTTTTCTAAATAGTAGGACAAATGGAGTCCTTTAGCCTTGGTATAGAAACTAGTCTTCTTAATACCTTTTTTACTAGACTTTTCTAAATAGTAGGTCAAATGGAGTTCTTTAGCCTTGGTATAGAAACTAATCTTCTTAATACCTTTTTTTTACTAGACTTTTCTAAATAGTAGGTCAAATGGAGTTCTTTAGCCTTGGTATAGAAACTAGTCTTCTTAATCCTTTTTTTTTTTACGAGACTTTTCTAAATAGTAGGTCAAATGGAGTTCGTTAGCCTTGGTATAGAAACTAGTCTTCTTAATATCTTTTTCTACTAGACTTTTCTAAATAGTAGGTCAAATGGAGTCCTTTAGCCTTGGTATAGAAACTAGTCTTCTTAATACCTTTTTTTTTTACTAGACTTTTCGAAATAGTAGGTCAAATGGAGTTCTTTAGCCTTGGTATAGAAACTAATCTTCTTAATACCTTTTTTTTTTACTAGACTTTTCTAAATAGTAGGTCAAATGGAGTTCGTTAGCCTTGGTATAGAAACTAGTCTTCTTAATACCTTTTTTACTAGACTTTTCTAAATAGTAGGTCAAATGGAGTTCTTTAGCCTTGGTATAGAAACTAATCTTCTTAATACCTTTTTTTTTACTAGACTTTTCTAAATAGTAGGTCAAATGGAGTTCTTTAGCATTGGTATAGAAACTAGTCTTCTTAATACCTTTTCTTACTAGACTTTTCTAAATAATAGGTCAAATGGAGTTCTTTAGCCTTGGTATAGAAACTAGTCTTCTTAATATTTTTTTTTACTAGACGTTTCTAAATAGTAGATCAAATGGAGTTCTTTAGCCTTGGGATAGAAACTAGTCTTCTTAATACCTTTTTTTACTAGACATTTCTAAATAGTAGGTCAAATGGAGTTCTTTAGCCTTGGTATAGAAACTAGTCTTCTTAATATCTTTTTTTACTAGACTTTTCTAAATAGTAAGTCAAATGGAGTTCTTTAGCCTTGGTATAGAAACTAGTCTTCTTAATCCCTTTTTTTTTTACTAGACTTTTCTAAATAGTAGGTCAAATGGAGTTCGTTAGCCTTGGTATAGAAACTAGTCTTCTTAATATCTTTTTTACTAGACTTTTCGAAATAGTAGGTCAAATGGAGTTCTTTAGCCTTGGTATAGAAACTAATCTTCTTAATACCTTTTTTTTTACTAGACTTTTCTAAATAATAGGTCAAATGGAGTTCTTTAGCCTTGGTATAGAAACAAGTCTTCTTAATACCTTTTTTTTTTACTAGACTTTTCTAAATAGTAGGTCAAATGGAGTTCTTTAGCATTGGTATAGAAACTAGTCTTCTTAATACCTTTTCTTACTAGACTTTTCTAAATAATAGGTCAAATGGAGTTCTTTAGCCTTGGTATAGAAACTAGTCTTCTTAATTTTTTTTTTTACTAGACTTTTCTAAATAGTAGATCAAATGGAGTTCTTTAGCATTGGTATAGAAACTAGTCTTCTTAATACCTTTTTTTACTAGACATTTCTAAATAGTAGGTCAAATGGAGTTCTTTAGCCTTGGTATAGAAACTAGTCTTCTTAATACCTTTTTTTACTAGACTTTTCTAAATAGTAGGTCAAATGGAGTTCTTTAGCCTTGGTATAGAAAATAGTCTTCTTAATACCTTTTTTTACTAGACTTTTCTAAATAGTAGGTCAAATGGAGTTCTTTAGGCTTGGTATAGAAACTAGTCTTCTTAATACCTTTTTTTACTAGACTTTTCTAAATAGTAGGTCAAATGGAGTTCTTTAGGCTTGGTATAGAAACTAGTCTTCTTAATACCTTTTTTTACTAGACTTTTCTAAATAGTAGGTCAAATGGAGTTCTTTAGCCTTGGTATAGAAACTAATCTTCTTAATACCTTTTTTTTTACTAGACTTTTCTAAATAGTAGGTCAAATGGAGTTCTTTAGGCTTGGTATAGAAACTAGTCTTCTTAATACCTTTTTTTACTAGACTTTTCTAAATAGTAGGTGAAATGGAGTTCTTTAGCCTTGGTATAGAAACTAATCTTCTTAATACCTTTCTTTTTACTAGACTTTTCTAAATAGTAGGTCAAATGGAGTTCTTTAGCCTTGGTATAGAAACTAGTCTTCTTAATATCTTTTTTTACTAGACTTTTCTAAATAGTAGGTCAAATGGAGTCCTTTAGCCTTGGTATAGAAACTAGTCTTCTTAAAAGCTTTTTTAGTAGACTTTTCGAAATAGTAGGTCAAATGGAGTTCTTTAGCCTTGGTATAGAAACTAATCTTCTTAATACCTTTTTTCTTACTAGACTTTTCTAAATAATAGGTCAAATGGTGTTCTTTAGGCTTGGTTTCGAAACTAGTCTTCTTAATACCTTTTTTTACGAGACTTTTCTAAATAGTAGGACAAATGGAGTCCTTTAGCCTTGGTATAGAAACTAGTCTTCTTAATACCTTTTTTACTAGACTTTTCGAAATAGTAGGTCAAATGGAGTTCTTTAGCCTTGGTATAGAAACTAATCTTCTTAATACCTTTTTTTTCTAGACTTTTCTAAATAGTAGGTCAAATGGAGTTCTTTAGCCTTGGTATAGAAACTAGTCTTCTTAATCCCTTTTTTTTTTACGAGACTTTTCTAAATAGTAGGTCAAATGGAGTTCGTTAGCCTTGGTATAGAAACTAGTCTTCTTAATACCTTTTTTTACTAGACTTTTCTAAATAGTAGGTCAAATGGAGTCCTTTAGCCTTGGTATAGAAACTAGTCTTCTTAATACCTTTTTTTACTAGACTTTTCTAAATAGTAGGTCAAAAGAAGTTCTTTAGCCTTGGTATAGTAACTAGTCTTCTTAATACCTTTTTTTTTACTAGACTTTTCTAAATAGTAGGTCAAATGGAGTTCTTTAGCATTGGTATAGAAACTAGTCTTCTTAATACCTTTTCTTACTAGACTTTTCTAAATAATAGGTCAAATGGAGTTCTTTAGCCTTGGTATAGAAACTAGTCTTCTTAATATTTTTTTTTACTAGACTTTTCTAAATAGTAGATCAAATGGAGTTCTTTAGCCTTGGTATAGAAACTAGTCTTCTTAATACCTTTTTTTACGAGACTTTTCTAAATAGTAGGACAAATGGAGTCCTTTAGCCTTGGTATAGAAACTAGTCTTCTTAATACCTTTTTTACTAGACTTTTCGAAATAGTAGGTCAAATGGAGTTCTTTAGCCTTGGTATAGAAACTAATCTTCTTAATACCTTTTTTTTCTAGACTTTTCTAAATAGTAGGTCAAATGGAGTTCTTTAGCCTTGGTATAGAAACTAGTCTTCTTAATCCCTTTTTTTTTTACGAGACTTTTCTAAATAGTAGGTCAAATGGAGTTCGTTAGCCTTGGTATAGAAACTAGTCTTCTTAATACCTTTTTTTACTAGACTTTTCTAAATAGTAGGTCAAATGGAGTCCTTTAGCCTTGGTATAGAAACTAGTCTTCTTAATACCTTTTTTTACTAGACTTTTCTAAATAGTAGGTCAAATGGAGTTCTTTAGCCTTGGTATAGAAACTAGTCTTCTTAATACCTTTTTTTTACTAGACTTTTCTAAATAGTAGGTCAAATGGAGTTCTTTAGGCTTGGTATAGAAACTAGTCTTCTTAATACCTTTTTTTATTAGACTTTTCTAAATAGTAGGTCAAATGGAGTTTTTTAGCCTTGGTATAGAAACTAATCTTCTTAATACCTTTTTTTTTACTAGACTTTTCTAAATAGTAGGTCAAATGGAGTTCTTTAGCCTTGGTATAGAAACTAGTCTTCTTAATACCTTTTTTTACTAGACTTTTCTAAATAGTAGGTCAAATGGAGTTCTTTAGCCTTGGTATAGAAACTAGTCTTCTTAATACCTTTTTTTTTTACTAGACTTTTCTAAATAGTAGGTCAAATGGAGTTCTTTAGCCTTGGTATAGAAACTAATCTTCTTAATACCTTTTTTTTACTAGACTTTTCTAAATAGTAGGTCAAATGGAGTTCTTTAGGCTTGGTATAGAAACTAGTCTTCCTTATACCTTTTTTTACTAGACTTTTCTAAATAGTAGGTCAAATGGAGTTCTTTAGCCTTGGTATAGAAACTAGTCTTCTTAATATCTTTTTTTACTAGACTTTTCTAAATAGTAGGACAAATGGAGTCCTTTAGCTTTGGTATAGAAACTAGTCTTCTTAATACCTTTTTTACTAGACTTTTCTAAATAGTAGGTCAAATGGAGTTCTTTAGCCTTGGTATAGAAACTAATCTTCTTAATACCTTTTTTTTACTAGACTTTTCTAAATAGTAGGTCAAATGGAGTTCTTTAGCCTTGGTATAGAAACTAGTCTTCTTAATCCTTTTTTTTTTTACGAGACTTTTCTAAATAGTAGGTCAAATGGAGTTCGTTAGCCTTGGTATAGAAACTAGTCTTCTTAATATCTTTTTTTACTAGACTTTTCTAAATAGTAGGTCAAATGGAGTCCTTTAGCCTTGGTATAGAAACTAGTCTTCTTAATACCTTTTTTTTTTACTAGACTTTTCGAAATAGTAGGTCAAATGGAGTTCTTTAGCCTTGGTATAGAAACTAATCTTCTTAATAACTTTTTTTTTTACTAGACTTTTCTAAATAGTAGGTCAAATGGAGTTCGTTAGCCTTGGTATAGAAACTAGTCTTCTTAATACCTTTTTTACTAGACTTTTCTAAATAGTAGGTCAAATGGAGTTCTTTAGCCT
The DNA here is from genome assembly GCA_963585895.1 of Sepioteuthis lessoniana. Classification (NCBI taxonomy): domain Eukaryota; kingdom Metazoa; phylum Mollusca; class Cephalopoda; order Myopsida; family Loliginidae; genus Sepioteuthis; species Sepioteuthis lessoniana. Next base: position 4,365,879 of record OY757927.1, read on the forward strand.
TGGTATAGAAACTAATCTTCTTAATACCTTTTTTTTTACTAGACTTTTCTAAATAGTAGGTCAAATGGAGTTCTTTAGCATTGGTATAGAAACTAGTCTTCTTAATACCTTTTCTTACTAGACTTTTCTAAATAATAGGTCAAATGGAGTTCTTTAGCCTTGGTATAGAAACTAGTCTTCTTAATATTTTTTTTTACTAGACGTTTCTAAATAGTAGATCAAATGGAGTTCTTTAGCCTTGGGATAGAAACTAGTCTTCTTAATACCTTTTTTTACTAGACATTTCTAAATAGTAGGTCAAATGGAGTTCTTTAGCCTTGGTATAGAAACTAGTCTTCTTAATACCTTTTTTTACTAGACATTTCTAAATAGTAGGTCAAATGGAGTTCTTTAGCCTTGGTATAGAAACTAGTCTTCTTAATATCTTTTTTTACTAGACTTTTCTAAATAGTAAGTCAAATGGAGTTCTTTAGCCTTGGTATAGAAACTAGTCTTCTTAATCCCTTTTTTTTTTACTAGACTTTTCTAAATAGTAGGTCAAATGGAGTTCGTTAGCCTTGGTATAGAAACTAGTCTTCTTAATATCTTTTTTACTAGACTTTTCGAAATAGTAGGTCAAATGGAGTTCTTTAGCCTTGGTATAGAAACTAATCTTCTTAATACCTTTTTTTTTACTAGACTTTTCTAAATAATAGGTCAAATGGAGTTCTTTAGCCTTGGTATAGAAACAAGTCTTCTTAATACCTTTTTTTTTACTAGACTTTTCTAAATAGTAGGTCAAATGGAGTTCTTTAGCATTGGTATAGAAACTAGTCTTCTTAATACCTTTTCTTACTAGACTTTTCTAAATAATAGGTCAAATGGAGTTCTTTAGCCTTGGTATAGAAACTAGTCTTCTTAATTTTTTTTTTTACTAGACTTTTCTAAATAGTAGATCAAATGGAGTTCTTTAGCATTGGTATAGAAACTAGTCTTCTTAATACCTTTTTTTACTAGACATTTCTAAATAGTAGGTCAAATGGAGTTCTTTAGCCTTGGTATAGAAACTAGTCTTCTTAATACCTTTTTTTACTAGACTTTTCTAAATAGTAGGTCAAATGGAGTTCTTTAGCCTTGGTATAGAAAATAGTCTTCTTAATACCTTTTTTTACTAGACTTTTCTAAATAGTAGGTCAAATGGAGTTCTTTAGGCTTGGTATAGAAACTAGTCTTCTTAATACCTTTTTTTACTAGACTTTTCTAAATAGTAGGTCAAATGGAGTTCTTTAGCCTTGGTATAGAAACTAGTCTTCTTAATACCTTTTTTTACTAGACTTTTCTAAATAGTAGGTCAAATGGAGTTCTTTAGCCTTGGTATAGAAACTAATCTTCTTAATACCTTTTTTTTTACTAGACTTTTCTAAATAGTAGGTCAAATGGAGTTCTTTAGCCTTGGTATAGAAAATAGTCTTCTTAATACCTTTTTTTACTAGACTTTTCTAAATAGTAGGTCAAATGGAGTTCTTTAGGCTTGGTATAGAAACTAGTCTTCTTAATACCTTTTTTTACTAGACTTTTCTAAATAGTAGGTCAAATGGAGTTCTTTAGCCTTGGTATAGAAACTAATCTTCTTAATACCTTTTTTTTTACTAGACTTTTCTAAATAGTAGGTCAAATGGAGTTCTTTAGGCTTGGTATAGAAACTAGTCTTCTTAATACCTTTTTTTACTAGACTTTTCTAAATAGTAGGTGAAATGGAGTTCTTTAGCCTTGGTATAGAAACTAATCTTCTTAATACCTTTTTTTTTACTAGACTTTTCTAAATAGTAGGTCAAATGGAGTTCTTTAGCCTTGGTATAGAAACTAGTCTTCTTAATATCTTTTTTTACTAGACTTTTCTAAATAGTAGGTCAAATGGAGTCCTTTAGCCTTGGTATAGAAACTAGTCTTCTTAAAACCTTTTTTAGTAGACTTTTCAAAATAGTAGGTCAAATGGAGTTCTTTAGCCTTGGTATAGAAACTAATCTTCTTAATACCTTTTTTCTTACTAGACTTTTCTAAATAATAGGTCAAATGGTGTTCTTTAGGCTTGGTTTCGAAACTAGTCTTCTTAATACCTTTTTTTTTACTAGACTTTTCTAAATAGTAGGTCAAATGGAGTTCTTTAGCATTGGTATAGAAACTAGTCTTCTTAATACCTTTTTTTACGAGACTTTTCTAAATAGTAGGACAAATGGAGTCCTTTAGCCTTGGTATAGAAACTAGTCTTCTTAATACCTTTTTTACTAGACTTTTCTAAATAGTAGGTCAAATGGAGTTCTTTAGCCTTGGTATAGAAACTAATCTTCTTAATACCTTTTTTTTCTAGACTTTTCTAAATAGTAGGTCAAATGGAGTTCTTTAGCCTTGGTATAGAAACTAGTCTTCTTAATCCCTTTTTTTTTTACGAGACTTTTCTAAATAGTAGGTCAAATGGAGTTCGTTAGCCTTGGTATAGAAACTAGTCTTCTTAATACCTTTTTTTACTAGACTTTTCTAAATAGTAGGTCAAATGGAGTCCTTTAGCCTTGGTATAGAAACTAGTCTTCTTAATACCTTTTTTTACTAGACTTTTCTAAATAGTAGGTCAAAAGAAGTTCTTTAGCCTTGGTATAGTAACTAGTCTTCTTAATACCTTTTTTTTTACTAGACTTTTCTAAATAGTAGGTCAAATGGAGTTCTTTAGCATTGGTATAGAAACTAGTCTTCTTAATACCTTTTCTTACTAGACTTTTCTAAATAATAGGTCAAATGGAGTTCTTTAGCCTTGGTATAGAAACTAGTCTTCTTAATATTTTTTTTTACTAGACTTTTCTCAATAGTAGATCAAATGGAGTTCTTTAGCCTTGGTATAGAAACTAGTCTTCTTAATACCTTTTTTACGAGACTTTTCTAAATAGTAGGACAAATGGAGTCCTTTAGCCTTGGTATAGAAACTAGTCTTCTTAATACCTTTTTTACTAGACTTTTCGAAATAGTAGGTCAAATGGAGTTCTTTAGCCTTGGTATAGAAACTAATCTTCTTAATACCTTTTTTTTCTAGACTTTTCTAAATAGTAGGTCAAATGGAGTTCTTTAGCCTTGGTATAGAAACTAGTCTTCTTAATCCCTTTTTTTTTTACGAGACTTTTCTAAATAGTAGGTCAAATGGAGTTCGTTAGCCTTGGTATAGAAACTAGTCTTCTTAATACCTTTTTTTACTAGACTTTTCTAAATAGTAGGTCAAATGGAGTCCTTTAGCCTTGGTATAGAAACTAGTCTTCTTAATACCTTTTTTTACAAGACTTTTCTAAATAGTAGGTCAAATGGAGTTCTTTAGCCTTGGTATAGAAACTAGTCTTCTTAATACCTTTTTTTTACTAGACTTTTCTAAATAGTAGGTCAAATGGAGTTCTTTAGGCTTGGTATAGAAACTAGTCTTCTTAATACCTTTTTTTATTAGACTTTTCTAAATAGTAGGTCAAATGGAGTTTTTTAGCCTTGGTATAGAAACTAATCTTCTTAATACCTTTTTTTTTACTAGACTTTTCTAAATAGTAGGTCAAATGGAGTTCTTTAGCCTTGGTATAGAAACTAGTCTTCTTAATACCTTTTTTTACTAGACTTTTCTAAATAGTAGGTCAAATGGAGTTCTTTAGCCTTGGTATAGAAACTAGTCTTCTTAATACCTTTTTTTTTTACTAGACTTTTCTAAATAGTAGGTCAAATGGAGTTCTTTAGCCTTGGTATAGAAACTAATCTTCTTAATACTTTTTTTTTACTAGACTTTTCTAAATAGTAGGTCAAATGGAGTTCTTTAGGCTTGGTATAGAAACTAGTCTTCCTTATACCTTTTTTTACTAGACTTTTCTAAATAGTAGGTCAAATGGAGTTCTTTAGCCTTGGTATAGAAACTAGTCTTCTTAATACCTTTTTTTACTAGACTTTTCTAAATAGTAGATCAAATGGAGTTCTTTAGCCTTGGTATAGAAACTAGTCTTCTTAATATCTTTTTTTATTAGACTTTTCTAAATAGTAGGTCAAATTGAGTTCTTTAGCCTTGGTATAGAAACTAGTCTTCTTAATACCTTTTTTTACTAGACTTTTCTAAATAGTAGGTCAAATGGAGTTCTTTAGCCTTGGTATAGAAACTTGTCTTCTTAATACCTTTTTTTACTAGACTTTTCTAAATAGTAGGTCAAATGGAGTTCTTTAGCCTTGGTATAGAAACTAGTCTTCTTAATACCTTTTTTTACTAGACTTTTCTAAATAGTAGGTCAAATGGAGTTCTTTAGCCTTGGTATAGAAACTAGTCTTCTTAATACCTTTTTTTACTAGACTTTTCTAAATAGTAGGTCAAATGGAGTTCTTTAGCCTTGGTATAGGAACTAGTCATCTCAATACCTTTTTTACTAGACTTTTCTAAATAGTAGGTCAAATGGAGTTCATGACTGAACTAAAAGGATTTTATGAACACCAGTGAGTGAGAGAGAAAGGGGAAGAGAGGAGTAAGTTAAGAATTAAAAATGTGTCCTTATTTGTAGTTGAAAGATTTTGCCTCTTAATTCAAATGAAAAGAATTCTTTTATTTTGTGCATCGTTTTTTTTAATCTTGTTCTATTCTTTTTAGTTTTCATTTAAAATAATATATAAAAATATGTCACTCTATACTGGTGAAAGGTTTAAAACATTTTCATGTTTTTTTGGTCTCCAATCGAATATTTTTTTACAATTAGTGTTCAACTACATAACAATTTTTTAGTTAACACTTTTCAAAAAAGTAGATTAGCTTCAATTCAAATTTTTATTTACTCTAAAAACTTAAAAATAAAGGAATCTAAAAATTTATATTACAATATACTTTTCTTTTTTTTTACATTTAGAATATTATTAAATAAACCCTAAATATGCGAGTGGTTTGAAACATTATTATAACTATTTTTCTTAAGATTTTTACAAAAATATCAAAAAAATTTGAATACTATTCTAAATTGTCTGTTGAGTAATTGTGATAAAAAAATTTATTGTTTACTTTATCTTTTTTTCCCCTTAAAAAATGAAACAATAAAAGGATGAAGCTAAGAATTAAAAATATATTATTTTTAGGGGGAAAATTTCTTGTATTAATTCAGATGAAAGTATTTTTTTTAGCCTTTAAGTTACACTGATTGAAAATTAATGTATTTTCTTCAAAGAAATAGGGAAACTATTTATTTTTAAAAATTAGTAATTGATACACAATACTTTCATTCAATTCTTATTTTTTTCTTTTTATCCGCTTAATAAGTAACATTATAGGTAGGTACAATAAAAAGAAGCTAAGAATCAAAAATGTAAAACTTTTTGTAATATAATTTCTTTTTTTGTTTAGATTAAAAATAGCATTTTAAAAGAGGTACCTCTTGGTTTGAAACATTTTCATGATTAAGAATTCTTTTGTTACAATTAATACTGAATTACAAAACAATAATTTTCAAAAAGCATTAAATCTAAATTTTCCCTTTGGAATCAAGTATGGTATTTAAATAAAGTAGGTGTTAAGAAGAACTGAAGAGTTGCAAATATTTTTTGTACTTACTTATAAAAAACTGTGGAGAGTTCCACAAATGAATTAATTTTTAATTATTGAATTATATCATTAAATCAGTAAAAAATTAAAGACTAAATTTTGTACTTTTCCTTATCATAAGCATATTAAAGTGTATGTGTGATTTTAATGCTCAATGAAATCTCTTTTCTGAGTTATAAGTTAAAATGTACATACCAAAACAGATGCTACTCCTTTATATATATATATATATATATATATTGATGTACATGTGTTCATAGAAATACATATAGATGTATGTATTTGTGCATAGAAATATATATATATATATGTGTGTGTGTATGCATATAGTAATTTACTAAACTTTTTTGCTTAGATGTGGCACAAGGCCGAATGAATGGGGCACCCAATGAGACTCGAACTAACTCTTGCAGGTTTGCTAGTCAAGTTTGCTAACCATTACACTACCTGAGACGCCCTTATGTGTTTGCATATATGTAGTCATACATGTTCCCATGATTGACTCTTTGTTATTGGTTACAAAGCCGGGTACCAGGTTCACTGATTGTGGAAGGCAGACACTTCATTCAACATAGCTCAACACATTCTTAGTGGTTAAGGGATGGAAAAACAAAAGAAATATGGCTGATGACTAAATGATAGCAAGTGGAACATGTAATTTACAGATTTAACTGATCTGTAAAACAAATTAGGCAAACGGCTGAAACTTACTCATCAAAACATTAAATGCTACGACTGGGCACCATAAAACCTGAATCTTACAGTTGAACATCACATAAACTTACCAGAAGGCCCTCTTGTTAAAATAGTTCTCATTGTTGAAGATAAGTAAAGTGACGCAAGTTTAAATGTTTGTATTTCACATCGTGCTAATGCCCTTGGGAAAAGTATAAATTCAATCCTTCTCCCTTCAGTTATGGGTAAAAAGTAGAACAGATTGGACTCTTTAACTAATTGTACTCTGCCTCAAAAATGACCTTGTGTCACATCCTGCTCATGGTGGAGGGGTTGGGTAAATACAGTATGGTGTTGATTATCAGATTGGACTCTTTAACTAATTGTACTCTGCCTCAAAAATGACCTTGTGTCACATCCTGCTCATGGTGGAGGGGTTGGGTAAATACAGTATGGTGTTGATTATCAGTGTTGGGTGTAACTGAACTATTCTTTTTGAAAAAAAAAACAATCACTGGTCAAAGCATATATACATTTCTTTAGGACACAGCATATATATCGTTCTTTATCAAATGTTAGTGAATTAGTTGAAATCAATTGGAAAATGTCAAGGTTTTCTGCTAATTTCTTTTTTAAAAGCAAACAATGTCAGAAAATTGAGAGGCCAATTTGTTTTTTGCTTTTTCTTTTAGTCATTAATCTTTAGCTTGGTGGGGTTACACAGTGTCGACTCAAAGTTTTTTGTTTTTCTTATGTTAAATTGGGGTTTGCTCTCAATTTTTCTTTCTTGTCTTTTCTCCCAGTTCTTGTGATTTCTCCAAATTAAAAATAAATCTTTAGAGTTAGTTATTCTGCCAAAAAACCATTACCTGACCATTTTCAATGCTGAATATCAATAAAAGGACTTTTTCATCTCTCTCTCTCACTCTCTCTCTCTCTCCATATATAAATATATAAACCAAAATAAAACAAAAAAAAAGGCTCATTGGTCTAGTGGGTTGAGTGTTTGCCAATGGTCCAGGAGACCTGGGTTCAATCCCAGGTCACGTTTAAAAATGGTACTTGATACCTCCTTGCTTAACACTCAACAATATAAGGTACGTATCAAGGGTAAAGTGGAGCAATCCAGGGAAAGGAGTAGCACCCCCACCCCTACACCTCAGTGTAGTAGCTATTGAAAAAGGAGCCTTCTGGTTGCCCTTGACAAAGGTCACTAATTTTACTTACTACTATATAGGGTTTAAAAAAGTTGATATAAGGGTATTTAAGAGAAATTTTGTAATTAAAAAAGTTGACTAATTTTTGTTTGAATAATCTCACTTTAATGACATGTGTAGAAATAACTAAAAATTCTATGTTTAAACTCCTTTTCTTTTTTAGTGAAAGGCATTTCTATACTTGAAGAGAAAAAAAATAAAACATCAAGTATGGAATTTTGAGCTGTTTCTAAATATGCTGTTAAAATTTTAGATCATTTGAATAAGAATTGATCAAATTATTAGATTATGAAATGACATCAATTTTTCTGAAACACACACTATATATATATATATATATATATATATATATATATATATGTGCGTGTGTTGAAATCAAAATTAAATTCAACTCACCACTCCCCATTAACACCCTAGTCAAGATCTACAAACACATAACAAACATGACATATTTCAAATTTAATAACAAATTCTATAAACAGAAATATGGCCTTCCTATAGAAAACCTACTTAGCAGAGTATTATCCTGTTTATTTCTAGAATTTTTAGAATCAAGCCCTTTTAAATATAGATTACTTAGCAATATCACATATTTCAGATGTATTGACAAGATACTTATTTTCCTCCCCAAAAACATAAAAATCTAAGAGATCGCAGAAAAACAATGTTGAACCCTCCATCAACTTCACTTATGAAAAAGAATCTAATAACACCAAACCCTTCCGGGACATCCTAATTATTGAATCTCATAACATTTTAACTTTTAAAGTCAACCAGAAACACACAAACAAAAATGATTACATAAATTTCTACTCTCACCACAACAACAAAATCAAAACAGCTTTTACCTAAGAGCATTCAGAATATGTAACCAACAATTCCTACATGAAGAATTTGAGTTCATTGTACACTCTCTCAAAAACCTAAAATACCCAAAATTTTTCATATTAAATGCTAGAAAAAAAGATCTTAAGATACACTTATCAAATAAACCTAAGTAAAACAACCCCATTATTCCCATCACCCAAAGATCTATCTCTCTACCCACAAACATACGTAACATAGCACTCTACGACAAACAAACCAAAATAGGAATACTAATCATACAAACCACATCATAAACCATCACAAACATCTCAAAATGAACCAATAGGAATACTAATCATACAAACCATATCATAAACCATTAAAAACATCACAAACATCTCAAAATGAACCAATAGGAATACTAATCATACAAACCACATCATAAACCATTAAAAACATCACAAACATCTCAAAATGAACCAATAGGAATACTAATCATACAAACCACATCATAAAACATCACAAACATCTCAAAATGAACCAACAATGAAACCACTTCTCATGCAGGCATATACACAATCTCACGCAAAGATTGCAACAAACATTTCACTGGCGAAACCCAACACAATCTAGAAAAAATAATCAATGAACACAAGCAATCAATCAAAACAAATGACGATCGAAATGCCTTTTCACCCCACATGTTAGAGCTCAAACACACCTTCAAGCCACGCTAATCAAACCCATACAAAGCAAAAAATCCTGCAGTCTATTAGAATCTACAGTCATTTCTAAAACAAACCATATGACAATGCCCAGGATTGTTTCAGATCTGACCATACCTGTTGAACATCATACTACATGAAAACAATATCAAAATAGAAAACGGATAAAAAGGGACATTTTCTCCACTCTGTGACACCATACTTTTGAGGATTCTTTCCTTATCACTTACTCTTTCCCCTTTTTTGCTCCCCTTCTCACCTAGACATCACATTATAATCAATGTTTGTGACATCACATTATAGTCAATGTCTTTTGATGAAACAGGATATTCTGAAACCTCTTCCCTCTCCACCTTTTCCTTATTTCTTTCCCGTCAGCTCCCTAAAATTATTTCCACTTTCACACAATCAAAAATCTTTAATGAAACCTGATACATTTGACACTAAACCCTCTCCTTCTTCCTGCTATACTTCTATCCTCTCCAACATCTTATTATGTTCCTCATTTGCTTATAGATAAAAAAACTCAGAAAATAGTTTCAGTTTGAAAAAACTTTAAGAAATAAAAGAATAAAATATCACGCCTCTAAATCAGTTTTAAGTGTTTGATTTATCCAACTTTCCATATATTTCTATCATATATATATATATATATATATATACAAGAACTTCCGCAAAAAAAAGCAGTTTTGCTTCCAGTAAAGTTTTCATCAAATGATGACCCTAGGTTCAGGCATAGTTTCTGGGCCGAAATATCATTACCACTAACCCAGGGCGCCCCAGCAGTATCTTACAATACTACCAGACTTTATTGGATGGTGTTTGATGTGTACAAATGCCATATTCTTTCAGGTGCAGTTACAGCCTTGTTTTGGATCTTTTTTTATATATTCCTTCTTCTTTGCAGGTGAAAGTCTGAGTTTGGTTAAAAATGTAGAGGTTGTGTTCGAAATAAAACCTCGACATCCAATCTCAAGAGGAAATATATCTGTTGACCAGCCATTCTTAATACACTGTTCATGTAGGTCTTTGTACTTTTCCAATTTCCACTGATGCGCTCAGTCGACGTTGGTCTCGAAAGGGATTGTTAATTCAGCAATGATAACTTTTTTTGATTTAACTGACCAAATGACAAGATCTGGACGCTGGCGAGTTGATGCTATTTCCGTTGGAAAAGCGAGTTGCTGGTCTATGTCAGCAATAACGCGCCAGTCCATGCAACCATAAAGCAATAGGGTGTTTCAGAAAAATGTTCTTCCTATATATATATATCATCATCATGTGGTGCTGCTAGCATGGATTTCCCTAACTCTCTCTTGCCATCTGTCTCTATCATCTATTGCTTTCAGTAGGTCTTCGAAGCCACATCCTGTGTCTATACAGAGCTGTTGTAGATAGGTTCTAACTGGTTTTCCTACATTTGTGCATCCATGTGAAGGGGTCCATAGGAGAATGTTGCTTATGAGTTCGTCATTGCTCCTCCAGCAGTGTCCCACATGTCTTGTTCATTTAATTTGGATGGTCTTCATGATGGGTAGTAGGTGGTCATACAGCTGCTGTTTTGTGGGATGTTGCTTCCAGGATGTATCTGTGATGGCAAATTGACTAAAAATCCCAAAACGGGACTTTATTTTCGCACATGTGAAGACGGGGCAGGTTGGCACTTGATCCCCTATAGAATAAGTCCTCGTTCAGAGTTTTTCTCTCAGGCATATAAGAACTGGCATATTACGTGAGGGATTAATTTAGGGCCAGACTGACCGCCGCTGGCAAGGGGTTCCAAATTTCACACTATCCACACACCCACCAGGCCGCTAAATTTCTTTCCCCTAGATAATGGAAGAACATGGACCTATAGGTTTTAGTCGTAATAATATTATATTGTAGTAGTCGGCAACTCTGGTTTCCCGTGTGATATTTTAGGAATTAATAGGACAATTCTAAGAAAGATAACATAAGGCGAATAGAAGCTGAAAAGGAAATGTGACAACAACAAATTCGTAGTAGAACGGCAAAGAACAACATAGACCACGCAGTAACATAAAAATACATGGATTCCTTTACTACAGTTATATACACTTTCAAAGTGTCAAAACATATAATAATTGGACAGTCCACTAATATGAATGTCTTTTCTTGACTTTTGCTTTTCTTCAAATTGAGAGAGAGAGAGGTATACAAAATTTGGGTATAAAGGAGAAATGTCCCCAAAGTTACTTATCTTATTTTTCGACGGGGTTCCACTGGAGAATCTTTCTTCTTTCACGGGCTTATAGACTTTGTTCTATTTTTTTTACACTGGCTTGAAGAACCTGGGGTCCCTCTTGTCTCAGTTATTTTTTTGTCTTCAGCCTGGAGTAAAATGGCTATGGTTCGTCTGCCCGCAACGGACCCTGCTCAGAAACTCACCTTCTTACTATCTATTTTACTTCCGCTGAGGGGAAGGGGTCCCCACTTCCATTTTGAGGTCCCAGCCAATCATTTGGCTTCTCTCTTCTCCCCCTTGGTGTCTGGCGACCTGAGGTTACTAAGTACCAACACCTGTTGATACCCCTCTGTGACCTACATTCTTCCTTAACGGTCACTTTTTTTGACGGCTAGATACTGTTAATTCAACGGGAGGATAGTATTAATCTTACCTCTATCGTCTCCGTGGGCTATCACGTGACATATCTAATATAGCCCGTAGCATCTTTGTGCAATTGCTGTCAAGCTATTTCTTGCACCACAAGTGGAGCATCCATATCATAGTATGGACACGGCTGCTGCTTGGAAAAAATTGCATTTTATTTCATCGGATAGGTCTGACTTCCATATGACCAATAGCCTATCGATAGCTGTCCACACCTTTGGTATTACTCACATGTAATGCAAAGCTCTTCTAATGAATTGAGTACTCCAATAGTCATATATGCAAACTAAAGAAAAATAAACACATAAAAAGCAAGTTTATATGATTCTTTATACGACTTGAGACAATGAAAAATAATCTGGTGTAAATTCCATAAAAAAACTGAACGATTCTTGAAAATGGCCACAAAGCTGAAAGAACGTGAAAATCTGAATCTTTTGGACAATTTGATCCATAATTATATTCACTTGTTTGTAAACAAGAAAAACATTTTTTTTAAATTCTTCATTCTTTCTTTCTTGTCTGTTCTTTTTAACTAAATATGCAACAGTGAAAAACTGCTGCCCAACTATTAATTATATATTCATATATTCATATATTATAATTACATAAATATAAACATAGATATATAAATTGCCTGATGTGATATGAATTTTAAAAAAACAAATTTTGGAATGTTAATTACATCAGACAAATTTGAAACAGAATGCTACTGATGTAAATAGAATATTTTAAAACTTTCTCATCTTTTTTTTCATTTCATTTGATAACTCACACCCCCTAATGAGAGGGTTGGTTTGGTTTCTTTGTTTTTAATGGCCTCTCAACCTTCATGGGTTATTTAATGTCAAAGCTTTTCTTGTAGAAGGACAGCAGTAATACTATTTAACACATAACTGGGGGAATAAGGGGGTTCAATACTTTTCCTAAGGGGCATTAGTTCAAAAGTAAACATTATAGTGCGCATGTAATTCAAACATGTTTATTTCAAGCCCAGCATATTCGTCAATACACCACAGGGAATTCCCTCACTCCATGAAGGTCTAAGAACCAAAGTGTTTAACTTTGGCAAATGACTCAATAAATAAAATCTCCTTTGAAGATCTTGTGTTTTTTTAATCTTTGTACATCTTCATATACACACATATAATAATAATAATCATATATATAGTAAGTAGAAAATTGGTCGACAGTAGTCAAGGGCGACCTGAAGGCTCCCTTCTCAATAGCTACTACACTGAGGTATATGGGAAAGTACTACTCCTTTCCATGGAAGTGATTATTTTCTTAGATTCTTATTGTTAAAGTTTACTTAGTTGTAGCAAAAAAGTTATGATTTCTAAAAGGATAATTCTCAGAATACAAAAAATAAGAAATTTCTAAGAACTTTTGCTTTTTCTTGATTTGATATCCTAATTTGTGATTAGTCCTTTGCTAATGGTGTGTAAGCAATTGTCTGATTTTGAAAAAGGTCAAATTATGGCATAAAATGAATCGTGAATTGTCACTGTGATATTGCCAAGAAATTGAATTGCCATCTTTCATCCATTGATGTTTTCCTTAAAAATTAAAAGAAAACTGGAAATTATCATCAAAAAGTTTGTGACCACAATTAAAAAACTAATGCATTTGATGATATAAAAATTGTAAGAATGGCTAAGTGACAGTGCATTACAACATCACAACAACTCAAAGAAAAGTTGAAATTAAACGTTTCACCAAAAACAATTTGGGGGGGTCCTCATGGTGTAATGGTTAACGCACTAGACTGCGTAATCGTAGTAAGCAAGTTTGAACTCTAGTCCAATACCCTTATCCTCCCAGCTATGGGTTAAATAGTACCACTTCTGTTCTTCTAGAAGGATGGTTTTGGTATTAAATAACCTATGAAGGTTGATATGCCATTAAAAAAAAGAAACCAAACCAAACCAAACCAAAAACTATTCAATTGTCTTTCTGCAGTTTGTTTTTTTGTCCAATATCTTATATATATGTATATAATATAATATAACAATAACATAATATGTATATGGTACCTTCAATAAGTTTCCAGACTTTTTTTTGTATAGGCACTTTTATTGATAGTACACACATTAAACTCTAGTCCCCTTCAAAGTTTTCTCCTTCAGCTGCAGTGCCCTTGTTCTACCATTCCAACAATTTCTGGAAGGCCCTACCCCATGGAAGTCCTCTTGTGTGAGCGTGTCAATGACCTTCATCACAGCCTCTTTCATCTCCTCAATTGTCTCATAACGACAGCCTCTGAGCTTAGGGAATAAGAAAAAATCACAGGGAGCAAGGTCTGGACTATAGGGAGGCTGAGGAACTGTCTTGATGCCCACCTTGGTCAAATAATCTGTGACAAGGATGGAGTTGTGGACTGGTGTATTGCCAGGTGGAAATGCCACTGACTCGATTTTAAGAGTGCTGGCCTTAAAACCTCAACATAGTATTCCTTGTTGACTGTCTGTCCAGTGGGAACCCAGTGCATATAGATCATGCCAGTGCTGTCAAAAAAAGGGATCATCCAAGGTTTTTGGGTGGATTTGCTCAGTCTGGCCTTCTTGGGTCTGGGAGAGCCAGTATGCTTCCACCGGAAACTCTGTCTCTTGGTCATAGCAGTAGATCCAGCTTTCATCACAAGTCACAAGAGCATCAAGAACTGTGGGATCTAAATTAATCAGCTCAACCATCTCCCTGCTGTCATGACAACATCTTTCTTTCTGATCTTCTCTGAGCACCCTTGGAACAAAGTTTGTGCAAATCTTACACATATTCAGTTTCTTGTGAATAATTGTGTGTACAGTTCCTACACTGACATCAAACTGTGTACTTATTGTCTCTATAGACACATGACGGTCCTTATCCATGAAATTCTTTATTTGGCCAATCAACTCTGGTCTACTGACTTCCTTACTCCTCCCACGCCTCTCATCATTCCTCACAGACTCCCTGCCTTCCTTGAATCTCTTATACCCCTCAAAAACTGATGCTTGATTCATGCAAGATGGTTGAAAAGCAGTCTGAAGCATTCCATACATTTCTGTGGCATCATTTTTTCCAAGTTGAAAACAGAATTTTATTGTATATCGTTCTTCTAAAGTGTCCTAACGTCCAGATTGCTTTTTTGAAATTCACCAGCTGTGACAATCAGGCTTTAGTAGGGTGTATTCCAATTGCTGCTGTAGCTGTTCATTTGAAATTAAAATCATAAAAATTGGTCAGTCATCTCATAAGATGTATAACAATAACGTACTGAATTTTCAAGAGTCTACGACAATTTTAAATGCCAGTCCAAAAAATGTCTGGAAACCTTTTGAATAACCATCGTATGTATATAATATAATATAATAATAATATAATATGTATGTATATAATATAATACTGAATTGACACAAATCTTCATAGTCTGTAATAATTTGATTCATTTGTACCCAGGTACAATGGATCAACATATCATTTGTACCCAGGTACAATGGATCAACATATTATTTGTACCCAGGTACAATGGATCAACATATCATTTGTACCCAGGTACAATGGATCAACATATTATTTCGGCATTAACTCAATATAGAGAATGACACACAAACCTCAAATCCCTACGACAAGAAATTCAACATGTTTGAAATATTCTTGACTGTTAATCTTTTATTTTGCCATAGTTTTTTGTCTATCATAGTGTAACTCAAGAACAGTTTGAGGCATGTTCACCAAATCTGCTTGTAGTGGCAGATAATTAGTTTTTGTTATGTGTGTTTGCTATTGATACTCTGAAATTCTTTTTTCCTTTTTCTTTTAAAAAACGTTTTTCTTCCCCCAATTTTTAAAGACCCCCTAAATTGTTGGTGCTTATTAATAGAACCTTGGTGCAAGTTTTTATCATATTTTTCATTTTTGAAAATTTCAAAACTTTTAATCTTTTCAACAACTAATTTAGAATAAACTGTTTAGCAATGATTTATAAAAAAAAAAAATCTTAGTGCTACACACCTTTTCCAGAAAAAAATCTATCTTTAACACTTTCATTATAAAAGTTTTTTATTCAAGTTTTCAGTATACAAAAGTATGCTTTGAGTATGATATTTTAAGGGTTAAAATAAGACTGTGACATCAGTGTTCCAATGGAGAAAAAACATTAAATAAGGCATTAAAATTACAATGGACAGTAAGTAAATAAGTAGGATGACCTGAAGGCTCCCATTTCAATAGCTACTACACTGGGGTGTAGGAGAGGCCGCTACTCCTTTTCCTGGGATGCTTTAATTACTCTTAATCCATACCTTATAATCTTGAGTGTGAAGGAGGTATCAAGTATCATTTTTAAGTTTTTAGTATGACACAACCTGGGATTGAACCCCAGTCTCCCAGACCATTGGTAAACATTCCAACTATTATGCCAATAGCCAGTTCCCTATAAATAAGTACACTCCTCAAAATTTTTAGAAAAAATTTCTTCTAAATCAAACATACCAGATTGATTTTAATGTCAACCCATAGAAGGTTATTTGATGCCAAGAGGTTAGGGAAACATATTCATTGTATGTTTATATTTATATCTTTAGATAGTTGCTTTTAAAAAGGTTTTTGTAAGTAGTTGTATGGTTTTAAGTATTCCTATCTGATACTAATATTCTATACACAATTATATGGTTTTGAGTAATTGTTTCTTTCTAATAATATTTTATTTGCACAAGAGGAATTGTGTAAATACATACACTGAATAATGCATCAAGATCTCACAACCTGACAAATTTAGATCATTCAGAGTTCTGAGATGTGCCTTGAGTACGATAAAGATTTAAGTCTTAATTTTCAGTACCAGAAAGACAGCACTTAATACTTGTAAATAAAACTACAGGATTAATACTTGAAAGGGTTGTGAAAGGGTTGTGTGTGAGAGGTGAGTTGGAGATGGAACAGACTGCAACATATGGACCCCAAGTTCCTCTGACTATAGCAGCACTTCTTTCTCATTCTGCTTGGCTGCTCAGCTGGGGGTCCTGAGGGCCCAAGCCCTCTGCTGGGAGCTGGTTCTCACTACCTCAAACTGCAACTCGAACTCCAACTAACTCAAACTATCTGTGGCACCAGGTTATATAATTGTTTGACGCCCACCTGCTTCCCATGGGCGTCACAATTGCACCGAATTCAACCCGTCCACGGTCAAGGTTATATCTTGATATCTTCGACCGGATGCACCTGTTTCTCGATTGACGGCTGGGTCAAAGGTCAATATGTTACATACTCACCTGGCCTTAGCTGGACTGTTTGGCTGGGCCACCTTCGGCTAGGTGAACTGCAACACTGACACCTTTATCCCCTATGTATAGCACTAGACCTTGCTGTCTAGTTCAAGCTATAACCTGGCATCCGTGCCTGGACCAAGATTTGGGTCCAAGAAACAGCTTGGCTCATTAGGCCCACATTGCACTAAGTGGGTCGATGAGCAGCACAGACAAGCAGGGTTCAAGCCTTGGCTTGTGCCTGACCTTCCCCTCCCCTAAATCCCCAGTATAATCGGCCTTTGGGTCATTGACCTTGTGTCAAGCTCTGTCTGGTGGGAGGCAGTGGTAAATACACATACTTGGTTTGAAGTCATATTCTTCAAATGTCCTTGAATATCTAAAAACTGCTATGAATAAGCACAATTAATTCTACAATAGCAAAAGATATGCTAGACAAAAAAAAAAGCTAGAAAGAAATAACTATCTTTCTGATCATGCTGTCTGTGGGGTTTATAATATGCCAACAGTGACTCCTACAAAAAAAGGTGTCCTGAGTATGACATATAAAAATGAGCCTGGTGGTGAGGCTCCATTTCTAGAATTCTGGAGAGAATGGAGTACTTCTTCATAGCAATTACTGCCAGGTCCACTCTAAGTTTGAGTGGTAGCAACTGTTAGGGTCCCTTGTAAGAGTAAAAATATATTTTAAGATTATTAGTATCATAAAAGAATACTTGAAACTAAATAACTATGTATAAAAAAATAGTTACTTGAAGTTTTAATAAAATAATCATTATTTCACTTGTCACAAGTTTTTCACACCAGATTTAGCAGGTGGTTTTTCCCTGGGGGCTGTGTGACAGCAAGTTTTTCTCCAGCCTCCAAGACTCTTCTAAGTATTCTTGATGAACTTAACAATGTTGTGGTCTTCTTTCTCTGATTTCCAATTTCTTTAGTTTCTTTTCCAAGCCCTTGGGGACCATTCCAAGTGGTATCATTGTCACCTTTATGTTCCGCAGCTTTTTCCGCTATTTGACAAAGTCCAAGTATTTGACTATCTTTTCACTTTCTTTTATTTTCATTCTGTGGTCGGCTGGAACAGTAAAACCCTCTAGATGACAAGTTCTTTTCTTCTTGATAATTAAAACGAGGTCTGGTCTTCTGCCAAGGATTGGGTGAGCCGTTTGTACCTCAAAGCCCTAGAGAATTTTATGCGTCTCCTTTTCTAGGACAGATTCTGGTTTGTGCATATACCATTTGTTAGTAAGACCAAATTTGAATGTCTTGCACAATTCTCAGAGGATCACCTTTCCTACCCAGTCAAGCCTCATTTTGTATTCCTTTTATATCAGTTTAATGCATTCATTTACATTTATTTCTATCTCCACATAATCTCCACTTGTTGTGTATTATCAATTTTTGCTCTGATATAATTCATCCTTATGGTATTATTTTGTACAGCAATTAAAAGAGATTCAGTTTCTTCTTTTAGGTTTCCTTCTCTTAGCCATGTCAAAGTTATCTCATGAGCAATTTTTTTGGTTTAGTCGAATTTTATGGCATATCAACTATTGTTGGTTATTTAATGCCAAATTCTATTTTTACACATATATAAAGTATATATAATTTGTAAACTCATTTTGAAGATAACATTTTTAAATAAGCCTGAGCTCATTCTTTTGCACACAGTTAAATGGTTTCAAATATTTCTATTTACTATCAATCATTTGTTTGCACACAATTAAATGGTTCCAAGTATTGCTATGTATCACTCACAATTCAATTAAACATCAGACATTTGTTTACACACACTTAAATGATCAAACAGTTTTATTTTAATTAAATTAAGCATTCCATTTATTTGCACTCAGTTTAAATGTCAAATACTTCTATTTGACCAAAATAGATAAGACCCTATCAGGTGCTACCACTTAGGGCCAGAGTGGATCTGAGAGTGACGACAAAGAGTACTCCGCATTCCCCATTATCAGAGTGTTTAATATCATATCCAGGACACTCGTTGGGGGGAATAGGGAGGACATTTTACTCTTTTGAAGAGATGCGCTCAGAGATGCATTACACCCCCTGCCGAGTGGGCAGTGAGAAGTAAGAAGAATTACTTGAAGATATAATTGTTTAAGAAAGGTTATACTTAGTTAAGTCCAGTGATGAGGCTCCAGTTAATAGTTATTTAAAGCTATAATTGTTTATGAAAGGATTATTATTATTATTATTATCAGTTACTTAGAACATTAACAGTTAGTTTAACGATTGTTGTCATTGGAAATGGAATTGGTGAGCTGAATTCAAATCTAGGACATGGCTGTTTGCCTTTCTCTTTGCACTAATGCATTTGTTTAAACATGAATTCATCTCTCCTGCCAAGCTGTGGGAAAATAATAGGGCAGATTGGGTCTTTAGCACTGGTTAGACAACCAGTCTAGGAGAAAGAAAATTGAATTCAAACTAGCTTTACTTAGTTTGAAAACTGACTTTGTGTCACATTCTGCAGAGGGTTGGCTAAATACATATTTAAACCATATAATTATTATTTGAAATATAACTGTATGCAAAAAACTATTAAATAGGAATAGTTAGTTAAATATTTTATACATAAATTATAAGTATTTAGAATAGTTACAAAATAATTGTTTACAAATAGTTATCATTAGTTACTCATAACTATGTAAGTGCAAAAAAGATGAAAAAAAACTGAATTCAGCATTAAATAACCCAACAAGGTTTGACATACTGTAAAACCAATCAACCAGCCAACATAAGAAATGGGATTTTTTTAGCGATGTATAGAAAAATGACTTGGGTGTTTTTTTGTGCAAGGCTACCCAATATGGAAATAGCACCTGTATACTTACTATATTAGATCCACAATGTGCTGATTTAGAAAAAAAATCAATCATTTATCTATATTATGCCATCCTGTCTGTACTTTGAATAATGAAGTGACAGGTGGATGACATCAAAATTTTTAAGATCTAACCAAGATAAATAAATTAGATTTCAATAAATGTTTTTGGTACATGTTCATATATAAGAAAAGAAATTAGTTAAGCAAAGGATATTTCATTCAACCCTATTCTCATTTAGAAAATTGAATACACATACACACACATAAGTTGTGTATAGTATGGAATGAAAAAAAGAAAAGAAGATTGATTTGTTTTGGCTCAGATGTAACATAATCAAAATGCAAATTATCTAATTACCAAAAATGAATCTCAGCCCTATGGATGGGATGAAAGAGGGAAAACCCCACCACCCCAAAAAAGTAGTGTCCTGAGTACGACATCAAACTGCATCTGGTGGTGAGGCTCCTGTTCTGGTGATCTGTGGAGTGTGAAGTACAAGTCCTCTATATAGTCATTACTCTGAGGTTCACTTTGACTAGTAGTGATAACACCTGTTATCGTCCCATCTAGGGGATCTGCTTGAAATTAGTCACATTTGATAGGACTGTGTGCAAAAAAGAATCTTAAGAAACAGCTACATAAAAAATGTAAATATAAATGTTCAATGAATGCAATTCTCTAACCACTAGGCATAAAATAATCCTAGACAGGTTGACATATCATAGAAATAAATCAACCAAATACTAATCTATGCAGGGGGTAGTTAGCCCTACAAACGGGATGGGTGTACGTGTGTTAATGTCCAAGAGGGATAGTATATTAATACTTTTGATTCACCCCTTATTTTTGAACCTGTGTATATGTAGATCTGTACATGTATAATCATTTACTCTAATTCAGTTATAATTCACTTAAAGGTTTAATCTTGAGTAAATTGAAACACATATTCAAAGTGTTGCAATTTTGTTTTCTATCAGTGTCTTGTGCATTTGTGCCGTAGTATACCATGGGTCTGTGTATGTATACAGAACAATTTGCACCATATAACCCCCACCCAATAAGCAATCTGATTTCGTTTCAGAGATCTCAACATAATATAATAGGAAGCAAGGAGTCTTGCCAATTAAAAATTTACATTTGCCAATCTTGGCGCCAAAGATGAATCTAATGGATTGGTGCCTTAATATGTGATTGGAATCAGGGAAGTCATTCAAGCTTTTTCTTTTTTTTTTCACAGATGTTGGATTTCAAGATGAGGTGTAGGAATTATGCAAGGCCCAAAAGCCAAAATGTCATGTGTATAGTTTCAATTTATTGTGGAATGAAAAAAATAAGTCAAGCATGTAACACACAGGAAATAGTCAGGGATGATGACAAGTAGCGTCTTTGGCACTGATCTTGGTAATTGGTTCAAAAGAGCCTTTGGAATTTTCTGGGTTCTTAGGGAAATGAAAATACTTCATTAAACAGGCTCATTTCTGATTGCAGACTTCCAGTCTGAGAATTCAGGAACCATGGCACATACTTTGTTGCAAGTCAAATTCTTCAAATGTCCTAGCATTTCTAAAGACTACGATTAGAAGCAAAGTTATTTTCATGATAATAATAAAAGTTCCACTAGGAAGAAAAAAAAAAACAAGAAATGACTATCTTTCTAAGATATATAGTTGCATTAAATTACTGAACAATTTAAAAAGTGAAGAATTTAAAAAAAAAAAAAATCAACTTGAATGATGAAGATAAAGAATAAAACAAGTTGTATATGAAGCAACTTATTCTGACAAAGAAAATTTTGTAACTTTTTTCTTTTAATCCCTCAGTCAACTACAGTGAATAAAATACCAGGGTAAAAAGTAAATGATAATAGGAAAGGCTTATAATAAATATGTATTATGCAATATATAATGTGAATCTGTAATAATTAATGTGTATTTGGTAGTTATACATTGGTCTTACTCGAGATGGAGACTGAAGTCAAATCAAATTTCTTAAAAGTAGTAAGATTGGAGAAACATCTAATGCTATTAGTAACCTTGCTTATAGAGATGTGCTTATTATTCACTACAAATTGCAGACTGCTATACTCATCTTAGTCATCAGCCCGGTTGGCTGGGGTTGTAGAATATGCCAACTGCATCTCTGCAGAGGGGTAAGACCCCACCCCCAATAAGTGTTCTGGATATGATGCTAAACTGCATCTGATGGTGAAGCACTAGTTCTGGAGCTTTGAGGAACGTAGAGTACCCTATCACTACCATTACTCCCAGGTCTACTCAAACCTAGAGTAGTAGCACCTGTTAGGGGCCTATTAAATAGAACTATTTAATCATTTACTATATTTGAAACCATTTAACTAGGTGCAAACAAATCACTAATATTAAACTGAATTATTAGTATTAGATAGCAATGTTTGAAACTATTTAATTGTGTGCAAATAGAACTATTAATGTTAGGGAGGAATACTATAATGTTGTTGCAGGTACAGCGAACCCTTTGCAAAGTGGTCAAAAGTGAAAGTGTAGTGAGCCTGTTGCAAAGTGACCGAGCCTTCTGCGGGGCCATTTCCAAAGTAAAGCTATGCTGCAGATGGCAAAAAAGATTGATTTTATTAAATCTATGAAAATAAATCTAATTTGTCAATTCTTACAACAAAAAATCCTCAATAGAGTTTAGTTTGGTTTCTTAATGACATATCAACCTTACTGGGTTAATGCCAAAGCCATCCTTGTAGAAAACCTGTGGTGCTATTGAACCCATATTTTCCAAATATTATACTTTAGTATCAGTTTAAACTTCTAGTTGGTTGGTCGGGTCTTATGGCATATCATCTCTTGTGGGTTATTTCATGCCAAATCCTGTTTATACATATAAACATTAAATATATATAATTTGGGAACAAATAGTTTGTAGGTAACATAATTTAAAAATCAGCCAAAGCTCATTTGTATGCACACAGTTAAATGGTTTTAAGTATTGTTAGCAAACACTAATAATTCTATTTGCATGCAGTCAAATGTTTCAAGTCCTGCATTCTAATACTAATAATTCAATTTAACAGTCATTTGTTTGCACACAGTTAAATGGTTTCCATTAAAGTAAATGATTAAACAAATCTATTTGATTCACAGACGGGACACTAACAGGTACTACCACCCTAAACACTTTCAAGCAAGTTATAGCTTACACACACTTAAATGTTTTCAAGTGTTGCTATTTAACACTAATAATTCTATTCTTTATTAATAATAATCCCTAGTGAAAGATTGAACACTTCTATTAGACCTACAGATGGGACCCTAACAAAGTGGACCTGGGAGTAATGGTAATAAAGGGATACTCCACACTACCCAAACTCCAAGACTTATTACCAGATGCAGTTTAGTGTTATATCCAGGACACCAGTTCTATTTGACTCATAGATGAGTCCCTAACAGGTACTATTAGAGTCAGAGTGTACTTAGGAATAATGGCAAATGAAGGGGTACTCCATATTTCCCAAGGCCCCAGAACTGGAGTTTCACCACCAAATGCAGTTTGGTGTCATATCTAGGACACTCATTGGGAGAGAAAGTCTTACCTCTCTTCAGAAATGCAGTTAGTGCGTTCTAAAGCCCCCCCCCATCTCAGCCGACAAGACTTGTTGTATAACCATGACCAACTATACAAACACATAATACATATACATCTACATATGCATGCAGAATCATAACGATGACACAATAAAGACGCGCGACACAGTTCTTAGAAAAATATACCTCTCACTTTATTTGAAAGGGTTATGTGTGAGAGGGAGTTGGAGACCTAACAGAACTGCAACATATTGACCCTGACTCTTATGGCCATCAGCATTTCTTTCCTGTTCCCCTGTGCTGCTCAACCAGGGGCCTGGGGACCCAGCCTCTCTGGGTGCGGGTTTTCTCTACCGCATCTTATCTCCAACTCGTCTGATCCCCAACTGATTGAATTTCCTGTGCACTGAGTTATACAATAGTTCAACGCCCACCTTCTTCTTGTGGGTGTCACAATTTCGCACTCATTCAACCCGTCCACGGTCAAGGTTATAATATCCTGATATTCCTCGACCGGATGCACCTGTTATTTATACAAATGCATTTCCTATTTTGACAGCCTGGCCGGTTCGGAGGTCAATATGCAACAGACTACTAAATTTCTGAGATGAGGAATTTGTGTGTTGTTACCCAACTCCTCGTAATGTTTAAATCCTCACCATGGAACAATGGTTAATACTGATGATCCAGTTTATTGCTACAGTAATCAGTTTGGTATCACTAGGTGCTCAGCATTTGTAGCCTTATGTCATACTTAGCTAAACTTAGTAAATATCAATAGAGTCTGTGCATATGTATTTACCCAAACTATCCTCCTATGTGCAGAATGTGACACAAGGTCAATTTTTAAATGGATTGAATTCAGAGTTTTCCTTCTTCTAGATTGGTTGCTTTATCAAGGCTCAAGAGCATGAGGAATTATATTATTTAGACTACTTTCCTTACCTTAATTGTTATACCCACTTCATTTTCTCTTATTTTGATCATTAAGTTAATTTTTTTTTTAAATTGTAAATTAAAAATACATCCACCTTTGAAATTACATCTACTTTTACCAAAACTTTTTTTGTGCAAATTAATTTATAGCTGATAATCATTTATTTATTATTATTTGTTACTTGTTTATATTAATAAACAAATAAAAAACTATAATTAGACCAGTGGAAATTCAATGTTTACTTGAAGGAATACAGGATGAGGTAATTGAATAAGAATTGTTCAAGAGATTAAGATTTGACCATGTAGACAAATATCATTTGGGAGGAAGAGCCTCTCAAAGTAGTTTTACTAACAAAAAAAAAAAAGAGCCTCTTTGTTTTGAATCCAGAATTTTCCTTCTAAACCCGTTGACACACCAAGGTTAAAGTACCCAGTCTGCCCCACTATTTACCCATAATCGGAGGGAGAACAGTATTAGAATGATGTGAAATGCAAACTTCAACTGTGTCCATTTTCTACAGCAATAACCATTACACTATTAGAAATATTAAAATTCTATTAAGATTAAATAATTTGTAAAAAATTCTATTATCATATTTGAAATATTACACCATTTTTTTTGTAAATAAATTTTCCAAGTAAGTTTTCTTTATTTTTTTCTTTTACTCATTTCCCTCTTTAGTTCTTTCATTTCTTTCTCTCTTTTTTCCGCTCTTTCTCTTTCTTCCTTCTTTTTTTGACGATATGTTCATGTGAGTGTGTGTGTGTGTGTGTGTGTGGGTCTTGTCCCTCTGCAGAAGATACAATTATGATATTCTTAACCCTACTGACAGGGTGACTGATAATTAGCACACAGTTATATGGTTTCAAGTATTCTGATCTAATACTAATAATTTGCAAGCCATCACATGCTTTCAAGTAACTACTAATAATAATCATTTGTAAACAATTATAGCTTCAAGTAACTATTCTTAATACAAATAATTTGCATACAGTTGAATGGTTTCAAGTCTTTCTATCTAACATTAATCCAGCCCAGTCGACAGGAGCCGTAGAATATACAGACTGCATCGCTGCAGAGGGGTAAGACCCTCACCTTAACAAGCATTCTGGAACATCACTAAACAATCTGATGGTGAGGCTTCAGTAATGCTGGGGCTTTGAGAATGCACTACACCCCTTCATTGCCATCACTCCCAGGTCCACTCTGGCCTGGAGTGGTAGCACCTAATAGGGTCCTATCTATGGGTCAAATAGATCTGTTTGACATTTAAACTGTGTGCAAACAAATCACTTACGCTAAATTGAATAGTTTGAAATAGAACTGATTATTTAACTGTGTGTAAACAAATGACAGATGTTTAATAGAATTGTTAGTGATACATAGCAATACTTGGAACCATTTAACAGTATGCAAAAGAATGAGCTTGGATTTGTTTAAAAATATTATCAACAAAACGTGTTTACAAATCATACATATTCAATATATATGTATTAAGAGGATTTGGCATTAAATAACCTAAAATGGTTGATATGCCATAAATCCCAAACCAAACTAATATTAATAATTCTATTTAATAATAATCACTTGTTTGCACATAGTTACATCATATCAAGTATTCCTATCTAATCCAAATAATTTTCACAGTAATATGATTTAATGTATTCCTGTTTTTTGAACAGATCTATCCTAATAAGTATTTCCACTCGAAGTCAGAGTGGACATTGGTCTTCATTTCTTTCTTTTATTTTTACTTTTCTCTCTCTCTTTCATTTCTTCCTTCCATTCTATTCTATCACTTTCTCTCTCTTTTCTTACTTTCTTTCCTTCTTTCTTATCATATTTGCTTTCTTTTTTCTGACGTATAATATGTTCTTTTTCTTCTTTTTATTTTCTCACAATCAAAACAATTTTCCATTATTTATAAAATGAATATTTCATTGATTTGAAATGAATCAATAAAATATTATGCTTTATGCATTTTCTAAGTTGACGTAATTTTGTAATGTTATAATATTCCAGTTTCAAGTTCCAAAACTAACAAATAAATTTTTTGGAAAAAAGTGGATGTTTGCCTGTAGTGTCAGTTTTATTGAGTTTCTGATTTGAACGGACATAAGAGAAGATATGTTGGTGTAGTTGGATTTGTGTGTGCGTTGTTTACTTTTCTTTGTTATTCTACAAATAACAACTATTAATCAAGGTTTTCATTTTTATTTCTAAAGCAAAAAGGAAATATCATTGAAATGAGAGCATCATGGAAACGGTGCCAAATGAATTATGATTATTCTCTTAAAACAAAAACAGACTCATGATTTATGCCATTTGGCTTTTCGGGAAACAAGTGCAGATTTATTAAAATACAAAATGCAAATCAAGCAAAAGGGCATTAAATTAAATCAAACCAATGTCACAGATTTGAAAACAAAACAAATAAACAACAAAAATTCAAGACAAAGTTCAAACCATTTTCAGTATCTTTATAATACTAAACAAAATTCTTTATATCAAATAACAATGATATTTCTAACACTTGGGTGAGTTAAAAGCCTGCCCTACTATTTACCCATATCTAGAGGGAGAATAGTTGGATTCATACCTTTCATGTATCAACTTCATTCAGGATTTGAACCTGGGTAGCTGAGTCCAATTCCTAAAGCAATAACCATTTAGGCATGAATATGATGTGGATTGGTGGCTCAGTGGTAGAGTTTCAACTCTGCATTCTGTTGTTGCTGGTTCAATCTCCAGTGGGGGAGATCACGGTATGCAATGCTAATGAGACCAAATAAGGTCGAAACAGCTGTCCAGTGTTTCCGTATGTCACAGGCAAGTGTTTGCTGGATTTTCTGGTTGTGTTAATTCAATTCACAATATAATTCCTCTACTTAAAAAAGAAAATGTACAAACATACATTTCAGTGGCCATTTCTCTGTTGCAGCATAAAATAAAAGTGACACATTAGTTCATTTAGATCATAAAATATGTGAATTTACCATAACCCTCCACACAAGTAGGAAGGGACACAAAGTCAATTTTTAAGTGGAGTTTAACAGGTTTGAATTCAGACTTTTCCTTTTCCTAGATTGGTTGGATAATAGATATAGCTTACATTCAATCATACCATCCTGAATATGTTGATGCAAATATCTGGATAAAATGTTGATATTCTGTTCTTGTATATAATATAAATACTTAACTTTTAGGCTTAAAAATGCGGAAAAAAGTGCAAGTTATACACAAATAATTATGGTATATGTAGAAAAATAAATCACAGAATTATTATGGCTTCAGTTAGTTTAATCAAAAATTAATTTTTCTATTTTTATTTACATTGGACTGTTTTATTTACCCATAGACATTTCCACTTCCATTTTGATATACTAGAGTGAGTCAAAAGTTTTGCAATATTTTGGTAACTTTAGGCATAAATCACTAGCTCTAGATGTTTTCATGGAAGTTGTGAAGGTGATAAACCACATTAAACTGTGAGATTTGAAGTTCAAGTGCTACTTGTTGGATTCACCTCTATGGCTTGGAGTACAGCCTCAGATTCTATGA
Organism: Sepioteuthis lessoniana; assembly: GCA_963585895.1. Classification (NCBI taxonomy): domain Eukaryota; kingdom Metazoa; phylum Mollusca; class Cephalopoda; order Myopsida; family Loliginidae; genus Sepioteuthis; species Sepioteuthis lessoniana. The sequence continues at coordinate 4,393,666 of OY757927.1, forward strand.
TTTTAGACCTACTTGACCTTGCCTGATCACCACTCTAATGTGTAGAATAACGATAATAATAATAATAATAATAACACTTATCAGCCCAGAGATTCCAACTAGCATCCAGTAGTCAGACAAAAATAAAACAGGCTGTAACCCAATACAGACCCTATGCTACTACTAAACGAGCCCCTATATATATATATATACACCAATAACTATCCAGGGAATGGACTTGACCACATGCACACAATGGAATGCTCTAATGATCATATAATCTCTCCTTCAGAGCTCAGGAGATTGCATTTCAGATCTAACTCAGTTTGTTACATGACCGAGTGCTGATTTTGATAAACTATCAAACTCAACTATTCAACAAGTTTCTTGTTAACAGAGTAAAAATTTTTTGAACCATCTGGTTACTGTGATCAATTGTGCCTTTACCTTTTGCATAACAACAAATCTTTTTTTTTTTTGTGGCGGGGTGTGTGTGGGTGTGTGTTTTTGTGGCATTATGACCTAGTTCAAACTCATAAATCATAAGTTCCAAAATTAAACTTCACAGCATGTTCAATAGTGCAACTTTCAAATCACACACAGAGTGAAGCAACAAAGAACACGTCAGCACACCAACTAACATGGTACTACCAACTACAAAAGGTACTTAACATGGCTTGAACTGGCTTTGATCAACTGACATAAGTGCCACAAACTAGAATGTGTAATGGTTTGAAGTAAAAAAAAAATTTTTTCTAAAAATGTTCTATCAGTCAAAAACAAAACAAAAACAGATTTCATACATTCTAAAAATAGACCAAAGTCAGACTAATCAACACGAGAGCCTGATTAAAAAATTCTACATTTGGAAATATCACTTGACTCCTTAGGGATATGAATTAACCAATAAAATTAGAGAAAACAACATTTATTTCCAGCAACAACTTAGACTAAAGGGAATGTATATAAAAGGACTGATAGTTTGAAAAAAGTCAGAAAAGAAGAGATAGAGAGAGAGAGAGTATAGTAAGAAAGCAACTCCACCAAAAAGAAAGACAAAATATTCCAGTGAGTAATTTCCTTTTCGTCACCTACAAGCACCAAACCCTCAAACAACTGTTACGGAAAGTTGCTTCCAACACCAAAATAATTGCAAACTAACGACTCTCTCTCTCTTTACCATAACACACATAACCAAAAAAATAAAAGTCAATGTTATTATTTGTTTCTAGTATTTCTGTGTTACTATTATTTCTTATTTGTCAAAATTCTTTCGTCCATTTCATTCCTGAGGCCAAGTTACAACTATTCACTTCATACAAGCAACAAATGTTGCAAAACTTTTGACTCTTCCAAGTAATTACAAAGATTTTTTCTTGAGATCTGAGATGAGTTGATCCAAGATTCAACAATAGAATCAGGGGATATCCTTGTGGTGTAATGGTTAAAGCAATGGACAGCGGAATCGTAGTAAGCGAGTTTGTACTCCAGTTGCGCTATTATGTTCACTTTTGGGAAATACCCTTGGGAAAGGTATGAACCCCCTTATCCTCCCAGGTATGGGTTAAATGGTACCACTACTGTTCTTCTAAAGGGATGTCTTTGGCATTAAATAACCTACAAAGGTTGATATGCCATTAAACAAAGAAACCAAACCAAACAAACATATATATACATATATATCAACAATAGAATCATTTCATCATAATTATTTTAATTGTTTTTAATATCATATTGATTTTATTTCTTTATTAGATTAATCATTATCAGTTATTATAAATGTTTTAGAAGGAATTCTTTACCTAATTTCTATTGTTTTGTTATCATACTAATAAGTATTAATAATAATGCTATTCCGAATTTTTATGAAACATTGTCGGCATTTATTAATTTTTTACTCTTATTTCTTTCATCTTAATTTCAATTGCTTTCTTTACAGATATAGAACATGTAGTAATGTTATCTCGTTAGCCATTGTTCATTTTTACTTGACTCTATTTCACTTGATTTTTATTACACTAATAGTATTAGAACCATTCAAAATCCTCTTGCGAAAACAAAAGATCTTGTAATATTTGAATTTCTGAGATGGGACATTGTCCATTCTCATTAATTCTAACCAGCATTTCTATCATCTTATTTCTCTGGCTAATTAATTGAATTAGATACAATCAAAATCCCAATTCCCAAACTAAAGAAGATCTTGTAACATTATTTGGATTTCTTTGATGAAACATTGTCAGTTATTATTAATTAGTGACTAGTATTTCTTGTTGTGTGAAAGAGAAAGACACTTTTGCTTATTCACCGGCAGCCAAAATCAACAGGAAGGGGGAAAAGAACAACCAAAAATGAAATGAATTATGGGTAGATGATGAAGAAGAAGATAAAATGAGTGGGTTATTGGGGGAAGGCCTTGTTTGTTTGTTTGAGAGAGAGAGAGAGAGAGAGAGAGAGATGGATGTGTTTTGCATCTCCCCTCATGTCCCTTATTAATCTTTCTTTTTTTCTTCTTTTGTCTTCCTGTTGGCGTGTGTCTCCTCTCCATTGCTCTTTCAACTAAAAGATACCCTGAAGAAGACACCTTGTGAATGATTTTTTCGCTTCTTAAAACTGCATTTCTTTGATTTTATTTCTACTGATTTTTATCACATAAATAGTATTAGTCATAATATTATTTTAATTTTTTATTAGATGAACCATTGTCAACCATTATTAATCTTTAACTTGTATGTCACTAAATATTAATTTGAGTTGCTTTTCCTTGCAATGACTAAGACTGTTTTTTACACCAGTTAGGAAACATTATGAATCAAAAATAAAGAGTAAGCTCTAGGTGAGATCAAAACATTTTATATTTTTTATCATAAAATTCATTGGGTCATCTCTTCTTTGACTGTTAAAATGACTTGCGGAATATGAAATAAACCAAAGATTCAAATATCATGTTTCATGATAGGTGCATTCTCACCTGTTTTATAGAACTGTATTGAAAATAAGAAAGAAATTGTTGGGCCACAACAATTGATTGATTTTAACGGCATGTCAACCTGTCTTAGGTTATTTCATGCTTTGAGGTTAGGGAATCACATTCATTGTACACTTATATTTATATTTTTTGTGTAGATGCTTTTCAAGAGTTCATTTTTTTTGGTGCACATGGCCCTATTGAATATGAATGATATTTAAACAAATCTATTTGACCTATAGATGAGACTCTAACAAGTACTACCACTCCAGATCAGAGTGGACTTGGGAGTAATGGCAATGAAAGAATATTCCAGCCGGCTGGGGCTGTAGAATACACTAATTGCTTCTCTGTAGAGGGGTAAGACCCTCCACCCAATGAGTGTCCTAGATATGACACTAAACAATTTGATGGTGAGGTTCCAGTAATACTGGAGCTTTGGGGAATGCGGAGTACCCTTTCACTGCCATTGCTCCCAGGTCCACTATGGGTCGAGGTGGTAGCACCTGATAATGGTCCTATTCATGGTTTAAATAGAACTAAACCACGGTTTCTTGAGTTTACTGATTTTTGCATTTAAACTGCATATTTATGCTAAACTGAATTGTTTAAAATAGAACTGTTTTGACATTTAAACTGTGTACTTATACTAAACTGAATTGCTTGAAATAGAACTGTTTTGACATTTAAACTGTATACTTATGCTACACTGAATTATCTGAAATAAAACTGTTTTGACATTAAGTCTGTGTATTGTACACCAACTGCACCTCTGCAGAGGGTTAAGACCCCACCCCCAATGTGTGTCCTGGATATGACACTAAACAATCTGATTTTGAGGTTCCAGTGATGCTGGAGTTTTGGGGAATGAGGAGCACCCCTTCACTGCCATGGTTCCCAGGTCCGTTCTGGCCCAGAATGATAGCACCTGATAGGACCCTATCTATAGGTTAAATAGAACTGCATACTTATGCTAATTAGAACTGTTTGACTAAACTGAATAACTTGAAATAGAAATGTTTTTGACAATTAAACTGTACTTACATTTACACTGCACACTTATGCTAAACTGAATTGTTTGAAATGGAACAGTTTTTGACATTGAAACTGTTCTTACACTAAACTGAATTGTTTAATATAGAACTGTTTTGACATTTAACTGTGTGTAAACAAAATCTGTATTTATGCTTAGCTGAATTAGAACTGTTTGAATAAACTGAATAGCTTGAAATAGAAATGTTTTTAACAATTAAACTGTGAACTCATGCTAAACTGAATTGTTTTAAATAGAACTGACTATTTGCAAAAAAAAAAATGGATTTGGCATTAAATAACCTACAAAGGTTGATATGTCATAAAACCCAATCAATCAACCAACCATCCATACTTCCCATAACTTGAGCCTCACTATCAGATACAAATTAGTATTGTAAACAGGATAACCCTTTTTTGTGGTGGGGTAGGGGGGTCTTACCCAGCTTCTGGGAATAAAATCAGTGTTCTTTAAGCCCAACCATGTAACACCCTAACTAGGTTGAACTAATCACAATGAGTCAATCCTGTGTAGAGAACAAGATTGACCATTTATTATGTCTGACAAACTTTTATGGCAAAAAAAGGGGAATTATTTTTGCCAATATTTCCACAACTAAGTCTTACATTCACACACCTAACAAAAAAAGAACTTGTACCTGTCGAAGGAAAAAGCAAACATAAATGCTATTTAATTTTTTAATTTTTAAATTTTTCCACCTTGAGCATAATTAACGCAATCTAAAATTAAATTGTACATTTTTATCAACTGGTGCCATTTTTGGAAATCACTTCTGCATTCCAAGATTTGTCTTTGGAATGAAGAAACTAATCAATATTCCAGGCAATTTATGGCAAGTATAAAAATATAATTGGATTTGTTTACAAGGCATCAATTAAAATTTGAATTTTACAATTTCTCTCACTCTCTTCATAAATACAATTTCTCTCTCTCTCTCTCTCTCTCTCTCTCTTCATAAATACAATTTTTCTCTCTTCGTAAATTTGGTTAACATGTTAAAAACACAATGGATGTAACTAAAAATTATGTAAATTTTACCAGTCATTTATGATAGTTTTTTGTCCAATCAGTTGCACTTAGAATACATCAACTGCCTCTTCTGCAAAGGATTGTTTAATGGCATATCAACCCTTGTGGGTTATTTAATACCAAATCTTGTTTTGTTGTACATATATATCATTTGTAAGTGAATAGTTTGCAGGTAGATATTTTGGATTTTAAATGAATTGTCAGAGTACAAGATAGAAGTTACTAAACAAGTTTGTTTTACAAATAATTCTTTTAGATGGTCTTATTTTGTTGCCATATCTTATACTTATTTTTAAATATATATCTGATTTGTAACTTTTGGTATGATTTTATTTCTCAAAAGAATGATAAAATACTATCCATGTTGACATTTTCAAATAGACCTTTTATATTATTTGCATTAAAAAACATTTTCTGATGAGAGTGAAAGCTTTACATTCTATGAGGAAGTGCTTAATATTGCAAAGTGTTTGATATGTTACACACTGTGGTTGTTCCTGTTTGAGTGCCTAAGTCTTGTAAAGCCAATGTACAAACAGGCCAGTATTACTTCTTCCTCTTAAGACTTTCAATATTCCAGCTTCCATTCTTCTAGTGTTGGTTTAATTGATAATAATTTGTTTGCTGTACTGCTATTCCAATATTGTTGCCATTTTTGCTTAAGAAATCTTTTTATTTGATTCTTTAGGTCAGTATATGGGACCTTCAAGTTTGGGTCAATTTCGTTATTCGTGACATATTTTTCTGCTGAATCAGCTTTGTCATTTCCTGTTATTCTATCATGACTTAGGATCACAATCTCTTTTGACTCGGATATTGAATTCAGTTTATATATAGCTTGACTATTAATGGCTTATCAAGTGTTTTGCTTTTTAGTGCAATTAGAACCAATAATGAATCAGAAAATATAATCAATTTTGTTCGTATTTATGAAAATAATGTTGAGTGCTAAATCTATGGCACAAATTTCAGCACTGAAGATGGAGGTTTAATTTGGGTGGTGTTTCTTGATTATTTTCTCCTGACATATTACTGCACATTCTGTTGTGTTTTCATGATTTAAGCCATCTGTATAAATAGGCATGTGACTGGGATTGTTGTCTTTAATTTTATCAAGTTCCTCTTTAAATTTGAAAGGATGTGTATTTGATTTTTGGAATCTGCATAAGTTTAATATTACTTTTGGAGTTTGTATTGTCAAAAGTAACTGGAGTGATACTGTTGCCAGTCGTATTTTTGATTCTTTGTTAAGGGGTTCCATTTGAAGCCCCAATGGTCTGAGGGCACTTTCGTTTTGTTGATAGAGGATTCTATTTTGTGGGTAGAACAGAGACAAAATTCAGTGGACAGGATTTTAATTTTGTGCACTATTGTAATGCTAATTTTTCCTATCTAAGCTTAGGGGTTGTTTCATTAGCTTCTGCATATAAACTTTCGATTAGTGAGATCTTGAAAGCACCAAGCACCAGTCTTAGGCTGTGGATTGTAGGATTGAGTATTTTAAAATATGATTTTGTTATCAATCTATATCCAATGCTTCCATATCTATTTTTGATCAAATTAAAGCTCTTCAAAATTTTTCTAAGGTTTGTTGGTTTGCTCCTCATTGAATGTGCACCAACACATGGCATAGCTGTATTACTTTGCTATTTTTTTTTAGATGTTTCAAGGTTTCATTTGGTTTGGTTTGGTTGGGTTTCTTTGTTTTTAATGGCATATCAACCTTTCTAGATTATTTAATGCCAAGGCTATTCTCTTAGAAGAACAGTAGTGGTACTATTTAACCCATAGCTGGGAGGATAAGGGGGTTCATACCTTTCCCAAGGGTATTTGCCCAAAAGTGAACGTAATAGCACAACTGGAGTTCGAACTCGCTTATTACGCTTCCGCAGTCCATCGCTTTAACCATTACACCACGAGGACACCCCCTTAGATGTTTCAAGTTGAGAATGAATGTATGTTTTTTTGTTGAGTATTACACACAAAAACTTATGCAGAGCTACCATTGGTATTTCAATCTCTTTGAACCATAGAACAGGATCATTATGTAATTTTCTCTTCTAGCAAAAGAGTATGCATTTAATGTTTTAGTTTTTAAGAATCTAAAACTATTTTCAGTTGCTCATTTGTTAATCTTATCAAGGTACTGCTACAATTTAGGTTCAATGGTATGCCTTTATTTAGATCTGTAGTAAATGAAGAAGTCATCCACATATGGGTATCCTTCTAATTCAGGAATTAGGCTATTGACAATATCATTCATTTTTTGTGGAAATGAAAGTGAGACCAATGGTAGCTTTCGACAAAACAGGGTTCGTTTGTGTCTGGCGTGCAGGGCAGTAATCTGATCCGAGGGAAGAAACACCGCCATTACGGTGTGAAAGAAAAGAAAAATACTCACCACTGTTTCAATAATCCACCTTCAGCCCATTCTAAAGGAAAAAAGAGAGGGGGCCCCCGAGTGGAATTTTTATAGGCTGAGGAAATGGATTATGGGTAGAGTGGCGTGAATAAAAACTGACTCGTTTTTTTTTGCGGTAAGTTGCTCGGCAAGAAGCAGAGAAAAGGAGAAACAGGAAAGAAGGTGGAAGAGGAACGAAAGGAGAAGCACAGAGAGAGAGAGAGAGAGAAGAGGAGAGTGAGGAAGAGAAGGAGGAAAGTGGAGTAGGAACGCAAAGAGGGAAGTGGTGTAGCAAGAAACCAGCAAGCATTTTAGACTGAAATCTAAAGGTCCCTGGTTCAATCCCGGGTTCAACACTCAGGGAGATCATCCACCCCAAAACTACAAGCTATTTCGGCATAATGGGGGACAGGTTTGACCTGAAATTAATTCCAGAATTTGATGGCTCGACCTCAGTACTTGACTGGGTGCAAAAAGTGGAACTGCATTGTCTCTTGTCTGGCGTAAAGAGCATTGAACATGTGATTACTCTGCATCTGTCCAGCGGGGCTTTCGCTGTGTATCAACAGCTCAGTGCTGAGGAAAAACAGAATTATGAGAGGATCAAGGCAGCACTATACAAAGCGTTTGCTATTGACCCCGCCACTGCCTGGGAGCAATTTGAGGCAAGAACATTACATCCAGGCGAAACTGTGGACGTCTATTTGGCCGAGCTGAAGAACCCGATGTCTTCACGAGACGAGCTGTCTTCTCCCTGTGTGGAAAACTTGTGCGGCACCTAACAGTGTGTGGATAGACTCGTGCGGCAACAGGCACCATAAAAAGGAGGGCAAGCGCAGTCACCAAAGGCTGGGATGATGAAACAACGGACGATCTGTTGGCTCGCATGGTGAAGGAGACCATCGCAAGAGTAAAACAGGATGAGCCCGCAAAAATAGACTGGTGCATGCAGGGAGACGAACTGAATGTGTGGGTGGATGCGAGCTCTCTGGCGATTGGTGTGTTGTTGGAGAAGAATGGAGCTGCGATTGAGGATGCCTGCTGGTTGCAACCGATGAATGATGCTGCTCACATCAACCTGGCAGAGCTCGATGTGGTGATGAAAGACGTCAACCTGGCACTCTAGTGGAAAGTCAGGAAATTACGCATACACACTGATTCGGTATGCATGTACCACTGGATATCGGACACACTGACAGGCATGGCCAGGGTGCGCACCAAAGTGGCCAGCGAGATGCTGATCAGACGGAGGTTGGAGACCATAAGAAAGCTGGTAACAGAGTACAATCTGTCTGTGGATGCGGTATTTGTCACCTCAAACTGCAACCTCGCTGATAGGCTCACTTGGGTGCCAGAGATGGTATGACGCCATGTAGAAAGAAGCTGGGCCAGTACCGTTACTATGTGCTGCCTCTGTTGAGGTGGCGGACAAAATCAGGGAAATACACCACGACAGTGGGCACCCCGGAGTGAGACGGATATGCTATTTTGTGCAACTGACCAATCCGTCAGTGTCAAAAAGTGCAGTGAGAGCCGTGGTCAAGGAATGCCAAACATGCCAGTCAATCGACCCCGCCCCAGCTAGATGGCGGAAGGGTCGGCTGGGAACAGACACGAATTGGAGCCGACTGGGTATGGACATAACCCATTATGGCAGCCAGCACTTCCTCACACAAATAGATTGTGGACCGACGAGGTTTGCAATCTGGTGCCCGTTAGTAAGACAGGACTCCTCCAGTGTCATCCGTGAATTGGAGTCCATATTTTACGAAAGGGGACCGCCTGAAGAGATCCTCACGGACAACGACACAGCCTTCTGCAGCATGGAGTTAGGCGTTTCGTAGACGAGTGGGGGATCAGGCTCAGACACCGAAGTGCGTATGTGCCGAGTCACAACAGCATAGCAGAGCGGTGCTACTGAAGCGTTAAGAGGATTGCGGCCAGGAAGGCGTGCACTATCGCGGAAGCACTCTATAGATATAATGCAACACCAAAGGATGCTGTGACTGCTGCGAGCGCACCCGCCAATGCAATCCATCGCTACCGAGTGCGCATCAAGGGCATTGATGCATGTCTGCCTGATTGGCAAGGAACAAGAGGGCCGTATGAGTTAGGGGACACCGTCTGGGTGAAGCCTCCGAATAGCCGGTGCACCACCAGTTTTCAAAGGGGACGAATCATCGGCATCGTCAGTGAGCAGGCCGTGTTGGTCGATGGTACTCCACGCCATGTCAGGGACATCTGTTGGCGAGTAGCGGCAGTGGTGAATTATCCAACGATAAACTGAGGATCCGACCTACACCCCGCGAGCCTGATGGTCCGACTGCAAACCCCGACGCTGAAGCCGATGCCACTTTTGAGAGCTCAGATGAAGAAGTCCAGACAATCCCCCTTCGTAGGAGTGCCCGCAACAAACGACCACGTCTGCAATGCCACATGTTTGATCTTGAGACCAGGGGGGAGTGTGGACATGAAAGTGAGACTAACGGTAGCTCTCGACAAAACAGGGTTCGTTTGTGCCTGGCGTGCAGGGCAGTAATCTGATCCGAAGGAAGAAACACTGCCATCACGGTGTGAAAGAAAAGAAAAATACTCACCGCTGTTTCAATAATCCACCTACAGCCCATTCTAAAAGAAAAAAGAGAGGGGGCCCCTGAGTGGAATTTTTATAGGCTGAAGAAATGGATTATGGGTAGAGTGGCGTGAATAAAAACCGACTCGTTTTTTTTTTGCGGTAAATTGCTCAGCAGAAGCAGAGAAAAGGAGAAACAGGAAGGAAGGTGGAAAAGGAACGAAAGGAGAAGCATAGAGAGAGAGAGAGAGAGAAGAGGAGAGTGAGGAAGAGAAGGAGGAAAGTGGAGTAGGAACGCAAAGAGGGAAGTGGTGTAGCAAACCAGCAAGCACTTTAGGCTGAAATCTAAAGGTCCCTGTTTCAATCCCGGGTTCAACACTCAGGGAGATCATCCACCCCAAAACTATATTTTTATGGTAAAGAAATACTGCTTTGTTGTACTCCTTGATTTTTTAAGACTGAGAGAATTAGTCCAAACCGGACTTTGAACCTTCTGCTATAAAAGAAGCCATTAATGAATTATGCCAATCTACCCCTCACGCCGACAGTGTATTGATCTCTCTGAACACTATATTTCCTTCTATCATAAACTTTCTCCAGGTCAAAGAAGATTGCTGTGAAGTGTTTGTTATGAATATCTCCACAGTTTTTCCTTTTAGGCTTGTATTTTTGTTAACCCATGTTGTATTGTGGCTATTAGTCACCCAACAGAATCAAAAGTTTGGGAATTTGCTGTATCAGATTATGGGGTCATTTTTGTTTATAGGGTCATGTAAAGAGATGTAAAGTTGCTGACCTTAGTTGAGGGGGACCCGAAAGCTCCCTTTTTAATAGCTACCACACCGAGGTGTAGAGGAGGATGCTACTCCTTTCCCTGGATTGCTCCACTTTACCCTTGATCCTTACCTTATAAAACTGAGAGTTAAGCAAGGCGGCATCAAGTACCATTTTTTGAGTCTTTGGTGTGACTCGACCTGGGATTGAACCTGCGTCTGCTGGGCCATTGGCGAACACTCTACTCATTAGGCCAATGGACTGTTTGAACATATATTGATAGTTTCATAGAGAGTTGCTCTAACAGCAATTGCCTGAAGATTTGTAGTTATATTGATTTGGCTGTATGAAAATCCTTATAAGGATTGAAGTTCCTCTCGAGGCTATTCAAACTGATTCATATATAGTTATATATCTGACTTTTTTTTCTTTTATTTTATCATCTTGTTTTAAGAAAGTTTCAGGTAGACTAATTATATCTGGACATGAGTCAGTTAGAAACAGTAAAAGTTCATTAAAATTTGCTTTAACTTGGGACAATTCTACTGAAGTATTCTGTTGTTTGGGTTTGATGGCATATCAACCTTTGTAGGTTATTTAATGTCAAATATATTTTTTATAATTTTAATCAGTTCTAACTCAAACAATTTAGCTTAGTTTGAGTAAATACAGTTTCAATATCAAAACAGTTCTATTTCAAATAATTCAGTTTAGCTTAAGTATGCAGTTTAGTTCTATTTGACCCATACATAGGACCCTATGAGGTACTACCACTCTGGGCCAGAGTGGACCTGGGAGCGATGGCAATGAAGAGGTGCTCCGCATTCCCCAAAGCTCTAGCATTACTGGAACCTCAACATCAGACTGTTTAGTGTCATATCCAGGACACTCGTTGGGGGGTTCTTACCCCTCTGCAGAGGTGCAGTTGGTGTATTCTACAGCCACAGCCGACTGGGCAAGAATTATTCTATGTACTATGGTTGGTTATATATATATATATATATATATATATATATATATATATAAACTTTGTGTGTCATTTTTTGTTCTATTTTTATTGGATTTATATTTTTTCTATTTCCATCATTTTCTTTGGTTATTTTACATCTCTTTTTGATTTTGATATGACCCTTATATTTTGTAGTTTCTTTAGGTTGCATTTTCTATTTGGGGAGCTGTTTTTCTGGGAAGTTTTTTTTGGTAAATGTTTGTTTTTCCAGTAAACTTTCAGTGAAAGTTATATCTTCAGAAGGAACTGGAGGGTGGATATATCTTCTGGGGGGTGCCTTTATCTTCAGGAAAGTAGATATATCTTCTTGATTTTTGTTTGATTATGTGGGAGATTTAAGAGTAATTTGATTAGGATTTGAAATATTTTTTAGTTAAAAACATTTTTGCTGTGAAAACAGTGATTCTGGATTCTTAATTTGTTCAGTTATTTTTTGTTTTTTTTATATATATATTTTCCTTTTATTTCTGATAAGAAATTTGGCCAGTTTTCTGGTCTCAGCTGTATTACTTTCTCTATAAGAATTTCAAATTTTTCTGGCAGACTGGTATTTTTTAAATGTGATTCCTGTGCTACACTTGCATAGGGTCACTCTCTCTGATATATATATATCTATCCACAATTTTCCAAGCCTATTAAAATGTGATGTTTCTTTTACATTTTACCTTCATCATCTTTTTACTTTTTATAAAACTAGCACACGCAGGAGGAATATGCTGAGTGGTTTTTGTGACAATTCCTACTGTTGTATTCTCAGTCATATTTCTCTTCTGTGTGGTCTGAAATTTTTTTGCTACACTTCATGCATGTTGGATATCCCAAGCACTTGTCCTTCTGGTGGCCATATTTTTGACATTTAAAACATTGCAGAGGAATATGAATGTACAGTTCCACTCTTTCTATTGTATAACCTATTTTCACAACCTTAGGAATCGTAGAGATGTTAAAGGACTTCTTTTGTGCATACTAGTTCATTTATTTGATGACTTATTTACATTGCCCATTTCATGAATATGAGGAGCCTGTCGGATCGAACCATAGACAGAAATCAACATAAAGTTTTCAACGACTTCAAAGTGATTATTAGCTAAAGTCTATCTTTTAACTATCTAGAATTTTAGTCAGCTGATTTTGACTTATCCAATGAAAGGTAAGTTTTCAAATAATCTAAGAGTCATCACCTACTTATTACACTGACTAGATCCAACAGTTTTTGCAATGATTTTAAATCTTTAAAAACTATTTGCACAACATACCAAGTAATAAAAAAAAGTGAAGTTAGCGATCATAGTCGTAGGTCACCAGAAGACTCCCTTTTCACCACGGTACAGGGGAGGGTGCGACTCCATTCTCCGGATTGCTCTACTTTACCCTTGATCCTTATCTTATAATGCTGAGTGTTAAGCAAGGCAGCATCAAGTGCCATTTTTTGAGTTTTTGGTATGACCTGACCTAGGATTGAACCCCAGTCTCCTGGACCATTAGTGAATACTCTACTCATCAGGCCAATGACTTGGTATGCCAAGTAATAGATACTCTTAATTTCTTATTCAACGTTAGTAGCTCACTTTTGTAGGTAAATATATTTACTTTTGAGAAAAATTTAGTCAAATTTTAGCAGGGTTAGTTTGGTTTTTAATAAAGCCCAAATTGGTAGTTTGGAAAAAAGTTAAAGTTCATATCATCTGAGAATAATTACAAAAACTATCAACAAAAGAAATGGTTATATTCAACAAAAAAACAGGTTATTAAAAAAATAAGATTGAAATGAATAATAAAACAATTATTAATTTCCAATCTTATTTTTTCTAATTACCTACTTTTTGATAACATGAAAATCTAATAGAAAATAGAAAAAATGTCCCCTATTGGTGAAGTTAAGATATGATGACTGTGGAATCCAGATTATATAATTATTGCAGAGGAGTAAGTCTCCCTGCTCACAAAGAGGGGGGGGCTGGATATAATGCTAAAGTACATTTGGTGAAGAGGCTCAAATACAAGAAGGGGGGTGTCCTCGTGGTGTAAGGGTTAAAGCGACGGACTGTGGAATCGTAGTAAGCGAGTTCATATTCAAATCGCGCTATTATGTTCACTTTCAGACAAATACCCTCGGGAAAGGTATGAACCCCCTTATCCTCCCAGCTATGGGTTAAATAGTACCACTACTGTTCTTCTAGGAGAATGGCTTTGGCATTAAATAACCTACAAAGGTTGATATGCCATTAAACAAAGTAACCAAACCAGTTCTAGAGATCTGGAAATGAAGAGTATCCCTTCATTACCATTACTCCCACGTCCACTTTGACCTAGAGAAGTAAAACCTGTTAGGGTTCCAGCCTTGGGTCAAATAAATCTGTTTAAAAATGACTCATTTTTGATAGGAATAATTGATGCCATATAACTATAAATTATTCATGTTACTTTCATTGATTATTAAGAATTATATTAGTTACTGAAAACAATATAACAATATGCAAACAAATGACTATTATCAAATAGAAATAATTACTTGAAACCATATAATAGAGTAGCGTTTTTTTTTTTTGAGAAATATGCATTAGATTGGTAATATGAGTATAGCTTATTGACAAACGGGGAGGGAGATCTAGGCAAATAAATATGAGTTAATCTGTAGCAAATGATTTCGGGAGCCAAATAGATGGGAGTTTTTCTTCTTTTTTTTTGCTTCGAATAAGGGTATAAGGTAAGAGTTAAAGACTGACTGAATAGTTAGAGTAGGGGCTTATTTCATGTTAGTTTGGAAGTATTAGTATAGGATAGATTTGGGGTGGGATATGTGTAAGTCTGGTTAAAGTATAAATCATGGACGTGGACGAGTAATAAGAATACCATCTTACCTCGGTACCGAATCCGGAAGTAGTCAGCCGAAACCGGATGAGGTAAAGATGGTATTATATAGTAGAGGAGTGTGAAATGCCCTGTTTTTTATTGGCTGTTACTGAAGGACAGATGTCTATAAGAACGGCCGAAGTCTGGCCTTATTATTTTCTTTTTTGCTTTGGAAGAGGTATGAGCATAGCACGTCGTGATCAAGGAGGCGGCTGGGCTCTTCCAGAGTCATGCCGGGGTTTCTGTTGGAGCCGATATGATGCAAAAAACCCCAAAATCGGCGATGAAGACAGTGCATCACTGAAGACCTACCTTAATGCATTTAGGATGTATGACTGAAAAGTTACTTAAAACAATATAACAATATGCAAACAAATGACTATTATCAAATAGAAATTACTTGAAACCCTATAATTATTAGTATTAGATAGGAATACTTAAAACCATACAACTGAGTGCACATTTTTTGCATTAGATAGGAAAACTTCATCTCATATAGTAAGTAAAGTTGGCAACCTTAGTCGAGGGCAACCAGAAGGCTCCCTTTTCAATAGCTACTACACCAAGCTGTAGGGGAGGGTGCTACTCCTTTCTCAGGATTGCTCCACTTTACCCTTGATACGGACCTTATATTGCTGAGTGTTAAGCAAGGAGGTATAAAGTACCATTTTTAGAGTCTTTGGTATGACACGATCTGGGATTGAACCCAGGTCTCTCGGACCATTGGCAAACACTCTACCAACTAGGCCAATGAACCGGTTCATCTCATATAACTGTATGCAAAAATCTCAAGAAACAACAATAAAAAAAATGTAAATATAAATGTACAATAAATGTAATTCCTAACCTTTTGGTATAGAATAACCCTAAACAGGTTGACATGCCGTTAAAATCAATCAATCAATCAAACAAACAATACAAAAATTAGTTAACCCATTATGAAGAAACCTCTACATTTGTCAAATTACAGAGCAGGCTACTCAGAAATTTGTATAAAGCTTTTTATTTAAAAGGGCAAAGGTCAGGTTCATTACCTGATGTCTAAGGTGTCAAGTAATTTTAAGCACTGTCCTCAATCATGGATTCATGCCTGAGGGCAGACAATTAAAAAAACCATTTGAGGCAGAAAGAACTAGTTGATTTAAAGCTACTATTTTATATGAAACCCAGACCAACAGATGGCAGTTTTAGATATCATTAGTGAAAATATATCAACCATGTTTATTTATTTATGAATGGACTCTGCTAGTGAGGTTTAGAATATGCTGAGAGGGTAAGACCTCACCCACAGGAAAAAAAAGGTCTCCTAGGTCTTAAAACCATATAAGTATAAGAAAACAAATGATTATTATTATGAAATAGGAATAGTTATTAAAACCATATAATTGCATTTAAATTATTAGTATAATATAGGAACACTTGAAATTATCGTAACTGTGTGCAAACAAATTATTATTATTATTAAAGTTATTTATAATTGCTTGAAAAAAGACTGATTTCAGCATTAATTAACCTAACAAGAGTTGATATAAAATCTATCAATCAACCGACTGTTAATGAATGACAAAACCAATTCATTTATTGAGAAGCGTAATTTGAAAAATGATGTTTTTCCTGCTGATAATCCTGAGGAAATTCCCCAGCTGAAACTATCATATCTTATCATCCTCATAGAAACACCATTGGATTTAGTATAGAATTTACATGTAATCATCAAATACAGTCACCAGAGACTCAGATTGTCATGTAATATTTGTGTTCAACATAACAGGAAAACCAAGTTACAGAAGGAGTAGTGGTCTTGGTAGCATAGTGGATAATGTGCTGGACTATGACATCTTGATAAGCAAGTTCATACTCCTGTCACATATAACATTTACTTATGGACTAATACCCTTGGGAAAAGCATGAATTCCCTTATCTCCTAGCTGTGGGTTAAATAGTACCACTGATGTTCTATAAGGATGGATTTGACATTAAATAACCCACAAAGGTTGATATGCCATTAAACGAACCAAATCATAGATAAAAGAAAAAGGTCACATTTTAAAGGAACAGTGTTCATATATATATATATATATGGAGAAATGTTAGATTTTGGTGAATCTGACAAGATGATAAAAATAAATGGAAAAGTGGATAAATCAAACACTTACAACGGGTTTAATAGTAATATTTAATTCTTTATTTAAGGAAGGTCTTCAGAGTAAAAAGTTTTAGGTTTTCTACATCAATTGAGGAAATATATATATATATATATATATAAAGAACTTAAATATTTTAAAATCTCGCCTTCTTTCTTTTGTTTCATAACTAATAGTTTCATATGCTTTCTATAACAGTGAAAACAATTGCTAGATGAAACTTTTTTAATTCAGGTTTGGTTTCTTTGTTTAATGGCATATCAACTCTTTTTAGGTTATCTAATGCCAAAGCCATTCTCCTAGAAGAACAGTAGTGGTACTATTTAACCCATAGCTGGGAGGATAAGGGGTTTCATACCTTTCCCAAGGTGAATGTAATAGCGCGACTGGAGTACGAACTCGCGTACTACGATTCCGCAGTCCATCGCTTTAACCATTACACCACGAGGACATCCCCCTTTTTTTTAATTCAATAAACAGTTTGATAAACTTTCATTGAATGAAAATTATCTTCTAATATCCAAGTGTCTTCAATTGACCTTTATACGATCTCTGCTATCATAGACACCTGGCACTGACCTATATATATATATATATATATATATATATATAGTGTAACAGAAATTAATAAATTAAAACTAATAGATCCATGCTTTTGATATTATCATATTTACCAACCCCTCAGCTCAGGCAGGATATGACACAAGGTCAATTTTTAAGTGGCGTTTAACAGGTTTGAATTTAGAGTTTTCCTTCTCTTAGACTAGTTGCCTCACCAAGCTTGAAAAACCCAGTCTGCCCTACTATTTACCTATAGCTGGAGGGAGAATAATTGGATTCATACCTTTTCCAAGAGTATTAGTGTTACGTGAAATGCAGTTAGTATTGTCCAAGATTTGAACTCATGTCGCTGTATCCATTTCTTATGACGATAACCATTACATGACGGGCACCTCCATGCTTTTGATATTATCAGCCAATATTATGTTCTGAAGAACTGTAAATATTACAAGAGATTGGTACATTGAAAGCATAGAATGTAAAATGGAATCAAATTTACACTACAGAAGATCTGAGAAGTCCGAAGAACAAGAGACTTACAAAGATATCTTTGAAAAAACAAACAATCTACTGCCTATAAGATACCAAAAAAGCCTATGTATGAGTTATAGCGGTGTTGCCATAAGCAGAGTGATAACCAATTTTCATATATAGCTGTTTTGTTTTGTCTTATTTTCATATATAATGGCATTTTGTTTCATTTCATTTATTGGTATTACTGACACTCAAGAGTTTCCAAAGCTAAATTCTAAAAATTTGAATTTAAAATCAATAATGGTTGCTCAGCTGTTGCTAATATTGATGGGGTGATAAGTCATCTAGTAGAAACATATTTTCATGTTTGCATTTTGATATCAACTCTTACTTTTTATTCAGAAGATTTTGCTTGTTTGACAGGAAATTGTAGGATTTGTCAGGTCGGGTAAGGCAATTAGTTGCGATAGCTAAGCACAATTGGTTGTGAAAACAGAAAGCTAAGCATTGCCGAGACTGAGGAACGGGAGCTATTTATGGTGCCTGGGAGCATCTCATTGTACACAAGTGGACGATTCTATTGTATGGGTTGTGGTTGGCTGCTGGTAAGTGAGTGAAGGTATTTCATTATATAAACCAGCTTCAGTTTAGCCTTGTAAGAAAGACTGCACTGAGCTACGGCCTGCCAGCTGGACGCTTCACGGAGGTATGTGTTATTGTTATTCTACAGAAACGTTAGCCATTTTTTCTCTAAACAAAAGATACATTGCTTTGATATGTTACCATATGCTGGTGAAGTTTTTCTTATTTTCCATTATATTGTTTTTGAGCATATTTCTCATTGGTGATCAATGATCTATAGAAATAGGTCTTTAGTTTCCAAGATGCTTCTGTTGCACCAGTGTAAACTTTTTTGATCTTGAAATTTTTAAACAATGTGTACACACACACACACACACACACACATATATATATATATATATATATATATATATATATCAAGTTAGGATAGTGTAGACAAAGTTAACAGAGCTTAGTAACAGAGTTTCTTGCCAATGCAATAATCAGACACTAGGTCCATTGATCAAGAAACTTAGAGTAAAGATGCACAGTAAGAACCTTTAAATACAGTAATGATGCATAGTAATGAGGAACCTTTAAAAAGAGTAATGATGAACCTTTACATACACTAAAGATGAACCATTAAATAGAGTAATGATGCACAGTAATGAGGAACCTCTAAATACAGTAATGAGGTACCTTCAAATAGAGTAAGGATGCGCAGTATTGGTGAACCATTAAATACAGTAATGATGCACAGTAATGAGGAACCTTTAAATACAGTAATGATGCACAGTAATGAGGAACCCTCAAATACGGTAATGATGCACAGTAATAAGGAACCGTTAAATACAGTAATGATGCATAGTAATGACGTATCTTTAAACACAGTAATGATGAACCTTTAAATAGAGTAATGATGCACAGTAATGATGAACCTTTAAATAGAGTAATGATGCACAGTAATGAGAAACCTTTACATACAGTAATGATACACAGTAATGATGAACCATTAAATACAGTAATGAGGTACCTTCAAATACAGTAATGATGCACAGTAATGAGGTACCTTTAAATACAGTAATGATGCACATTAATGAGGGACCTTTAAATACAGGAATGAGGTACATTTAAATACAGTAATGATGCACGGTAATGATGAACCTTTATATACAGTAATGATGCACAGTAATGAGGTACCTTTAAATATAGTAATGACGAACCATTGAATATAGTAATGATACACAGTAATGTGAAACCTTTAAATACAGTGATGTTGCACTGTAATGACGTACTTTTAAATACAGTAATGATGCACAGTAATGAGGTACCTTTAAATACAGTAATGATGAACCTTCAAATACAGTAATGATACACAGTAATGAGGAACCATTGAATACAGTAATGATGCACAGTAATGAGGTACCTTATGATATGGTAATGATGCACAGTAATGAGGAAATTTCAATACAGTAATGATGCACAGTAATGAGGAAGCTTTAAATACAGTAATGACGCACACTAATGAGGTACATTCAAATACTGTAATTAGGCACAGTAATGATGAACCTTCAAATACAGCAATGAGGCACAGTAATGAGGAACCTTTAAATACAGTAATGATGAACCTTTAAATACAGTAATGATGAACTATTATATACAGTAATGATGCACAGTAATGAGGAACCTTTAAATACAGTATGATGTACAGTAATAAAGAATCTTTATGTACAGTAATTAGGAACCTTTAAATACAGTTATGATGAACCTTAAATACAGTAATGATGCACAGTAATGAGGAAAATTTAAATCCAGGAATGATGCATAGTACCTTTGAATACAGTAATGATGCACAGTAATGAGGAACCTTTAAATACAGTATAATACACTGTAATGAGGTACCTTTAAATACAGTAATGAGGAACTTTTAAATACAGTAATAAGGTACCTTTCAGTACAGTAATGATGCACAGTAATAAGGTACCTTTAAATACAGTAATGCTGCACAGTAATGAGGAACCTTTAAATACAGCAAGAAGGTACCTTTTAATACAGTAATGAGGTACCTTCAAATACAGTAATGATGCACAGTAATGAGGAACCTTTAAATATAGTAATGATGCACAGTAATGAAGAAACTTTAAATACAGTAATGATGCACGGTAATGAGGTACCATTTAATGCAGTAATGATGAACCTTAAAATACAGTAATGATGAACAGTAATGAGGTACCTTTAAATACCTTAATGATGCACAGTAAAAAGAAACCTCTAAATACAGTACCTTTAAATACAGTAATGATGCAGAGTAGTGATGATCTTTTAAATACAATAATGAGAAACATTTAAAATCAGTAATGATGCACAGTAAGGAGGAACCTTTAAATACAGTAATGATGCACAGTAATTAGGTACCTTTAAATACAGTAATGATGCACAGTAATGAGGAACCTTTAAATATAGTAATGATGCACAGTAATGAGGTACCCTTAAATACAGTAATGATGAAACTTAAAATACAGTAATGATGCACAGTATTGAGGAACCTTTAAATACAGTAATGAGGTACCTTCAAATACAGTAATGAGGTACCTTCAAATACAGTAATGATGCACAGTAATGAGGAACCTTTAAATACAGTAATGATGCACAGTAATGTCGATCTTTAAAATACAGTGATGAGAAACCTCCAAACACAGTAATGATGCACAGCAATGAGGAAACTTTAAATACAGTTATGATGCACAGTAATGAGGTACCGTTAAATACATTAATGATGTACCTTCAAATACAGTAATGAGGCACAGTAATGAGGAACCTTTAAATATAGTAATGATGTACAGTAATGAGGAACCTTTAAATACAGTAATGATGCACAGTAATGAGGAACCTTTAAAACAGTAATGATGCACAGTAAAGAAAAAACTTTAAATACAGTAATGATGCACAGTAATGAGGTACCATTTAATACAGTAATGATGCACAGTAATGAGGTACCTTTAAATACCATAATGATGCACAGTAAAAAGAAACCTTTAAATACAGTAATGAGGTACCTTTAAATACAGTAATGATGCACAGCAATGAGGTAACTTTACATACAGTAATGATGCACAGTAATTACGAAATTTAAATACAGTAATGATGCACAGTAATAAGGTACCTTTACATACAGTAATGATGCACAGTAATGAGGAACTTTTAAAACAGTAATGATGCAGAGTAATGAGGAACCTTGAAATACAGTAATGAGGAACATTTAAATACAGTAATAAGGTACCTTCAAATACAGTAATGATGCACAGTAATGAGGAACCTTTAAATATAGTAATGATGCACAATAATGAGGAACCTTTAAATACAGTAACGATGCACAGTAATAAGGTACCTTAAAATACGGCAATGATGCACAGTAATGAGGTACCTTTAAATACAGTAATGAGGAACCTTTAAATACAGTAATGAGGTACCTTCAAATACAGTAATGATGCACAGTAATGAGGATCCGTTAAATACAGTATTGTGGTACCTTTTAATATAGTAATGATGCACAGTAATGATGAAACTTTAAATACAGTAATGATGCAGAGTAATGAGGTACATTCAAATACTGTAATTAGGCACAGTAATGATGAACCTTTAAATACAGCAATGAGGCACACTAATGAGGAACCTTTAAATACAGTAATGATGAACTATTAAATACAGTAATCATGCACAGTAATGAGGAACCTTTAAATAGAGCAATGATGTACAGTAATGAAGAACCTTTAAATACAGTATGATGTACAGTAATGAAGAATCTTTATGTACAGTAATTAGGAACCTTTAAATACAGTTATGATGAACCTTAAATACAGTAATGATACACAGTAATGAGGTACTTTTAAATACAGTAATTATGCACAATAATGAGGAACCTTTAAATACAGTAATGATGCACAGTAATGAGGAACCTTTAAATACAGTAATGAGGAACTTTTAAATACAGTAATAAGGTGCCGTTCAGTACAGTAATGATGCACAGTAATAAGGTACCTTTAAATACAGTAATGCTGCACAGTAATGAGAAACCTTTAAATACAGCAAGAAGGTACCTTTTAATACAGTAATGAGGTACCTTTAAATACAGTAATGATGCACAGTAATGAGGAACCTTTAAATATAGTAAAGATGGAAATTTACTAAGCTTTTTGCTTAGATGTGGCACAAGGCCATATGAAAGGGGCACCCAATGAGACTCGAACTCACTCGTGTAGGTTTGCTAGTCGAGCTTGCTAACCATTACACCACCAGAGGCGCCTTAAATATAGTAAAGATGCACAGTAATGAGGATACTTTAAATACAGTAATGAGAAACATTTAAATACAGTAATGATGCACAGTAATGAAGAAACTTTAAATACAGTAATGATGCCCGGTAATGAGGTACCATTTAATGCAGTAATGATGAACCTTAAAATACAGTAATGATGCACAGTAATGAGGTACCTTTAAATACCTTAATGATGCACAGTAAAAAGAAACCTCTAAATACAGTAATGAGGTACCTTTAAATACAGTAATGATGCACAGTAGTGATAATCTTTTAAATACAATAATGAGAAACATTTAAAATCAGTAATGATGTACAGTAAGGAGGAACCTTTAAATACAGTAATGATGCACAGTAATTAGGAACCTTTAAATACAGTAATGATGCACAGTAGTGATAATCTTTTAAATACAATAATGTGAAACATTTAAAATCAGTAATGATGTACAGAAAGGAGGAACCTTTAAAACAGTAATAATGCACAGTCATGACGTACCTTTAAATACAGTAATGATGCACAGTAATGAGGAACCTTTAAATATAGTAATGATGCACAGTAATGAGGTACCCTTAAATACAGTAATGATGAAACTTAAAATACAGTAATGATGCACAGTATTGAGGAACCTTTAAATACAGTAATGAGGTACCTTCAAATACAGTAATGATGCACAGTAATGAGGAACCTTTAAATATAGTAATGATGCACGGTAATGAGGAAGCTTTAAATACAGTAAGTAAAGTAAAGTTAGCGACCATAGTCGAGGGTGACCCGTAGGCTCCCTTTTCGATAGCTACTACACCAAGGTGTAGGGGAGGGCGCTACTCCATTCCCTGGATTGCTCCACTTTACCCTTGAACCGTACCTTATAATGCTGAGTGTTAAGCAAGGTGGTATCAAGTTCCATTTTTAAAGTCTTTGGTATGACTCGACCTGGGATTGAACCTAGGTCTCCCGGGCCATTGGCGAAACAGTAATGATGCAGAATAATGAGGAACTTTTAAAACAGTAATGATGCACAGTAATGAGGTACCTTAAGATACGGTAATGATGGACAGTAATGAGGAACATTTCAATACAGTAATGAGGTACCTTCAAATACAGTAATGATGCACAGTACTGAGGATCCTTTAAATACAGTAATGAGAAACATTTAAATACAGTAATGATGCACAGTAATGAGGAACTTTTAAAACAGTAATGATGCACAATAATGAGGAAACTTTAAATACAGTAACGATACACAGTAATGAGGTACCTTAAAATACGGTAATGATGCACAGTAATGAGGTACCTTTAAATACAGTAATGAAGAACCTTTAAATACAGTAATGAGGTACCTTCAAATACAGTAATGATGCACAGTACTGAGGATCCTTTAAATAGAGTAATGAGAAACATTTAATTACAGTAATGATGCACAGTAATGAGGAACCTTTAAATACAGTAATGATGCACAGTAATAAGGTACCTTAAAATACGGTAATGATGCACAGTAATGAGGTACCTTTAAATACAGTAATGAGGAACCTTTAAATACAGTAATGAGGTACCTTCAAATACAGTAATGATGCACAGTACTGAGGATCCTTTAAATACAGTAATGAGAAACATTTAAATACAGTAATGATGCACAGTAATGAGGAACCTTTAAATACAGTAATGATGCACAGTAATAAGGTACCTTAAAATATGGTAATGATGCACAGTAATGAGGTACCTTCAAATACAGTAATGATGCACAGTAATGAGGAAGCTTTAAATACAGTAATGATGCAGAATAATGAGGAACTTTTAAAACAGTAATGATGCACAGTAAAGTGAGGTACCTTAAGATACGGTAATGATGCACAGTAATGAGGAACCTTTAAATATAGTAATGATGCACAGTGATGAGGTAACCTTAAATACAGTAATGATGAAACTTAAAATACAATAATGATGCACAGTATTGAGGAACCTTTAAATACAGTAATGAGATATCTTCAAATACAGTAATGATGCACAGTAATGAGGAAGCTTTAAATACAGTAATGATGCAGAATAATGAGGAACTTTTAAAACAGTATTGATGCACAGTAATGAGGAAACTTTAAATACAATAACGATGCACAGTAATGAGGTAGCTTGAAATACGGTAATGATGCACAGTAATGAGGTATCTTTAAATACAGTAATGAAGAACTTTTAAATACAGTAATGAAGTACCTTCAAATACAGTAATGATGCACAGTAATGAGGAACCTTTAAATACAGTATTGTGATACCTTTAAATACAGTAATGATGCACAGTACTGAGGATCCTTTAAATACAGTAATGAGAAACATTTAAATACAGTAATGATGCACAGTAATGAGGAACCTTTAAATACAGTAATGAGGAGCAGTAATGAGGAACCTTTAAAACAGTAATAATGCACAGTCATGACGTATCTTTAAATACAGCAATGATGCACAGTAATGAGGAACCTTTAAATATAGTAATGATGCACAGTAATGAGGTACCCTTAAATACAGTAATGATGAAACTTAAAATACAGTAATGATGCACAGTATTGAGGAACCTTTAAATACAGTAATGAGGTACCTTCAAATACAGTAATGACGTACCTTCAAATACAGTAATGATGCACAGTAATGAGGAACCTTTAAATATAGTAATGATGCACAGTAATGAGGTAACCTTAAATACAGTAATGATGAAACTTAAAATACAGTAATGATGCACAGTATTGAGGAACCTTTAAATACAGTAATGATGCACGGTAATGAGGAAGCTTTAAATACAGTAATGATGCAGAATAATGAGGAATTTTTAAAACAGTAATGATGCACAGTAATGAGGTACCTTAAGATACGGTAATGATGGACAGTAATGAGGAACATTTTAATACAGTAATGAGGTACTTTCAAATACAGTAATGATGCACAGTACTGAGGATCCTTTAAATACAGTAATTAGAAACATTTAAATACAGTAATGATGCACAGTAATGAGGAACCTTTAAATACAGTAATGAGGAGCAGTAATGAGGAACCTTTAAAACAGTAATAATGCACAGTCATGACGTATCTTTAAATACAGCAATGATGCACAGTAATGAGGAACCTTTAAATATAGTAATGATGCACAGTAATGAGGTACCCTTAAATACAGTAATGATGAAACTTAAAATACAGTAATGATGCACAGTATTGAGGAACCTTTAAATACAGTAATGAGGTACCTTCAAATACAGTAATGACGTACCTTCAAATACAGTAATGATGCACAGTAATGAGGAACCTTTAAATATAGTAATGATGCACAGTAATGAGGTAACCTTAAATACAGTAATGATGAAACTTAAAATACAGTAATGATGCACAGTATTGAGGAACCTTTAAATACAGTAATGATGCACGGTAATGAGGAAGCTTTAAATACAGTAATGATGCAGAATAATGAGGAACTTTTAAAACAGTAATGATGCACAGTAATGAGGTACCTTAAGATACGGTAATGATGGACAGTAATGAGGAACATTTTAATACAGTAATGAGGTACTTTCAAATACAGTAATGATGCACAGTACTGAGGATCCTTTAAATACAGTAATGAGAAACATTTAAATACAGTAATGATGCACAGTAATGAGGAACTTTTAAAACAGTAATGATGCACAGTAATGAGGAAACTTTAAATACAGTAACGATACACAGTAATGAGGTACCTTAAAATACGGTAATGATGAACAGTAATGAGGTAACTTCTAAATACAGTAATGAAGAACCTTCAAATACAGTAATGAGGTACCTTCAAATACAGTAATCATGCACAGTACTGAGGATCCTTTAAATACAGTAATGATGCACAGTAATGAGGAACCTTTAAATACAGTAATGATGCACAGTAATAAGGTACCTTAAAATATGGTAATGATGCACAGTAATGAGGAACCTTTAAATACAGTAATGATGCACAGTAATTAGATACCTTAAAATATGGTAATGATGCACAGTAATGAGGTACCTTCAAATACAGTAATGATGCACAGTAATGAGGAAGCTTTAAATACAGTAATGATGCAGAATAATGAGGAACTTTTAAAACAGTAATGATGCACAGTAATGAGGTACCTTAAGATACAGTAATGATGCACAGTAATGAGGAACCTTTAAATATAGTAATGATGCAGAGTAATGAGGTAACCTTAAATACAGTAATGATGAACCTTAAAATACAGTCATGATGCACAGTAATGAGGTACCTTTAAATACAGTAATGAGGAACCTTTAAATACAGTAATGATGTACCTTCAAATACAGTAATGATGCACAGTACTGAGGATCCTTTAAATACAGTAATGAGAAACATTTAAATACAGTAATGATGCACAGTAATAAGGTACCTTAAAATACGGTAATGATGCACAGTAATGAGGTACCTTCAAATACAGTAATGATGCACAGTAATGAGGAAGCTTTAAATACAGTAATGATGCAGAATAATGAGGAACTTTTAAAATAGTAATGATGCACAGTAATGAGGTACCTTAAGATACGGTAATGATGCACAGTAATGAGGTAACCTTAAATACAGTAATGATGAAACTTAAAATACAATAATGATGCACAGTATTGAGGAACCTTTAAATACAGTAATGAGATATCTTCAAATACAGTAATGATGCACAGTAATGAGGAAGCTTTAAATACAGTAATGATGCAGAATAATGAGGAACTTTTAAAACAGTATTGATGCACAGTAATGAGGAAACTTTAAATACAATAACGATGCACAGTAATGAGGTACCTTTAAATACAGTAATGAAGAACCTTTAAATACAGTAATGAAGTACCTTCAAATACAGTAATGATGCACACTAATGAGGAACCTTTAAATACAGTATTGTGATACCTTTAAATACAGTAATGATGCACAGTAATGATGAAACTTAAAATACAGTAATGATGCACAGTAATGAGGTACCCTTGAATACAGTAATGATGAACCTTAAAATACAGTAATGATGCACAGTAATGAGGTATCTTTAAATACAGTAATGATGCAGAATAATGAGGTACCTTAAAATAGGGTAATGATGTGCAGTAATGAACAACTTTTAAATACAGTAATGATGCACAGTAATGTGGAACCTTTAAATACAGTAATGATGCACAGTAATAATGACCCTTTAAATACAGTAATGAGAAACATTTAAAATCAGTAATGATGCACAGTAAGGAGGAACCTTTAAATACAGTAATGATGCACAATAATGATGCACCTTTAAATACAGTAATGATGAACCTTCAAATAAGGTAATGATACACAGTAATGAGGTACCTTTAAATACAGTAATGATGAACCTTCAAATACGGTAATGATATACAGTAATGAGGAACCTTTAAATACAGTAATGATGCATAGTAATGAGGTACCTTAAGATACGGTAATGATGGACAGTAATGAGGAACATTTCAATACAGTAATGATGCACAGTAATGAGGAACCTTTAAATACAGTAATGATGAACCTTTAAACACAGTAATGAGGTACCTTTAAATAGAGTAATGATGCACAGTAATAGGTACCTTTAAATACTGTAATGATGCACAGTAATGACAAACCTTTAAATACAGTAAAGAGGTACCTTTAAATACAGTAATGAGGAAACTTTAAATACAGTAAAGATGCACAGTAATGAGGAACCTTTAAATACAGTAATGAGGTACCTTTAAATAGAGTAATGATGCACAGTAATAGGTACCTTTAAATACTGTAATAATTCACAGTAATGACGAACCTTTAAATACAGTAAAGAGGTACCTTTAAATACAGTAATGAGAAAACTTTAAATACAGTAATGATGCACAGTAATGAGGAACCTTTAAATACAGTAATGATGAACTATTAAATACAGTAATCATGCACAGTAATGAGGAACCTTTAAATAGAGCAATGATGTACAGTAATGAAGAACCTTTAAATACAGTATGATGTACAGTAACGAAGAATCTTTATGTACAGTAATTAGGAACCTTTAAATACAGTGATGATGAACCTTAAATACAGTAATGATACACAGTAATGAGGTACCTTTAAATACAGTAATGATGCACAGTAATGAGGAAAATTTAAATCCAGGAATGATGCACAGTACCTTTGAATACAGTAATGATGCACAGTAATGAGGAACTTTTAAATACAGTAATGAGGTACCTTTCAATACAGTAATGATGCACAGTAATAAGGTACCTTTAAATACAGTAATGATGCACAGTATTGATGAACCATTAAATACAGTAATGATGCACAGTAATGAGGAACCTTTAAATACAGTATTGTGATACCTTTAAATACAGTAATGATGCACAGTAATGATGAAACTTTAAATACAGTAATCAGTTACATTTAAATACAGTAATGATGCACAGTAATGAGGAACCTTCAAATAGAGCAATGATGTACGGTAAGGATGAACCTTTAAATACAGTATGATGTACAGTAATGAAGAATCTTAATATACAGTAATTAGGAAGCTTTAAATACAGTAACGATGAACCTTATATACAGTAATGATACACAGTAATAAGGAACCTTTAAATACAGTAATGATGCACAGTAATGAGGAACATTTAAATACAGTTATGTACAGGAATAAGGAACTTTTGAATAATGATGAACCATTATGTACAGTTATGATGAACCTTTAAATGCAGTAATGATGTACAGGTAAGAGGAAACTTTATACTCAATAATGATGAACCTTTGAATACAGTAATGATATTTTGCTGTGTAGCAAGAAATTCTAACTGGGTGCTTTGACATGTGGATTTTTGTACCACATTAAACTGCTCTTATGTAGATGTACACAGGCACTTGTGTAAAGGGAGGCACTCAAAGTGTAATGGTTATTGATACTGAAAATGGACTAAGTAATTTGAGTTCAAATCCCCAACCAGGCTGTTTGCATTTTACATAGCATTTCACCTTTAAGGCCATTGGCCTATTGACTAGAGTGTTCACCAATGGTCCAGGAGACTGGGTTTCAATCCCAAGTCGAGTTATACCAAAGACTCAAAAATTTGATGCCGCCTTGCTTAACACTCAGCATTATAAGGTATGCATCAAGGGTAAAGTGAAACAATCCACAGAAAGGAGCAGTGCCCTCCCCTACACTTTGGTGTAGTAGCTATTGAAAAGGGAGCCTTCTGGTTACCCTTGACTGTGATCATCAACAACTACTCACTTTTAAGAAAAGTGCAAATTCAACTAATCTTTCACCAGCCGTGGGTAAATAATAGGCCATACTCTTTTACCTTAGTATGGCAACTGGTCTAGAAGAAAACAGATTCCTTTTGCTAAAAAAATGACCTTGTGCCATATCCTGCTCATTGTAGAGGTTGTATAAATACATACTTTGTCATAATAGTTGGTTGGTTACATTGATAAATGGTATATCAACCTTTGTGGGTCATACACTGCCAAAGCCATCCTTTGTTGAAGAACAGTCATCATCATCATCATCATGTCGCTCTCCGAACACGGATCTCCATGGCCCTTTCTTGCCATCCCTTTCTATTGTCCATCGCTCCTGGCAGGTCTTCATGGTTACATCCTGTATCGGCGGCACAGAGCTGTTGTATATAGGTTCTAGCTGGTCGTCCTGCCTTTGCTTGTCCATGTAAGGGGTCAACAGGAGTACGTTGCTTATGAGCTCATCCCCACTTCTCCAGCAGTATGTCTGGTTCGTCTAACTTGAATAGTTTTCGTGATGGGTGGTAGGTGGCCGTTTGGTTGCTGCCTCCAGGACTTGTTCAATGTTGCTTGCAGCATTCTTGTGTAATTGCGGTCAAACTTTTTCTCCATATGTTTAGTTAGCATCTATGTAGTGCAACCATATAGTAGTATCGACACAACCACTGCATGGGAAAAAACAGCATTTCATTTTATTGGTCAGGTCTGACTTCCATGTGACCGATAGCCTATCGATAGCTGTCCATGCCTTTGCTTGTCTCGGTTGATGAGACACTGCTTCCTGGGTAGGTGAACTTGTCCATTAGTTTCAGAGAACCACCATTTAGTGTGGAGATGTCACCTCTTTGATTAAAGCATATATATTCCGTCTTGTCTGCATTGACATGAAGGCCTATGCCAGCAGCTGTTTGTTCCAGACTATGAAGCAGGGTTTTGGCTTGGACGGGTGTATTTGCCAAAAGTACTATGTCATTGGTGTAGTCCGTGTCCGTAATTGTTTATGTGGGGGTATCTTCTGCTTCTTTCCTTTTCCAGCTTGAAGCCGTAATCTTTCATTCTATCAATAGACGTTCTAAGTACGTAGTCTGGACAGATGATAAACAGGTATGGAGCTAATGCATTTCCTTGAGGCACACCATCTACAATGTTAAAGTAGTCTGTGTCTCCATCCAGGGAGTAGATTTTTACTTTTGTGTTTTATTTAGCATCATTCTGGTTGCGACAGTTTCTTTGAGTAGGCCGTAGGTGAGTAATTTTTGCTTCATCTTCCCTCTGTGTATAAATCAAAGACCTTGGAGGAGTTGATGAATAATATTGTAGCCTCTAGGTTTTTTTCACGTACACCTTCTAGGATTCGACAGATAGTCAAGGTTTGTGATGTCATGAATTGATTTCTCTGAAAGCCAATTTGGTTCTTCCTAAGTATGTTGTCAATTTTGGGTTCTATGTGGTTGTGTAGTAGAGTATTATAGATCTTAGCCCCTATGAATGTAAGGGTTATACCTTGTTACTTCTTGGCTATTCCGAGGTCACCCTTCTTAAGGAAAGAGTGGATGCATCCCTTTGTCCATCTGTCTATTGTGTTTTGGTTATATACAACATTACAGTGTCAGAGCAGTATATCGTCGAATTCCCTGGTCTTCCATACTTCTGTGGGTATTTCATCAAGTCCTGCTGCTTTCCTATTTTTTATTTTTCTTAGTACTGAGTAGAGTTCTTCTTGTATAAACTGTCCTAGTTTGATGTCTAATTGATTACTAATAATTTTCATGGTTGGTTCATGTTAAACTTTTGGAGGTTTTCTGAGTAAATTCTCAAAATGTTGTTGTTAGTCGTGATACTATTTACTCAAGAATGGAGGTGGGGTTAAGAGTGTTCATACCTTTTCTAATCAAGAGCGGAGGTGGGGATAAGAGGGCTCATGCCTTTTTCCCAGTACAAAAATGAAGATAATAGCACAACTGGATCTTGAACTTGATTAATACAATGTTGTAGTCCAACATGTTAGCCATGATACCATGGAAATTCCACCCTGTCGTAATGGTATAATAGTCTGGCTTTCTAAACATTATCCGTAATGGTCAGATTAGTTTGTAAATGATTAATTCTCAGCAGTGAGCACAAAACATTTTACTAAGCTTAGCTTAGTCTGGCACGAGGCCATATGGAATTTGTGACCCAAGTTCAAATCCTAGACAAAGCAAAATGTGTTTCTTTTCATAAAAATGCCCTTGGGGAAAAATCATGACTCCACCTGTTCTCTCATTAGCTATGGGTAAATAAAAGGGCAGACTATGCACTCTAGTCTTGATTTTGACAACTGGTCTAGGATTTAAACCAGCTATACTCCACTTTAAAATGGACTTTGTGTCATATCCTTCTCATGGGGAAGTGGTTGGGTAAATGCATATGGACAGACTATTGATATTAACTAAGCTTAGCTAAGTATGACATAAGGCTAAAAATGTAGAACACCTAGTGAGGTTAAACTGACTCCAGTATCAATGAACTGGATCACTAGTATTAACCATAGTTCTATTGTGAGGACATAAAGGTTACAAGCAAAAAAGTGAAGATAGGCATATTAAACACTCCTCTGATTATTATAGTTCTACTTCCTTTTTCTATTCGTTGCTTTAACGCCTTTTATTTTAATGAATGCTTTTCTTTGTTTAATATTGTTACAGATGTTTCTTATATATCTAAACATATTAGACAATTCTTTTGTTTTATTATAATTATTGCTGATTTTGTTTTTCATTATATTTTTTCTTCTCTAAATGTTGAATTAGCAAGGGTAGGATTGTTTTTTTATTTAGATTTGCAAAGATTAAATGACTAAATGGAATTCTTAACAAAGAAATCTGACTGCCAGATGTTAATATGTAATGTCATATTTATGCAAACCAAGTTTCATCTCTTTCTTAATATCTAAACCACTATGTCCATTTTCACTCAATACCTAGACCACTATGACCATTTTCACTCAATACCTAGACCACTATGACCATTTTCACTCAATACCTTGACCACTATGACCATTTCACTCAATACCTAGACCACTATGATCATTTCACTCAATAACTAGACCACTATGACCATTTCACTCAATACCTTGACCACTATGACCATTTCACTCAATACCTTGACCACTATGACCATTTCACTTAATACCTTGACCACTATGACCATTTCACTCAATACCTAGACCACTGTGACCATTTCACTCAATCATCATCATGTCGTGCTATCAGCACAAATCTCCCTGACCCTCTCTTGTCACCTCTCCCTATCATCCATTGCTTCTGGTAGGTCCTCAGGTCTACATCCTGTATAGGTACAGAGCTGCTGTATGCAGGTTCAAGCTGGTTTTCCTGCCTTTGCATGTCCATGTGAAGGGGTCCACAGGAGTATGTCACTTATGAGCTCATCCCTACTTCTCCAGCAGTGTCTTGCATGTCTGGGTCGTCTAATTTTGATAGTTTTCATGATGGGTGGTAGATGGCCTAATAGCTGCTGCTTGGGGTGCTGTATCCAGGACTTGTTCAATATTGCTCGCAGCATTCTTGTGTAATTGCTGTCAAGCTTTTTTGCCATATGTTTAGTTAGTGTCCATGTAGTGCATCCACATAGCAGTATCGACATGACTGCTGCTTGGAAGAAACTACGCTTTATTTTATCAGTCAGTTCTGACTTCCATATGACCGATAGCCTATCAATAGCTGTCCATGCCTTTGCTAGTTGCATGTTGATGTCTGTCTTGGTTGATGAGACACTGCTTTCTAGGTAGGTGAACTTGTCATCTAGTTTCAGAGAACTACCGTTTAGTGTAGAGATGTTGCTGCTTTGATTAAAGCACATATATTCAGTCTTGTGCGCATTGACATGGGGGCTGATGCCTGTTGCGGTTTGTTCCAGACTATGTAGCAAGGTTTTGGCTTGGACGGGTGCATTTGCCAGAAGTGCTTTATCATTGGCATAGTTGGCGTCGATAATTGTTTTTGCGGGGAACCTTCTGCTTCTTTCTTTTGTTAGCTTGAAATCGTTTTCTTTGATTATATCAATAGATGTTCTAAGCATGTAGTCTAGACAGATGATAAAGAGGTATGGGGCTAATGTGTCTCCTTGCAGTACACCTGCTACAATGTCAAAGTAGTCTGCGTCTCTATCCAGAAAACAGATGTTTACTTTGGTGTTTCTATATAGCATCATTATGGCTGCAACGGTTTCTTTTGGTAGGCTGTAGGTGAGTAGAATTTGCTCCATCTTTCCTCTGTGAATGGAGTCAAAGGCCTTAGTAAAGTCAACAAATAATATTGTTGCCTCTAGGTTTTTTGTGCATACACCTTCATGAATTCAACGGATAGACAAAATTTGTGACATCGTGGATATATTTCTCCAGAAGCCATTTTGGTTCTTCCAAAGTATGTTGTCAATTTTGGGTTCTATACGGTTGCATAGTAGGGCATTAGACCACTATGACCATTTCCCTCAATACCTAGACCACTATGATCATTTTACTCAACACCAAAACTACTATAACCATTTGACACTGTATTAGATACTTAAATTGTCAGTTTTCTTAAAAATTATCAAAAATGGCTTTATATGATGCTTGTATAGTACCCTTAAAAATGGCTAGGTATATGTACAAGTATTCATTCAAAGCTATTTTTTTATTGAATACATGTATAGAACCCATAAAAAATGGTGTACAAATATTTGAATAGTTATATGATATCTATAAAAAATAGAATTATATGAATACATGAAGAGTATGCATTAAAAATTAGTAGCAATGAAAATGTTATTATATAAATACTTTCAAAGTACCCATAAAAAATTGCTTTTATGAGTACATGCAAGTAATGATATAAAGTAACTTTTTATATGAACACTTGCAGAGTGCCCATAAAAACTGACATTATATGAATACTTGAACAATATCCCGGAAATTTAAACCCAGAGCAACACCTCCTAACAGCACAATAAAAAGGACGGTTGGAGTGATCTGATACTTTCACAAGGAATAAGCAATTTTTGTCCTGGCTCCCAAATGTGTATGTAGGACTGGATATTGAAGTGACATTTTGGAAACCAGATTAATTACAAAGCTGGTGACGCTCATAGATTTGTGTGAGAAATTTCTATGGTGTTAGAAATTCAGCAAGGTTTTGGTTAGGTTTGCCTGTTTAACAGCATATCAAACTCTGTGAATTATTTAATGCCAAAGCTATCCTTGTTGAGGAATAGTAGTGATACTATTTAATCCATAGTTAGGTGGGGATCAAGAGCTTCATACCTTTCCCAAGAGTATTGGTTTGGTAAGGTTTTATGGCACATCAACCCTTGTAGGTTATTTAATGCTAAATACTTGTCAAATTTGTGAAGATTGTTCACACAAGTATTCAGTTATGTAGCAAACAGAGTTGCCCAGAGAAGACTACCATGACTTGAGGAAGAGGAGGAGGAGGACTATTTATCGAGCATCTGACTCTCGACATATGGGCACGTCATTGCATGGAGATAATGGTGAAAAGTCCTATTATTATTCTACAATACTGTTCATACATATATATTATATATATATGATTTGTAAACACATTTTGTTGATAACATTTTTAAGTGAATCAGAGCTCATTTGTTGTACACACTTAAAAGGTTTCTAGTATTTCTCTCTGATACAAATAATTCTATTCATTATTAATAATTTGTTTGTACCAAGTTAAATGGTTTTCTGCAAGTCTTGCTATTTAACACTAATTATTCGATTAAACACTATCAATTCCTTTGCACACAGTTTAAATGGTTTCAAGCAAGTCTTGCTATTTAACACTAATTATTCGATTAAACACTATCAATTCATTTGCACACAGTTAAATGGTTTCAAGCAAGTCTTGCGATTTAACACTAATTATTCGATTAAACACTATCAATTCATTTGCACACAGTTAAATGGTTTCAAGCAAGTCTTGCTATTTAACACTAATTATTCGATTAAACACTATCAATTCATTTGAACACAGTTAAATGGTTTCAAGCAAGTCTTGCTATTTAACACAAATTATTCGATTAAACACTATCAATTCATTTGAACACAGTTAAATGGTTTCAAGTATTGTTATGTATCACTAACAATTCAATTAGTTATTTGTTTACACACACTTAAATGGTCAAAAAGTTCTATTTCTAACAATCTAATTTAGTATAAGTCATTTGTTTACATACAGTTAAATGTCAAACAGTTCTATTTGACCAAAGGATAGGGCCCTATCAGGTGCTACCATTCCCGGTCAGAGTGGACCAGTGAGTAATGGCAATGAAGGGGTACTCCACTTTCCCAAAGCTCTAGGACTGGAGCCTTACCATTGGATTGTTAAGTGTCATATACAGGACACTCTTTGTCGGGGGGGGGTACCCCTCTACAGAGATGCAGTTGATATATTCTGTAGTCCTCCTAGCTGACTGGGCAACTAAGGGTATTATAGTTCAAAAGCAAACATAATGAAAGAACAGCAGCTCAAACTCACTCACTACAATGTTGCAGCTCAGTTTGTTATCCACTATGCCATAGAGACTCCCTTCTAGCAAAATTTTGAAACTAGATTAACTGCCAAGTTGGTGATGTTCATTACAAGATTTGTGGGATAAATTTCTATGGAGATAAAACCTGCCAAAACTTGTATTCTTTTTTTTTTTTTTTTTTTTTTTCCAAAATAACATTTTGTTTTCAGCATTAAAAGCATTTTCAGAAATTTGCTTTTGATGTTTCTTTCATTTCATTTTTCTACTCGTTTATTTTTTACCAATTTTCATTGAGTGAATGTATTGACTCCATTTTCTGTGCTTAAAAAGCATATAATGACATATTTCACAAAATGGGCTCTTCAGCATATTCACATTAAAAACTTAAACATGTTAACAGGAATTTATAACAATTGAATAATTCTTGTGCATTAAACTAAAAGGATTATCATCGCCCTAACCTGCTCGGTTGGTGATATAAATTATGTAATGGCCCATAGCATGAGTAATCAATGTTTGAACTGAAATAAAAAGGCAGAGCCATGGATGCTGATTTTCAAGGCAAAGTTAATTGGTTAGTTGGTTTTACAGCATGTCATCTCTTCTTGGGTTATTCAATGCTGAAATTAGTTCTTCTTTTTATTTGTAAGAAATTATACTATTTTCAGTTACTACTACTACTAATGATAATAATAATGATAATCTTTTGTAAACAATTGTAGCTTCATGTATGTATTTACTTCAGAAACAGGATGTAACACAAGGTACAACTGCTTTGAATTCAGATTTTTCCTTCTTGTGGTTAGTTGAGGAAAGACTTGAGAAATATGGCTGATGGCAGAATTGCACCTAGTTGAAGATCTAATTTTGAGATTTAACTGTTCAGTTGGAGCAAAGTACAGCTATTTGAAGAATTTATGTTAATTCTAAGTTAAGGCACAAAAAACTATAGAGAAATGTAATTCTTATATTCATTATCCAAATAAAAGCAAGTTTCAATCATCATCTTCATTTTTTATATTGAACAGTTACAGTTTAATCCCAAAACTTATAAACCAGCAATGCATCATTTACTTAGTAAACTAAGTTGGGGGGAAACTATTGAAATATAGTGGATGGATGAAATGTAGAAAGTTGAAAATGTGACTTTTAAAAGTCACTGTCATAGCAAAGGTTTCACAGCATTTCAACCCTTACTAATAATTATCATTATCAGTTACATGAAATTATTTGTATTAGATAGGAATACCTGAAATTATACAAATTATTAGTATTACATAGGAATACTCAAAACCATATATATGTGTAAAAATTATTATTAGTAGTAGTTATTTGAAGCTCTAATTGTTTACTCAGGATTATTATTAGGTACTTGAAGTGATATAATTATACGGCTTCAAGTAACCAATAATAATCCTCACTAAACAATAATGTGATGCAAAAAGAGAAAGATGTGTGTTAGTGTAGGAAAGTTCCTTTATAGTGTATGTGAACTTATTAAAATGTAAGTTAATTTTAGCTGACTGCAGTCTAGGGTGATCTGAAGGCTCCCTTTTCAATAGCTACTACACCAAGGTGTTACTCCTTTCCCTGGATAGCTCCACTTACCCTTGATCAGTACCTTATAATGCTGAGTGTTAAGCAAGGAGGCATCAAGTATGATTTTTTGAGTCTTTGATATGACTCGACCTGTAATTGAACCAAGGTTTCCTGGACCATTGGCAAACATTAATCATTATACCAATGCGAAAGAATTCATTGTGTAATGTTGTTTGTTATTTAATGGCATATCAACCTTCTCAGGTTATTTGATACCAAATCCATCCTTTTTTTTATAAGGATAGTAGTGGTACTATTCAACCTATAGATGGGCGGATAAGGGGGTTCATACCTTTCCCAAGGGTATTTGAAAGTGAATGTAATATCAGAACTGGAGTTCAAACTCGTGTACAACAATTTCGCACTCCAGCTCTTTAAACATTACACCATGAGGGACACCTCCATGTAGCATTGTGTACAGTTTTCTACAAGCATAAAGCCAAACCTCTGGTTGTTATCAGCACAGAGAACTGGAAACACGTCTTGTTACCAGGCCATCCTGAAGAAAAGAGAGAGACAGATCTATCTTCATGCCTTTATTCAAATACCTAGATGTGTTACTATGGTAACAGATGGCATCATCACCTAGCAATCATTAACAGAAGTCATCGGGCAGGCAAGAGGGTTAATCCCACAGATAAAGTATAGTAATTAGATAAATTCTAGTAGTTTTTTTTTTTACTTACTCATCCGATCTGTGTACTAAAAGCACCGTTTGGTACACAGTGAGAGCAAATGTACTATTCCATAAATTTGTTGAATTAGAATTAAAAGTCAGGGAATTAGTACACTTAGAGGTAAGTTGGTTATTTGGGTTTTATGGCATATCAACCTTTGTAGGTTATTTAATGCCAAATCCATTTTTATACAAATCAGTTCAATTTCAAACAATTCAGCTTAGCATACAAAAACAGTTAAGCATAAGTATGCAGTTTAAATGTAAACACACAGTTTAATTGTCAAAAACATTTCTATTTCAAGTTATTCAGTTTAGTCAAACTGTGACAATATTGGTCTATGGCGTTGGTACATGAAGGGTTAAATGCAGAAGTTGAGTGGCTAAGGATATTTGCCAAGAAGTGTAGATTTGAAATTCTGGGAAAAGAAATAAAAACATTTGACAAGTAAGTTGAAGGGGAATTTGCAGATTTTGAGAAGTTATGAAAATAAAATTTGTAAGAGCAAACGGAAATTTGATGAAGAGCAGACATTACTTGAAAAATGAATAATATTATAAAAATGGTCATTCCAAGGCTGTGAACGGAACACGAGAGAAACTGACAAAGAAATGATAAAAAGGGTCACTTGGCAATTGGCACTTAGATACCTAAGCACCCCAGTTAAGAAAAGGAACTCTGAAAGCTAACAAAGAGATCTTTGTTGACAGTAGAGGGGCCATCTGGAAATTGGCACTCAGTTACATAAGCACTCTAATTAATAAGTGTGAGGAAATTATCTGGAATTGACTGTTGGAGTTGATAAGTAATTATTAATTAGTCTGCGATGAAGGACCGCCCTTTTGTCCACTGGGTTTTGAAATCAGCTCCATCAAACTGACAGTCCAACATAATTGGGCATAAGGGGCGGAATCTCCAGTCTGACATCATAAGTAGGAAGATGAGGAAGACTGTGCTGGTAGGAGGAAAGCTATCCTCCCGTTGTCCTCATCACGAGTGGTGATGATAGGAAGGACTTTGTGGAAGTTGTGTAAAAGGATTGGACCCTAAGTTTAGGATGAAATCGAAACAAAGACACAACGGATGTCTGATAATTTGAAAATGACGTTAGAGAGATCACCCCTGCCACAGTCAGAACCTACCCCAGAATCTTGGCAAATATTATATAAATGATCTGATTTTTGAGCTCAGTGCACTGCCAATCTTGCCACCAGGACGTATGGATGTCTGAATGAAGTTGCTGCTGAGAGGAACTTAACCCTTGCTCAGCACACTGCCAATCTTGCCACCAGGACGTATGGACGTCTGAATGAAGCTGCTAAGAAGAACTTAACCCTCGCCAAAGTTACCAAGTTACCAAAAGAACTGAATGATGTCCTTTGACCAATCTTGATGTCACACACGCAAATTAATTACCAACTGTATGAACTCGAGAATTTATAAAACTTTTTGTTATATCTACAAAAAGCAGTGTATTATTTTTTGTCTACAATATACCTTTCCAGGTTCCAGTCGCTGGCTATCGTTAACCCTCCTCTTCTTTTCAGATGTAAATCTTTGCTGCCTTAACACTTAAAGAATCACTTAAAGTATGGTCACTTTCTTTGAGGAGAACTTTCTATCTGTTTTTCCCATGCTGTAGCAGAGGACTGGAGGGAGATAGATGGGCAATTGTTGGTTCAGAGGCATTTTGACGATTGACGCTAACGAACTGAAGGCGGCTGCCGACATTCATTGCATATTGATACTGGACGCCCGGGGCTGTCGCAGTTATATGTGTTGGTACTGGCTGGATGAGATAAGTGTATAAAACAGTTCTAATTCAAACAATTCATTTTCGCATAAATTGGCAGTTTAAATATCAAAAGTTTTATTTCAAACAATTCAGTTTAGCATAAGTATGTAGTTTAGTTCTATTTGACCCATAGATAGGACCATATCAGATGCTAATACTTTGGGGCCAGAGTGGACCTGAGAGCAATGGCTAAACATTCCCTAAAGCTCCATCATCATTGGAACCTCACCATCAGATTGTTTAGTGTCCTATCCAGGACACAAGTTGGGGGTGTTTTTCCCCCTCCGCAGAGATGCAGTTGTATTCTACAGCCGCAGCCAACTTGGCCACACACTTAGAGGATGTTCTCTTAGTTTTTTAAAATTTTTTCTCAAAAAAGGCATTAGAAATAATTTTTACTCTAGATATGCATTAGAAATGATTTTTACT
Source organism: Sepioteuthis lessoniana (assembly GCA_963585895.1). Classification (NCBI taxonomy): domain Eukaryota; kingdom Metazoa; phylum Mollusca; class Cephalopoda; order Myopsida; family Loliginidae; genus Sepioteuthis; species Sepioteuthis lessoniana. Next base: position 4,434,629 of record OY757927.1, read on the forward strand.
CTAGAAATGCATTAGAAATGGTTTTTTCTCTAGAAATGCATTAGAAATGATTTTTATTCTAGAAATGCATTAGAAATGACTTTTTATTCTAGAAATGCATTAGAAATGATTTTTTATTCTAGAAATGCATTAGAAATGATCTTTACTCTAGAAATGCATTAGAAATGATCTTTTATTCTAGAAATGCATTAGAAATGATTTTTATTCTAGAAATGCATTAGAAATGATTTTTTATACTAGAAATGCATGAGAAAGGATCTTTACTCTAGAAATGCATTAGAAATGATTTTTTCTCTAATAATGCATTAGAAATATATTTTTATTCTAGAAATACATTAGAAATGACTTTTTCTCTAGAAACAATTTCTACAATAGAAATGCATAAGAAATGACTTTACTATAAAAATGAATTAGAAATGATTTTTATTACTAAATCTAACAAAAATAATAAAATTCGGACACTTGGATGTTCATCTGAGTTTTTAGTTAAATAATTAAAAGACACAAAATATTTTTAATAGCTGAACATTCTGGTTTAATGAAATATACCTTAAACAAACAAGATTAATCTATTCAAATTAATGTGAATGATTTTTGTCTAATGCAGAGGAAAATGTTATGGAATAACTCCATGTGAAAGAAAAAAAAATCATGGAATTATCTAGTAATTTGCATTCATAAAACAAATACTAGGAGGTTAGATTTATAACTGAGTCGACAGTTAAAGAAGATTCCTTTCAATCCACCTCTTCATATCTTTCTTTCCATCTATTTACCTATCTCAGATACTTCATATCTATAAATCCCAACTGAATGCCTCTATATAGAGTAAGTTAGAAGGCTCCCTTTTCAATAGGTACTTCACCGAATTGTCGGGAAGGGCAATAATCCTTTACTAAACTTGCTCCACTTACCCTTGATCTGTACCTTATAATGATGCTGAGTGTCAAGCAAGGAGGTATCAAGTACCATTTCTGAGTCTTTGGAGTGATTTGACCTGAGATTGAACCTTAGTCTTTCAGACCACTGGCAAACACTCTACCCATTATGCCAATGGGTTAGTTATATATATATATAATTGAGAGAGAGCAGAGTTAACAGATGAACGGAGACCTACACACACACACACACATATATATATATATATATAATTGAGAGAGAGAGAGAGAGAGGAGTTAACAGATGAACGGAGACCCACACACACACACACACACATATATAATTGAGAGAGAGAGGAGTTAACAGATGAACAGAGACCTACACACACACACACACACATATATATATATATATATATATATTAATACTGCTGTAACTATCTACCAGTATTTTGGGGATTTTGTGTGAATCACGCCAAGGGAAAGAAGGGATAGATAGATTATGCAAAGAAAAACATATCCTCCATAATTATGCCTATATATCATCAGATATTTTGATATAGATAGCTTGAAAGAAGGGGGAAAAAACAAAAACAAAGATAGACAAGTGGTTGAACAGAGAGAGAGAGAGAAAATAGAAAGTAAAAATCTTTAGAATGCTAAATTCATGAGTTAAAATTTTGAAAAAAAAATTTTTTTTCTGAACCAAGCAAATAAAATCTGTCAAACTGATGTTGAAGTAAGAAATTATCTTAAATATCAAGAAAACTGGGTATACAAGAAGTAACTTTACCAAGGTCAATGCTCACTCTCCCATTACAGCAAAAAATGTCACTCATGTTTTTCTTTTTTACCAAACATGTTTGTTAATTGAATGACTGTATTTTTCATGTTAATGTTTTGTTTCGGTTTTTTTTTTTCGCTCATAAGTTCATTCTCTTTTCTTTACTTATTAGATTTTATTGTTTTTCAACATAGATTTTTGCTGTGTATTTTTTATGTTGACATTCTCTTTTACTAATGTTTACTCAACATCAACAACAATTCCAGACCTACATGTTCAAAAAAGAAGAAAGAAAGGACATTTAGTAAACATTTAGGTAAGGACAAGTATACTATAAAATTCTGCCTCACTTCTTCCAAGATTATATTACCTTCACTGGTCACTCTTTTCAAACTAAATCACCCAACAAAATTTGTTTGTTTTTAAAATAATTTTCAAAGAAACCTATTTAACTGATAGATGGGATCCCAACAGGTATAACCAATCCTGGTAAAAGTAGACCTAGGAGTAATAAAAGAGTACTCCACACTCTCTAGTGCTCAAAAACTGAAGCCCCACTACCATCAGCAGCAGTTTAATGTCATACCCAGGACACCCCATTTTTTGAAAAAGAGATCTTACCCTCCTGCAGAGCATACATTCTAAGCCCCACCAACAGAGTGAACATGTGCCAGACTTAGCTTTAAAAATATTGAAAGGATAATAATCTTTGGTCGAGTAACTGATTTTTTGAAATTCCCTTGAAGGATTTTCCAAGCAAAAATTTTTGATGATTGATGCTACACAATCTCCCCAAAACAAAATCGGGGAGATGTAGAAGTCACTATTTTAACATGCAGACCAAGAACAAGAACACTTACCGAAACACTCCAATCCAAGGTATTGGCCTATCACAGGCACAACTCCTACTCCAATGCCGACTTTAGAATTACATTCCTGCATACCCAATCCTCTACAAGCCACACCTGGAATGGGTAGTGGCGGTGCAACGCTGTGAGGAAATTCCCCACCACCACAATGTAAAAAAAGTAGAAAGATATAATAAATATACCCACAACCGTCCACCGTTACAAGCTGGTGACACAGTAGCTATCCAAAGCCCACTCAATAACAGATAGAATACGACAGGAAAAATCACCCCCCCCCGACCAGATTGCCAATACCAAATCAGAGTTAACAGATCGGGAAGGATCACACTTAGGAACTTCCATTTCCTCAGAAAGTGTGAACTCAAGCCTTCACCAACCCCAATACCAAGTGCAACACCAGGACCAATAACTCCTTCAAGCAATACTCCACTCTTGTACTCCTATCCCCCAATATCTTCTGGTTATGACACACGCACAGCAATTGAACCCCACAAATAAACCACACCTTTGATTGTCGAGAATTCCTTGAGCTCTATCCAGGTTATTACCACATAAAAGACCAGGCCTAAAAGAAAGGTACAGCCCTCATACAAGCTGGCCAACTCATGAGGGGGGTGAGGGGAGATGTAGAAGTCATTACTCAAACATGCAGAATAAACAACAAGAATAACAACACTTACGCCTAGCGGTTAGAGTGTTCGCCAATGGCCCGGGAGACCTGGGTTCAATCCCAGGTCGAGTCATACCAAAGACTCAAAAAATGGTACTTGAAGCCTCCTTGCTTAACACTCAGCATTGTAAGGTACGGATCAAGGGTAAAGTGGAGCAATCCAGGGAAAGGAGTAGCGCCCTCCCCTACACCTTGGTGTAGTAGCTATCGAAAAGGGAGCCTTCGGGTCACCCTCGACTATGGTCGCCAGCTTTACTTACTTACAAGTTCAGCAGCTTCAGCTAGCATCCAGCTGGCAGACAAAAAATAAAATGGGTGGTAACTCAATACTGAGTCCATAACACCTTAAGCTGGCCAGTGTATGCACACACTAATATACCCATTCAATGGGCCAGCAACCAATCACTGTCCAGAGAATGGACTAAGCCACTTGAGAACAATGGAATGCCCCAATATCTATATAAACTCGCCTCAAGTCGTACCTCATTGCTTTTTTACGCAAATGAGTATTTATTCACAGCTGACGAGCATTACAAATTCCAATATTAAATATCCGGATATCTGACTAAGCTCAGCTTCATAAATACCAAAAGGATTTTTACTAAGGTCTGTCAAAGGTTTTGCAATATTTTAGTAGTACAGGCAAGTTTGTGCACGTATATCGTGTGATCAAAGCAGTTCAAGCTGTGGAAGGTATCTGCTGTGGTTGGTAGTATCATGGTAGCTGGTGTGCTAACATGTTGTGCATTGCTTTACTTTAAGTGAGATTTGAAAGCTGCACAGAGGAACATGCAATATAGTTTAATTTGGGAACTTATGCTTTGGTAGTATCATGGTAGTTGGTGTGCTGACATGTTGTACATTATTTCACTCTGTGTGTTATTTGAAAGCATCCACAGATGAAAGTGCAATGTAGTCTAATTCTGAAACTTATGCTTTACAAGTTCATTTGTAGTGTGAAAGCTGAAGGCGTAGTTGTTCATGGTATAGTAACCAGATGGTTAAGAAATTTTGCTTAGGTCGTAAGATCCTTGCTGATCTGGCAAGATCAAATAGGCCTAAAACCATAGATTCCAAGGCTGTGCTCCGAACCATTAGAGGCAAATCTGGTGAGTAAGACTCATAGAATATCTGGGGAGTTCAGCATCTCAAAATCTACTGTAGTTTATCACTTACATGACTGAATTTCACCTCATGTTACTAAAATATTACAAAACTTTTTGACTTAACCTAGAATAACCTTTTGGTGGTTAAATGATCATTCAAAACACCTTGGGATATTTTTCAAGAAAGAAAATGAAGCAAATAGGGGGAGAAAAAAAATTGGAGAACTGAAAAAACTCCTGCTAAGCTTGAAACATTATAAAATGCCATTAAACTAATTGGTTGCATGTGATAGAAAGAAAGTAGTCAGATATTTTCTCGGCTTAGAGTACATTATTCAAAACAACTGTCTCTTTAGAATGGCAGAATGTGATTTTTGAATTAAAATTGAAAGCACAGAAGCATGTAAATATTCAACTACATGCATCAGTAAAGGCATACAGAGACTTTTCCTAGAAAATTGATACAAATGATGTACACACATGCTTACAAAATTAAATATATTCTCTAACAACCTTCCCTGCAGACAGAATTTTAGAATGCATAAACTGACTATAAATTTGACTCATTTTTTATTGCAATGATAAAACATAACTATATTTTTGTGAAGACTTTTAAGTTGATAAATATCTGAGAGAGGTTAATGTTTATCACCACCCCCACACCACCTGCCTCAGAGAGCCATTACTTGTACTACAAAAGTAAACACCCACAAATTTTGGTTGGTTTCTTTGTTGAATGGCATATCAACCTTTGTGAGTTATTTAATGCCAAAGCCATCCTTGTAGAATGACAGTAAGTAAAGTAGGCGACCAGGGTTGACAGCAACCCGAAGGCTCCCTTTTCGATAGCTACTACACCGAGTTGTAGGGGAGGGAACTACTTCTTTCCCTGGATTGTTCCACTTTACCCTTGATCTCTACCTTATAAGAGTTAAGCAAGAAAGCATCAAGTAGTATTTTTTGAGTCTTTGGTATGACTCAACCTGGGTTTGAACCCCAGTCACCCAGGTCATTGATGAACACTCCAACTGCTAGGCTAAGAATGACAGTAATTTAACTCATAGCTGGGAGAATAAAGTGGTACATATTTTTCCTAAGGGTATTAGTTATAAAGTAGACATATTATTGTGACTGGAGTTTTAATTTGCTTACTACAATGCCGCAGTCCAATATACTAGTCATTACGCAGAGGAGACTTCACTGCAAATTTTGATTTCTACTTCATATAGTTAAACACTCCACATGGCACAATGGTTAAGACTATCAGATTATTGATATAACTTCTTACTGAATCCCCTATACCTCTGGCCTTGTGTCCACCAAAACTTATTATTTCCTACACCTTACAGATTGCAATATTTATCTTAGTTGCAAAACCTACAATGTCTTGACCATTGTACACTCCAGCCTTCTTCGTGTGCCGTTTTTCATACTTGGTAACCTTCCAGAAATTCTGAACTTAATCCTTCATTTGAATCATGAGGGTAAACTATACTCATTACCTCGTCTATGCCTTTGAGGTGTCTTGCACCAACCACTTTTTGCATATTTCACTGCTATTGGAACTGAGACGAGAGATAGAACTCACAATCTCCAAGTGTTAGTCTGCTATGATATTTAACTTGACATCTTAACCCTCTCAGCAATCAAGATGAGTATAGTAGTCTGCAATAAGTAGAAGATGAATAATAATAATAAGAAGAACAACCCATCTCGGAAATAGACAAATAAATTCAACTTAATAAATGATTTCTATAGACAGTTAAAACAATAAAGATTCAGTGTGGCATCAAGTACCATTTTTTGAGTGTTTGGTATGACTCGACCCGAGATTGAATCCTAGTCTCCTGGACCATTGGCAAACACTCTACTCATTAGGCTAATTAATCAGTAGAGTGTTCGCCAATAGTCCAGGAGACCGGAGTTCAATCTCATGAGTCATACAAACGAGTCAAGGGTCAAGTGGAGCAATTCAGGGAAAGGAGTAGTGCTCTCCCCTACACCTTGGTGTAGTAGCTATCGAAAAGGGAGGCATCAGGTCGCCCTTGACTAAGGTCGCCAACTTTACTACAGTTTTTAGTTTATACACAGTTACATGTCAAAACAGTTCTATTTCAAACAATTCAGATTAGCATAAGTATGCAGTTTACTTCTATTTGACCCATAGATAGGACCCTAGTAAGAGCTACCACTCCAAGCTTGAGTGGGCCTGGGAGTGATGGCAAAGAAAGGGTACTCCACATTCCCCAAAGCTACAGCATTACTGAAGCCTCACCATCATATTGTTTAGTGTCATATCCAGGACACTCATTTAGGGAGTCTTACCCTTCTGCAGAGATGTAGTCAATGTAGTCTCAGCTGACTAGGCCACAGTTAAATTGTTTAAATACTATGATATAACAGCCTCATCATCAGATTGTTTACTGTCATATCCAGGATACTTGTTAGGGGTGGAGTCTTACTCTTCTTCAGCGATGCAATTGGTGTATTCCACAGCCCCAGCTGACTGAGCAAAGAAGTTAGGGAATTACATTCATTGTAATTAATATTTTGTATAGTAGTTTCAGAGTTTTTTGCCCACAGTTACATGGTTCCAAGTATTCGTATTTAATACAAATAATTTGCACACAGTTGTATGGTTTTGAGTAACTAATAATAAGCATTAGGAAAAAACTATTTCTTTAACTAACTATTCTTTATAGAAATAATTTACAGGTGTATGGTATCAAGTATTCATATCTAATACTAATAATTTTAAAACAGATCAATTTGACTCATAGATGAGACCCAAATAGGAACCACCATTCTGGGTCAGAATGGACTTGGTTGTAATGGTCATAAAGGGTTACTCCACACTACTCAGAGCTCCAGAACTGGAGCCTCACCATCAAATGCAATGTAGTACATTCCTTTGAAGTACATTCCTTTAAAAAGGAAGCAGTCAGCATACTCAAAGACCCATCAACAGGGTTTCCTTTGTAATGCTAATAATTTATCCACAATTATATTGCTTCAAGTAACTATTCCTGTTTTATAATAATCATTTGATTATATGCACCTGAGCAAAGGCATGAACCCCCTTATTCCCCGAGCTGTAGGTTAAATAATCCCATTATTGTTATTCTTCAAGACTGCTTGGCATCAAATAACCTATGAAGGTTCATATGTGATTAAAACAAAGAAACCAAACAAATTTTCTTTTAATAAATTATTAATATTTGATAGGAAGACTTGATTCCCCCCATATGTAATTAGATCTACTCTATCACAGCCATTTGATTTTAAAAATAATACAACCTTTCAAAGTTGGGAAATGATAAAATTAAATATTCATTTGAAATATTCATTAATGTTTAGAAGTTTTCAACAGAACCCAAGCATCTCTTTCATCTGCCATGCAAAAATAATGTTACTGCAAATTATTTACTAACAAATCATATATATATATATATATATATATATATATAGTAAGTAAAAGTAAAATTGGCGACCTTTAGTTGAGGGAGACCTGAAGCCTCCCTTTTCAATAGCTACTACACTGAGGTGTAGGGATGGTGCTACTCCTTCCCCTGGATTGCTACACTTTACCCTTGATACATCGCTTCTAATGTTGAGTGTTCAGCAAAGAGGTATCAAATACGATTTTTAAGTCTTTGGTATGACTCAACCTGGGATTGAACCCCAGTCTCTCAGACCATTGGCAAACACTCTACCCACGAGACCAATGAGAAGGTTTATATATATATATATATATAAACAAGGCAGGAACCAATAGTAAATAAACAATAAAGAACAAATAATGTATGCATTTACCTAGCCCCTCCACCATAAGCAAAGTGTGACACAAGATCAATTTTTTAAGGCAGAGTATTTATTTACCCAATTCCACCACATGAGCAGGATGTGACACAAAGTCAGTTTTTAAGCATTCTAAAAATAAATAAGGTAAGGTTCTATGGCTAAAAATGAAAAGAAAATATAGTTTGAATAGAATTACTAGTGTTATATAGCAATACATGAATTCATTTAGTGTCCTGTGCATGACATTAAACTGCATCAGAGTTTGGGGAATGTGGAGTACCTCTTCATAATCATGTCTTAGGTCCATACTGAACTGAAGTGGTAGTACCTGTTAGGGTCCCATCTATCGGTCAAATAAAACTATTCTATCTTTTACTATTACTATTATCTATTTGAAACCATATAGCTGCGTGCAAGTTGTTCATATTAGATAGGAATACTTGATAAATAAAATACCTAATGTTAAATGGTAATACTTGAAGCCATTTAACCATATTTACCCAACCCCTCCGCTCAGGGAGGGTATGACACAAGGTCAATTTTTAAGCAGAGTTTAACAGGTTTGAATTCAGAGTTTTCCTTCTCCTAAACTAGTTGCCTCACCAAGGTTGAAGAACCTAGTCTGCCCTACTATTTACCCATAGCTGGAGGGAGAATAATTGAAGCCATTTAACTGTGGTCATACAAATGATTTCAAATTTGTTTTAAAGTAAAGTTACCTCCAAACTATTTACTTACAAATATGCATAAACAGGATTTGGTATTAAATTACCATCAAGGGTTGATATGCCATTAAACCAAATAACCTAACCTAACCTTGAAACTATTAAACTGCATGCAAACAAATGATTAATATTGAATAGAATTGTTAGTATTTGATAGCTCTACTTGAAACCATTTAGAATTATTAGTGTTAGCAATACTTGAAACAATTTAATTGCGTGGAAACAAATGAACTTTGGCTCCTTTAAAAATAATGTTACCTGCAAACTATTTGCCAACAAATCATATATATATATATATATATATATATATACATATAAAACAGGATTTGGCATGAAATGACCCATAAAGATTGATATGTTATAAAACACAACCAAACTGCTAAATCAAAATCTACAGTATTCAAACTCTTAAACCCAATATATGAATATGTACCAGTCCAAAAATAAGTGCCTCTTTACTCAAGGTCATTTTATTCATTGTCCCATACTATCGCAGTATATATATATATATATATATATATGTTTTTTTTGCAATTGATGTAAAGATCTTTTCCAGCTGCAGTGCTAATATTCAACAGCTGTTATGGTATTATGTATCACTGTAAACAATCTCAGTTAAGGTGGACCATGATATCACAATACCTCCCCATAAATAAGTACTTCTAAGAATATTTTAATAAAAAATGTTCATTTGTTTCTGAGCCAAACATAACAACATTTGTTATTCCTAATAAAATCAAAACCAATAACATTAGGTGTTACTTATTATCAGCATTGAAATTCTGTGAACAAAATTAAAATCACATAAATATTATAATTCACTAAATATCTGTCTGTCCAGCGATACAGCTAAGATTGCAATATTCTATGCTCAATGTCACAGTCCAGCCTGTTAGCCTTCATCCTGACATAAAGAATATAATAAATAAAAGCCACTTTTACAGATATTAGTAGTGAGACATAAAAAGCAAAAAGAAGCCTAAAAGAGAATTTTAGGAGTTATTCATTCTGGAGGGTTAGTTTAGTTTGGTTGGTTGGGTTTTATGGCATATCAACCTTTGTTGGTTATTTAATGCCAAATCTACATTATACATATATATTAAATGTATATGATTCTTGTTTGTTTTGGTTGGGTTTTATAGCATATCAACCATTGTAGGTAATTTAATCCCGAATCCCGTTCATACACATATATCAAATATATATTATTTGTTTGGTTTGATTTGGTTTCTTTGCTTAATAGCATATCAACCTTTGTAGGTTATTTAATGCCAAAGTCATTCTCCTAGAAGAACACTAGTGGTACTATTTAACCTATAGCTGGGAGGATAAGGGGGTTCACACCTATATTATTTGTAAACATATCTTGTTGATAATATTTTAAAATGAGCCTTAGTCCATTTTCGTGCACACACTTAAAGGGTTTCAAGTATTTCTAACATGAATAATTCTATTTACTATTTACCATTTGTTTGCACATGTTTAAATGGTTTCAAGTATTGCGATGTATCACTAACAATTCAATTAGATAGTCATTTGCTTACACACAATTAAATGGTCAAATAGTTCTATTCCTAACAATTTGATTTAACATAAGTCATTTGTTTAAATAAGTCACAGTTTAAATGCTAAACAGTCCCATTTGACCCATAGATAGGACCCTATCAAATGCTACCACTCCAAGTCAGTGTAGACCTGGAAGCAGTGGCAATGAAGGGTTACTCCACATTCCCCATACATACATACATACACATAAATTGTTCAAAATCCAAACACACCTGCTGTGTCAGCCAAGATTAGAATATGCTAATTGTATATCCTGCAGAGGAGGTAAGATCCATCCATCTTGGGTATGACACTAAACTGCATTAGCTGGTGAGGCTCCATTATTCATATTAGATAGAAAGACTTGATACCATATAACTGTATATAACTTATTTGTATAAGACAGGAGTACTTGAAATCATATAACTGTAAATTATTTGCATTAGATGTAAAGTCTTGATACTATATAACAGTGTTGGTTGTCACTATCTCACTTCATGGGTTTGTGGCAGACCTAAAGTAGTATAATTTGGAGAGTGCTCAATATCTGTGATAGAGTTATTATATAATAATAAATAAATAAATATATATTAGTTTTTATATATTTTCAATAGCATGAATGCTTGTCTGCGACCACTGGTTTCATGCCGTCTTATTACAACAATCATCAGGCAGAGAAAGAAAGATAAAAAATACAGTCAGAACATTAGGATTGTGCAGAACTCTTTGTGTGTGTGTGTGTGTGTGAGTGGATTATATTTGCATATTATTGTGTGTGGTTGTGTAAATGATTTTTAGTGTGTGTGTATGATGATACATGCGCTGTCTGGCAAATTTGAGGTTGTCACCTGGATATATGAGTTGCGATGTGTACATAGCAAATACTAAAACTAGCATCCGCCTACAGCAAGACATAAAAAATGCCTTCTTTGCTTCCACAAGAAACTAGCAATTATCACTCACCCATCACAAAACACCCTGCTAAACAAAAAAATCAGAAATTCTATCCAAATGCAGTTTTGAGAACAAACATCTACTCTCACATTTCAACCCATATACATAACCCATCCACCATACCTATACTACCTCCATTACTAAAAATCCCCCACACCCTTTCACAAATAATCCCACAACACACCTGACACATCATAAGTAACACTTTCCTCCATTAAATCTTATCATCTATCTCCATGCACCCCCACCACCTGTTGACATTATGTTAGCTATGTTTTCATTATTGTTAGAAATACATCTCAACACAGTATATTTAACACATCCCTTACGCACACACCAATACAATAACATATACATAATATAACATTAACATAACATAGACAGCTAATACAAATTATTATTGTAATCCATCACAACTCCCCACCTATTATCCTTACATCCCAGACCTAGCATACTTACACATCAAATCAAAAAATTCATTTTCTTAATAATGCAATGATGATAATTTGCTCCTTAGTTAAAATCATCACTAAACACACACACACACACACACAAAACAAACAAAAAACTACATAGATAATACAAACAATTATTGCAATGTCTTAACACAATATATTCACTATATTGCTTATGTACATACAATCATGAATTATAATAATGTATACATAATATAACATTAACACAACATAACTAATACAAATTATTGCAATCTAACACAAAATATATTCCAGCATAAAATACTAATATTGTATAATACTCCATAGTATATTACAATATAACATGTCTCATCACCATGATATTCTTATGTTCTGATTCACCATACTCCTTCGTCTGTTATTCTTAAAAATCAAAAGTTTATCTTCTTTGTAATGAAATGATGATGATGATAATTTATACATTTGTTAAAATCATCACTACGCACACACACACACACACACACACACAAATACAAAATTAAAAAAAAATGAAATAGAATAAACAAAACAAATATATAAAATTAAATAAATAAATAATACTCCATAGTATATTACAATACAACATGTCTCATCACCAAGAGATTCTTATGTTCTCATCCGCCATAATACTTTATCTATTATACTTACCAAATCAAAAGTTTATTTTCTACTTAATGCAATGATGATGATAATTTGTTCCTTAGTTAAAATCATCACTACACACACAAATACAAAAAACTTTCTTATCCAGTCAAACTGTCATGACTTTCATGACACATCGCAACTCATATATCCAGGTGACAACCTCAAATTTGCTGCTCAATGCATATATCATCATACACACACATACTAAAAATCACTTATATGACCACACACAATAATATGCAAATATAATCGACACAAACATATACACACATACAGACACACACAAAAAGAGTTGTATGCAATCCTCATGTTCTGACTGTTCCTGGGACACCATGATGGTGGCTGTTGCAACCTACACAAGCATGAAAGCGAGGTTCAGCACTGCCATTACTGTAGTCAGGGTAGGTACTGGTGCAAACATTCCCTGTATTGGCTTATGGGATATTGTTTTTTATGTTGACATTCAGGCAATGGCTGTGTCTGAGGTGCTCACCATTGAATTTTAGTCTTTTAATGCTGATTTGAATGCTTTAGTATAGCAGATGTTCTGCTTAAGGGATTTAAGCATTCTAGCTTGGCCAATAGATCGGCTTGGAGTGCGTCATACACTATTCTCCTGATGAGTCTGTCTTTGATGTATATGTCCAAGAGGTCATGCTCACATGAGGGACATATAAAGTCACAGTCCAGGGCCATAGCCCTGAGGCAGACAAGGTAGCTCTGTATTGGTTTATTTTCTCTCTGTGACATAGAGGCAAAAGTAAGGCAATGAACAATGGGGTTCAATCTCTGAGTGACCAATGCTTTTACCATCCCAAGTAGTTCATCTGGGTCAGTGGTGAAGAAGTCAAGGTGGATGTTGACAATACCATTTTGCATGGCCTCATCAGCACAATTGTATAGGTGGATACTGGCTTGAGATCTTGGCATGTTCATTATCTTGGCAAAGACATCCCAATCAATTTGGAATTTTCTGAATTGTTGCGGGGGCATTTCAAGATTGAGCTGGGAAAGCTTGGCTGCTGGTGCCTTTGTATAGGTTGTCTGGGAGGTCGCTTCCTTGGTCTGCTAAAGGATGCACAGGGCTTTTCTCATTGATGTGACTCCTAGCTCCTTCAATATCGATCGATCCCGCATCTGTAAGCTCTCCCTTGTCAGCAAACTTTGCTACATGGATTCTGGCTGAGTCAGTGGAGATTCCTGCTTTGGTGAGGTACCATTCTCGATCTTCAGGTTTCATCAATCCTGTCCACAGGGCCATATTGAGTTTGGTAGGTGATCAAAATCAGCAATCAACTGCATAGCAAGCTGGATCAATTTCAGAATGAGCTCTGAAAAAGGAGAGTTATATTTGGCACATAGGAGCTCTAGTATAATAACAATAACGCTTACCTGCCAAGGAGTCCCAACTAGCGTCCAGTCAGTAGACAAAAATGAAAGGCTGTAACTCAATACAGTTCCTGCAAAACTAATAAATTAAAAGTTGGTATTTATATATATATATATACTAATAGGTCCATGCATTGACCAGCAACTGATCATAATCCAGGGAATAGACTTGCAGAATGAAATGCTCCAATAAATAATCTCCTTCTTCAGAGCTCATTAGGAAATGGGCTCAGCTTTTCATGCAACTGATTACTGATTTTGATCACCTACCAAACACAATAGGAGCATTTCATCATGCACATGTGAGCAAGTCCATTCCCTGGATTACGACTGATAGCTGGTCTATGCATGAGCATTTTAGAGTATATATATATATATATACCCATCTCTAAAACCATCCAAATAAGATGGACAAGATAGGTGGGACACTGCTGAAGAAGTAAGAATGAACTCATAAGCAATGTTCTCCTATGGACCCCCTCACATGGACATGTAAATGTTGGATGACCAACTAGAACCTATCTACAACAGCTCTGAGGATGTAGTCTAAAGGACCTGTCAGAAGTGATGGATGATAGAGACAAATGGCGAGAGAGAGAGTGAGGGAAATCTGTGTTAGCAGCACAACATTGTTGAAGTCCTGTTGTATATTGTACTTGAGTGTCATTCACGTGTTGAATTACATGTCAAAGTGCATACTGACTTGAGCATGAGGAAGGGAAGATTATATGCGTGTTGGGGCATTCCACAATGCGCAGGTGGTCTAGTCTATTCCTTGGGTAGTGATTAGCTGCTAACCCAGAAGTGGCTATGCAAGCATGAATATATACTAGGCTACTCATTGACATATTTTTGTCTGTTAGCTGGATGCCAGCCGGGCAGCCAAGCTGGTAAGTGTTGTTTATTATTTTATCATTATAAGGGTGTAATTATGATTGCAATTACTTATCCTGCAATAATGCCTCTGGAAAATACAAGATATACTTGCTGCTGTGCTCTGTTTCATAACAAAATATTTAATAACATTCCATTTTTGGTATTCTACAATGATTGACAGAAAAAAATAGAGTGTAAGCATTAAACAAACTGCAGCTTAACCATCTCAGATGGTTGCAGTAAAAATATAATACTGATCTTGATGCATGAACGAGTACACATAGTGACGATTGCTTTAATATTAGTAAAGTACAAATCAAAAATGACAAGATTATTTATACTGAAAAAGAAATGGTTGCATCACTAAACATACACACATACACTTATGGCAGGTCAACCTTTGTTGGTTCATTTAATACTGAAGTCAGTATTTTAGGCAATTTTATAGTTTCCTGTAACAAATAATTTATTAAGTTACATGGCATCAAGTCTTCTTATCTGACACAATTCATTTAGTTTTGTAGTATGAAGTGTTTTCATTTCATAAAAACAATTTACATGTATTTATATGTCTAATAAAACTACTTTTCTTTAACTTCCATATTAGAAATATTAAAAAGTTAAAAAATTAAATCCTTTAAATATTCATTACTTTTTACTGATATCTTTGAGTGAAAAAAGGACTTCTATATTTGAAAATATTGGAAATTATTTTTAAATATCTACAAAACAAATGATGAAGTTATTAAGCCAAAGCTCAAGTCTCCTTTACATGTGAACACCAATCCCTTGGCATTCCTAAGTCTATCAGTCTGGAAATGTAAACAGTCATGAAACAAACATTCTCTAATGATGGTTTAAAGCCAAAACTGTCAAAATTACTAAATTTCTTAAAACTTTTAAAATAATGCTTAAGTGTTTATTCTTTTGTTCATACAATATATATATATAATTAATTATTTTACAATTCTATTATCTTGATGGTGTGGAAAAAAACCAAGATGATACAATTTGCAAATAAAAAAATATTACACAAACTGATATCGGGAAAAAAAGACTAAAAACATAAATACTCCTTAAAAATAATCAACTAATAACCTATGCTAAGCCAAAAGAAAAACCACTGACAGAATTCCTTAAATTAAATGTAAGAGTGCTCAATGCAGTAAGTAGAACAATATATATCTATATATTTGAGGATCATTAAATAACTTTCCAGACTTTTTTCGTATGGGCACTTTTATTGATAGTACACACATGAAACTCTAGTCCCCTTCGAAGTAATCACCTCTGGCTGCAATGCACTTGTTCAACTGTTCCAACAACTTCTGGAAGGCCCCATGGAAATCCTTTTGTGTGAGCATGTCAATGACCTTTGTCACAGCCTCTTTCATCTCCTCAATTCTCTCATAACGACAGCCTCTGAGCTTAGGGAATAACCAAAAGTTGCAGGGAGCAACGTCTGGACTATAGGGAGGCTGAGGAATTGTCTTGATGCCCATCTTGGTCAAATAGTCTGTGACAGGGATGGAGTTGTGGACTGGTGCATTGTCCTGCTGGAAATGCCACTGACCCGATTTGAAGAGTGCTGGCCTCTTCCGACAGAATCTTTTCCTGAACTCCTTTAAAACCTCAACATAGTAACCCTAACCCTAACCCTTTGGCTAATCAACTCTGGTGTATTGACTTCCTTATTCCTCCCACACCTCTCATCATCCCTCACAGACTTCCTGCCTTCCTTGAATCTCTTATGCTACTCAAAAACTGATGCTCGATTCATGCAACATGCTCCAAAAGCAGTGTGAAGCATTCCATATGTTTCTGTGGCATTTTTTGCAAGTTTAAAACAGAATTTTATTGCATATCGTTCTTCTAAAGTGTCGTCATGTCCAGATTGCATTTTTGAAATTCACCAGTAGTGACAATCAGGCTTTAGTAAGGTATATTCCAATTGCTACTGTAGCTGTTCATTTGAAGCTGAAATCATAAAAATTGGTCAGTCATCTCATAAGATGTATAGCAATAACATAGTGAATTTTCAAGAGTCTACAATAATTTTAAATGCTTGTACGAAAAAAGCTTGGAAACTTATTGAATACACCACATATATATATATATATATATATATATATATATATACACACACACACACACAGATACATACATATATATAAACACACACATTATATATATATATATATATATATAAAGAAAATATAATTAAATCAAATAGTATGTAAATACAAAAAAAAAAAAAAAATATTCAGAGGATATATATATATATATATATATATGTGCCAATTTTGATTAAGTTTTTTTGTTAAACCATGATCAAGGTGATTAATAACAGATGTTAAATGCTTCATTCAAAAAATATTTTCTTGAAATGATATTAATTCTAAGAGTCTTTTTCATTTGAAAATATTTATCAATCTCCCTGAAGATGGTTTAACAAAAATAAAATAAAACAACAAAACTTATATGTATGTTGGCACATTATCATGCATAAAAAAATACATCCTCTGAATATGTTGTTTTTTATATTCACAGACATAGACACACAGGTTAATGTGCATAATTGTGTCATCATAGTGAGTTCTAATTCGAATCACACAATTATGTTTAGTTTTGAACTAACGTATGGGAAATGTATGAACCCCCTTATCCCCCTCAGCTGTGATTTAAATAGTACCACAATTGTTCTTATACAAGGATGGCTTTGGCATTAAATAACCCACAAAAGTTGATATGCTATTAGATAAAGAAAACATGTAAACTATAATTCAAACACCTTGTTTAAGAAAGAGTTTCACTTGAGAAAAATATACAAAATACGTGGTAAGGCATCAGTATATCGATGGATTATCGTGACATATGCTTGTACAATACTTATGCCACTTTCTGGCTCTACATAGTGACAGCCCAGTGGCAAGCGTATTAATATAACTGGCAACTATATGTGTGGCTTTCAAATCACACACACAATGAAGCAATGCATACCAACTACTACGACACTAGCAACCACAGCAGTTACCTTACACAGTTTGAACTGCTTTGGTCATGTGAAATATGCACAGCAAACTACCTCATACCAAAATACTGTAAAACTTTTGATTCATCCTAGTATATATATATATATATATATATATATATATATATATATATATATATGTGTGCATACACACACATATTAAAAACACCAAAGTTGATGACTTCTAAAATATTGGAATGAAATCTTAAATCTTTCATGGTAGTTGTCTAATTGGTACCTCACAGACTCAGAATGCCAACATTTTTGGCACATTGAAACAGTGTTCATGGTTTTCTTTTAGTCACAATTGTGGCATCAAAATTAGATTTAGTTAAAAAAAAAACGGTGCAAGGTAAAAAACTTTCTAATCACAATTAGACATGAAACTCTTCACCAGAAAACTTGAAAACATCAATATAGAGATATTTAAAAAAAATTGGAATTATTAAACTGATGTCATTAATATAAACCCCTTCCTGTAAGGTTGGATTTTATTGGCAGGATAGAAAAAAAAAAATAACGAAATGTTACAGTATAAAGCAATCTTCAATCAGTTAAATTTTTGAGTGACTTTTTCTGCTCATTCATCGGATGAAAGCTATCATAAAGACAAAATGCATTAATAAAAAGTTTAAAATAATTTTGAAATCCATTTTTTTAGAACTATTATTAATGAACTCATCATTTTATCCGTCTTTCAGAACAAAATGCATGAGAGTATAACCCCTAAACATTTTTTTTTGAGGGGAGGGTATTTTGTTTGACACTAAGGTAGTCAAGCACTGATGATACTAATTGCTGTCTTCTCTCTCTCTCTCTTTCTCTCTCTCACATGCATACATACTGACTGAAATACTTTCAATCCAAAAAGACTGTTTACAACAGCAACAATTATTTGTGTTCAAAAAATTGCATTCAACTTTCTCCAAACAAAAAATTAATCTAATTAAATGAATTACTGGTGAGGGGAGGGTCTTTTTTCTTTTACAAAATTTTTCTCTATATGTAGAAAATTTTTTATGGCTTTATTTACTTTGCTTTTGTCTCTTTCATTGTGTGCACAGAAATGTGTGGGTTTTTACATGAAATTTCGAATTTTATTAATTAAAATGTGTGCATGTAACTATATAATTAACAGTGAGATTGTTTCTTTGTCAGTAATGTCTATGAAGATCAGAGTCAAGTATCTGTATGCCCTACTGAGAATAAAAGTATTGTTCACAGCGTTTCTGGTGTCTTGCTTATGACACTGAACTGCATTTAGTGGTGAGGCTCCAGTTCTGAAGCTCTGAGAAGTGGGGAGTCAATCGCTTCATTACTATTACTCCCCAATTCACTTTGATCTTTTAGAGCCTCATCTACAGGCAAAATAGATTTGTTCAAAAATTATTACTATTAGAAAGGAATACTTGAAACTATATGACTGTGAAAATTATTTATATTAAATGGTAATACTTGAAAACATGTAATAGTGTGCAAAAAAGATGATTATTATTTTCATTATTAAGAAGGAACAGTTATTTGAAATCATAACCCTGTTTAAAAAAAATTGACTTCAGTATTAAATAGCACAAAAAAGTTGATGTGCTATAAAACCAACCAACCAACCAACCATCACATTGACTCTGAATAAGATGCATTATCTGAACCAGTTGTAACCTAATTAAATATAAAAGACTTTGGGGTTTTTTTTTCTTATTTCTAGAATATTCTTTTTTCTCTATTTAGTTTATTTACAACTTTTAAAGTTAGGTTTGGTTTATTTAATGGCATATCAACTCCATATGAGTCATTTAAGGATAAAATTTGATTCATTTGTAAATCTCAGATTATCTAAAATATCTGCAGTTGATTTGTATTTTTCTCTCTTGTGCCCTGGATTTGATACTTTACTACATTTGGTGGTGAGGCTCTAGTTTTGGGAGTGTGGAGTCAACCCTTCATTACTCCTAAGTCCACTCTAAAGTGGAGAGGGAGTACCTGTTAGTCAAATAGATCTGTTTAGAAAGAGTACCTATGAGTCAAATAGATCTGTTCATAAAGAGTACCTATGAGTCAAATAGATCTGTTTATAAAGAGTACCAATGAGTCAAATAGATCTATTCAAAAATTATTAGATAAGAATGCTTGAAATTATGTTTCCAAATGAAACTCATATCAACTCCTTATGGATTAATTTAATGCTAAAATATAATTCATAAGTAAATGTTTGATTATAATCATAATTATTAATATGATGGTCCAATTCAAAAAGGAGAATTTTTTTCGGTAAATGTAAACACTGCATTGTTTAGAATTGGTTTATAGAAAAAATTATTTTGATATCTTAAAAATATTTGTTTTGAGGCTATTCAAAATGGCAGCAAATCAAACAATGTTCCAGGCTTGAGCAGAAGTTTGTCTTTGAATTTTTGCTGGTTGAGAAGTGCAAACCATATGAAATTTACTGAAGAAGGTCTGATGTGTATGGAGAAGCATATTTTAGTTAAAAAAGATATTTATGAATGGGCTAAATATGGTTTTGGATGCAGCAGTCACTAAAGAATTTAAAGCTGAAAATGTCCTAAGATGTGAAAGAACTCATCACTACTCATTTCATTAAAAAAAGTGCAACTTTAAACAGTTCTTCCTAATGCCAACTCCTTAGGCAATATTTCAACTTATCGTTTGAATGACTTGTATTTTCAATGTTCCATCGCAATCATTATTTTTCTTAATCACACTTTTTTATTTGGTTATAATAATCATTTGTTTGCACACAGTTATATCGTATCAAGTATTCCTATCTTAGACTAATAATTTATGTACAATTATTAAGTTTCAAGTAAATATTCCAATTTAATAATGATCATTTGTTTATACACAGTTAATTGATTTCAAGTATTCCTATTCATTACAAATAATTTTCAAGCATTTGAACTTCGATGGGACCCAAACAGTTACTACCACACAGAGTCAGAGTAGACCTGGGAGAAATGGCAATGAACATATAGTTCTTTTTTCTTTCTTTTCTTTTTACTTGTAAAAAAAATGCATCATATATAAATATTATTTTCCTCTTTCCTGTAGGGGGTGTCCTTGTGGTGTAATGGTTAAAGCAATGGACTGCAGAATCGTAGTAAGCGAGTTCGTACTCCAGTCAGTCTATTATGTTCACTTTCGGGCAAATACCTTTGGGAAAGGTATGAACCTCCTTATCCTCCCAGCTATGGGTTAAATAGTACCACTACTGTTCTTCTAGGAGAATGGCTTTGATATTAAATAACCTACAAGGGTTGATATGCCATTAAACAAAGAAACCAAACCAAACCAAACCAAACAAAGAAAGAAACCTCTTTCCTGTGATAGAGAAAAACCAACAAAAAACTAGCAAATAAAGCAACTTTGGTTTTCTTATAGTTAGTTTCAAAAATTTATATTTCTGAAAAAATATTGATAACTATGACTATACTCAAAGAGATTGTATGGTAAATCGACTGATTTTTATAGCAGCAAAAAATACAGGGGGCTGCATCATTTTTTAAGATATCATCGTACTCAAAAAAGTATGGTCCCTACTTGAATCTATTGATAACATAGCAATTATTTCTAACACATTAGCTTTCTGACGTCAAATCGCGAAAAAAGGTCATATCCACGTGAAAATGTATCAGTCTAATGAATTTATGGAGCTGGAACATCATTTCTTTGATACTTACTTCAAATCTAAGTCATGTCTTGACAACAATGACACGTAGAAAGCAAGGTTCAGTTGAAATGGCACTTCTTTGTATAACTCACTGAATCTTCTGGTTAGAATAAACCTTCCAATTCACACTTTTTTATGCTCTGGTCTCCTCGTTCATTCATTCAATTACAGTGACACATAATAGATACTTTCTATCTCATTCTATTCAAATCTATTACATTTTCTCCATGTCTATCTCATTCTATTAATTATCTATTTATCTATCTCTGTCTGGTCATATCAGTTGGTCTATAATAATTACTTTTTCATAGGTTGTTTGGTTGGTTTTATGGCATCTCAACCTTTGTTGGGTTATTTAATGCTGAAATCAGTCATTTTTTTTTTCTAATTATAAACAATTATAACTTCAAATATGTATTCACTCAATGACCCCCAGGAAATGATACAAAGAGAATTTTTAGGAGGATTAGAGTGTTCGCTAATGGTCTGGGAGACCTGGGTTCAATCCCAGGTCGAGTCATACCAAAGACTTAAAAAATGGTACTTGATATCTCCTTGCTTAACACTCAGCATTATAAGGTATGGATCAAGGGTAAAGTGGACCAATCAAGGGAAAGGGGTGACACCCTCCCCTACACCCCATTGTAGTAGCTATTGAAAAGGGAGCCTTTGGGTCGTCCTCGACTACGGTCGCCAAATTTACTTACTCATAACTTCTTTAATTTCAGTTTTCCTTTTCCTAGACTGGTAACCAAACCAAGTTTAAAGAACCATGTCTGCCTTACTACTTAACCATAGGTGGGGAGAGAACAAATAGATTCATGATTTTCCCAAGGGCATTAGTGCAAGTAAAGTAGTTATCTAGTTTCAAGTATTTTAGTGCAAATAATTTGTACATGATTATATAGTTTCAAGTAACTATTCCTATTTAATGATAATAATCATTTCTTTGACCCGTTATATATTATCAAGTATTCCCACATCATAAGAATAATTTAAACATAGTTATCTGGTTTCAAGTATTCTTATGTAATACTAATAATTCATATATAATTTAATGGTTTCAAGTAACTTTTGCTATTTGATAAAAAAAATCATTTATTTGCACACGATTATATAATTTCAAGTATTCATATTTACAAATAATTTTCAAACACATTTATTAGATCCATCCAGCTATGAGTAAATAGTAGGACAGACTAGGTTCTTCAGCCTTAGTGAAGCAACTAGTCTAGGAGAAGGAAAACTCTGAATTCAAATCTGTTAAACTCCACTTAAAAAAATTGATCTTGTGTCATATCCTGCCCGAGCAGAGGGGTTGGTAAATATGGATTAGATCTATCTGTGGGTCTGAGTGGGCCAGGGAGTAATGGCAACAAAAGGGTATTCAACACTCTTCAGAGCTCCAGAACTGGAACCTCATCACTGGGTGCAGTTTAATGTCATCTTTTTTAGTGCTGGTGGTGATGCTGGGAGGGGGGAGCTTACCCATCTCCATGGGATACACTTGGCATATTCTAACTCCCACTGACTGGCAGTCAATTAACTAGCACCTCTTGTGTCAACCTAACTCTTGGAATAAATGGTACCTCATCTGAGAATTTCTGATCATTAAGGGAAGAGTGACTTATTCTAATGGCATGTCAACTTGTCTAGGATCATTTTATGCCAAGAGGTCATGGAATTGGGTTCACTGTACTGTTATATTCAAATTCTTTTCTTTAGTTGTTTCTTAAGAGTTTTTTTGCACACAGTTACATAATATCAAGTATTTCAATGTAATACAAATAATTTGCATACAGTAGTATAGTTTCAAATATTCCTATCTAAAACTAATATTATATATAGATTACATTGCACATTCATTTGTGCAGTTTTCAAATTACACATGGAATGAAACTATGTACATGTTAGCACACCAACTACCATGATACTATAAACCATAGCGGATAGCTACCATGGCTTCAGCTGCTTTGGACATAGGATATATACGCCACAAACTAGCAAGTAATAAAATATAATGAAACTTGATCCACCCAAGTAATTATATTTAAGATGGCTTAAATATGATTTTGCCAATTTTGACAAATCACAATTGTTTTATAGTAATAAATGTTTAGTTCCTTGTTATTGATTGTTGGATCATCTTGGATATATACCATAAACAATTTCTTGTCTAAAACATATAGCAACTTGATGTTGAATTCTGGGAAAAATAAAACACTATAAAATACCTAACTAGTATTGGGCATTTCAAATTTGAAGTTTTGTCTCGTAGCTGTAGGAATGCTGAACACTGGAAACTGACCCGAGACATTGACAAACCATTTGTGAGTCTACAAAGTTTATTCTCTGTATTGACATTTAATATGTCAAATCTATTAACATTGACAGACATATTACTTCTATAGTAGATTATTGTGGAAATGGCTTTAAATAGTTTTTCCTTTTCCATCATTTTTTCTATAAAAATGATGAAAAAAAAAAGAAAATTGACAAAAAAATGAAGAAAGTCTGAAAATTCTTCAGGTATATTTACAAAAAGATTTCTCAGTCTGATTTATAGTGATTGTGATGTGTATGAAAATGACCATCTGACTTTTCCCTAAGTTGAAATGTTTCCCATGATACAGTGAGTTCACTAAGCAAGACTTTTCTGTTAAAATAAGGAAGATTAAGATGGTCAAAACTGTCTCCCTCCACTATCTCATTAACCATACAACTTATTTTTTTTTCAACTGCAGAGAAGATTCAGTGAAATATTCACTTGAAAGCAAAGCTTGATGGTTAAAGCAGTATACTGGCATTCCAGAGTTCAAATATTTTCATTCTTGTTCCGGATCAAAAACATGGCAACTTTTAAATGCAATGTCATGTCACTTTATGGATTTCTCTTGTAATCTTTCTTTCTTTTTCTCTATTTTTTTTGTTAGAATAGTTTTTCCTTTTCTTTGTATTTTTTCCATGAAATAATATCATGAAAGTTAAATATTACAGACTGGTCATTTCAAGAGGTCTTCAAACACACATGACCTGGCACCAAAAGAGACTGATTTTTTTTGGGGGGGGGGGGCTAAAAGTTAAACTTTCAGTAGGATTATGCAATCTTTTTATTTCATTTTTGCATTTTATTATTTGTTTTATTTTTTATTTAAACTTGACTAATTTATTAATCCACATAATTTCTTATTTATAGAATCTTATTTATAATTCACTGAATGGCTGTACTATATATAGCCTGATTTTGACTAAACCTTAAAGAATCGTTAGCCATGGCTGGATAGGTTTTAAACTATACTAGAATATCCAGCTCAGACTGGTTTTTATATAGGATCTCTCTCACACTTTATGATTTACTGTCCACCCTAGTGTTAAAGATTGTCCATCTCACATGCGGCATCACTAACCCACTCACTTAGTAATCATTAAAGAAGTAGATGGCTCCGATTGGTTTTGATGGCATGTCAACCTGTCTAGGATCATTTTATGTCAAGAGGTTAAGGAATTGCATACATTGTACATTGATATTTAGTTTTTTTGGACAGTTATATGATATCAAGTATTCCTATCTAATACAAATAATTTGCTGCTAAAAAATTGCTCTTGTGTCACATCCTTCTTATGGAGGTAAAGTTAGGTAAATAGTAGGCTGAGTCAAAAGTTTTGCAATATTTTGATACATGTTGGTTTATAGTGCATATATATCACATAACCAAATCAGTTCAAGCTATGGTAGATACTCATTGTAGTTGGTAGTACCAGTGGTAGTTGGTGCACTGACATGTTATGCATTGCTTCACACCTAGTGTGATTTGAAAGCTGCACAGTCTGGAACCTATGCTTTATGAATTCAAACTGGACCAAAAAAGATTTGTAGCTCAAAAGGTCAAAGTGCAGTTGATCACAGTAAATGGTTCAGGAGATTTTGCTCAGGTTGCAAGAATCTTGATAGTCAAGTAGGCCAAAAAACATGGACTCTACTCAGAAAGTATCAAGCAAGCTCAGTATCTCACAGTCCAGTGTGGTTCATCACCTTCACAACTTCATTAAAAGCATACAGAGCTGCCAAATTATGCCTCATATCAACAAAATATTGCAAAACTTTTGACTCACCCTTGTATATACCTTCCTTTATCAAAATATCTGTACTATAATTTGGCTTACAGTAAAGTATATTCATATCCAGCAACTGTCAGCCAACTTTTTTAGATCACTGAAACCTTCATGAAATTATCGACCTCCAGTCACATGCAATAAATAGGTAGGCATCCAGTTTTCATGTGTCTATATTTACCCAACCCCTCTGCATGGGCAGGATGTGACACAAGGTCAATTTTTAAATGTTTAATAGGTTTGAATTCAGAGTTTTTCCTCTCCTCGACTAGTTGCCTAACCAAGGCCTAAGAACTCAGTCTGCCTTGCTATTTACCGATTGCTGGAGAGAGAATAATTTGATTCATACTTTTCCCAAGATCATTAGTACTATGTGAAATGTAATCAGCCTCGTCCAGAATGAGAACTTGTGTTGGCGTGTTCATTTCCGATGATAGTAACCATTACATCACTGGTACCACCTAGTGAAGAAAAATGCATAATAAACTCTGCTAGAATAATTATTATAAAGAAATGCACAGAGTGAAGAATCTGTTTGCTATTATTTGGCTTAGGTTGTATAATTAACATATTTTTTATTTTATAATGTTAACTTTCAACCCTTTTGACACCTGGTCCCAAAACATTGAGAGACACCTTGGATAGTCTCATCAACCTCTAGGAGTTAATATTGACTATCAGGTTCATCAAAAATAAGCACACTGACCAGAAAAAAATAGGTTTTGCTCGTCTTCAAAAGGTTTGAGATGGTTGAACATTGACATACTCATCAAGAAACAATTAGATATTGGTTTATATGATTTTCAGCTTTTGATAAAGGTTTATTAAACCATTCATCTCATCACTTAAAGATAAACAATTTGTACATCTATACAAAAACAACTGTTCTGTTGATATTAGATCTATTGATCAATATTTCCAAGCAGCTAGCTGCTGATTGTCTGAATGGACAGTCAATCACCTGGGGTTTATATATATATATATATATATATATCAAACATTACACTGCTAATCAATACAGCTCAAGATATTTTCAAAAGTGCACACATAGCAATCAATATAAAGGATTATCCCCAACCTTTCACATACTTTATCAACTTGACTCATTATACATTCAACTCACATAAAAGCCGCCTTCAGTGACTATTAAGCTCAATGTTAATCATATGGTATTAATAGAATTTATAATATGACAGGTGATGCATGGAACCTATAGATACTGAAATTGGAACTCTTGGAGTGTATATTACATGCAAATTTGAAAATAGTTTTATTCTTTAAAAATATTTCCAAATTTTTTTCTTATAAAATATCCAAATGATAAATAACTATGTTAATAAAGGAATAAGCACTGAAAACTTTATTGGAATTAGAACCGGCACTCAAAAAATCTTTTTAAAATAAAAAGGGAACATATATATATATATTTACTAATCTACTATCTACCAGCATTCACGGTTACCAGAAAAAAACAAAAAAAAACCCCACTAGGAACAAGAGATAAAAATATCTCGAATCACCGCCCGGGGGAAAAAGAAAAAATGTCATAGGACAAAAAGAAAGAAAAGGCCAACCCCATCACACCAGTTGAAAAAAATCAAGAGATATGCAGTCAGTTGGTCAAAAGAAAAATAAAACCCACCGTCAATGCTGCAATGCCACAATTACAAGAGTGCTCAATACGAGTGGAGCCAATTACAAAATTAACTTAAATCGTGAGTCAGAATTCTCCTACTAAAGTTTCACCTTAACGGATCATCAGGAAGTCTCATACCGAGGGTCAGTATGAGACTCCCTGATGATCCGTTAAGGTGAAACTTTAGTAGGAGAATTGAGACTCCCTGATGATCCGTTAAGGTGAAACTTTAGTAGGAAAATTCTGACTCGCGATTTAAGTTAATTTTGTATATATATATATAAAAACAAAAAGAAATTAAAATTTACATTCTTATTATAGTTTCATGTATTAATTATAGAAGTCACAATCATCAGATGAAAATTTATTAACTAATGAAGTTGTGACATTTTGTTGGAACACAAATTTAACAATCTGAAGATGAAAATAATCAGAGTAAGCATCCCCATTTTATAACAATTGGAAATGATGCAACAAACTTGGCAAAAAAGGAATATAATAGCAGATATAACTGGGTAGCAAAGGTGATTCACTAGGAATTGTGTCACCCAGTCCTCTACCTAGACCACCAGTGGGACACTGCTCCTAAGAAGGATTGAACCTAGGCTTGTACGGCTATCTGCTCACATTGTGTTTTTAGATCCAGAAAACTGAAATCCCCACTTGCTAAATAATTAGACAGGGTTGATCATTCAGAAAAAAAAAATTGAAGTCACAATGCCAGAGACAAAATAAACATGGGGTATTCAATAATTAATAAATAGTTTAGTTAAAAAAAAAAATAACAAAGTCCGTTTCTAAAATTAATGCTGTTACATACAAGTCCCCTCCCTGTTGAGTGAAGTAATGCGATTCACAGACCTAGCCCGTTTTATCTCAGCAGTCAGTCTATCTAGCAGTCAGTACAACTTTTGAAAAAGCTAAGTTGCTTTGCAGTTCTCAATTTCAATTCTCTTTGTCAGTTTTTTGATAAATATATAATCTAGCCTGTCTTTAGAGTTATTTGAGTAGGTAGAAGTTCATAGGTTTCCATCTCTTTATTGGAATTTATTGTTTAGGCTTGCAATACCACAAAGAAGAAGCTGTATGGTCACTTACCTCCAATCTCAAAAACCATTTAAATAAGACAGACAAGACATGTGAGACACTGCTGGAGAACTAAGAATGAACTCATAAGCAACATTCTCCTATGGACCCCTTCACATGGATGTGCAAGTATCTATAACTTATCTATAACAGCTCAGTACAAACACAAGATTTAAGCGAGAAAACCTGTCAGAAGCAATGGATGATAGAGATGAGTGGCAGGAGAGTCAGGAAAATCCATGCTAGCAGCAGGACATGATGATGATTGCTATCTACTACAAATAATTCTATTCAGTATTAATCATTTGTTTGCACACACTCAAATGGTTTCAAGTATTGCTATCAAACACCAATAATTTTATTTGCACTCAGTTGAATGGTTTCAAGCATTGCTATGTAACACTCAGAATTTAATTTAACATCACTGATTTGTTTGCACATAGTTAAATGGTCAAACAGTTTTATTTGACCCATAGGTGAGATGGGACTTTAACAGGTACAACCAGAGTGTACTTGGGAGTATAAGTAATGAAGAGGTACTCCACATTCCTTAAAGTTGCAGGACTGCAGCCTTACAATCAAATGGTTTAGTGTCATATCAAGGACACTCTTTGGGGTCTTACTCCTCCAAAGAGATGCAGTCAGTATATTCTCTAGCCCAGTTGGCTGGGGCTAGAATAATTAGCAATCTTTTCATTTATTTTCCTCTTTCAGTGTTGATACATTTTTCTTTTCCAGTTTTAATTAATAAGGCTTCTCCCATTACACAAAATGTATAAACACCCAATTATTATTCATTTACACCAGCATATTTTTGGGGCATGTCATGAGAGGCATTACTTTTTCACTGCCTCTGTGTGTGTACATATATATATATATATGTAGAGAGAGAGAGAGAGAGAAAGTGCAATGGTAAAAAATAGACAAGGATCCATAGTGGTTAACATAGGACCAACAGAGAGACTTGGGAAGCATAGATTTTATTGTCGTGTTATACTTTTAGAAGAGTTATAGCTTTCTATTGTATATGATGTATAAATGCCAAACATTTCAGTTAAAGATGTGACCCAATAAGCTGCTTACACACGTTATTTGCATAGAGGTGTGAAGGCTTGTGCAAAATCAGCCACACTTTTTGTATAAGCTGATAACAAAAGAATGGTTTGATTTGGTTCGGTTTCGTTTTATGGCATATTAACCATTGTAGGTTATTTAAAGCCAAATCCATTTTTATACATATAAACAATTTTATTTCAAACTCCATTTAGTATAAGTATGCAGTTTAGCTTTATTTGACCTATAGATAGGACTCTATCAGGTGCTACCACTCCTGGTCAGAGTGGACCAAGGAGCAATGGCAAAAAAGGGGTACTCTGCATTCTCCAAAGTTCCAGCATTACTAGAGCCTCACTATCAGATTGTTTAGTATCACATCCAGGACACTTGTTGGGGGAGACTTACCCCTTTGCAGAGATGCAGTTGTTGTATTCTACAGCCCCAGTCAACTAGGCCAAACACTCAGAGGATGTTCTCTTAGTTTTTTAAAATTTTTTCTCTAAAAATGCATTAGAAATAATTTTTCTCTAGATATGCACTAGAAATGATTTTTACTCTAGAAATGCATTAAAAATGATTTTTATTCTAGAAATGCATTAGAAATGATTTTTATTTTAGAAATGCATTAGAAATGATTTTTATTCTAGAAATGCATTAGAAATGATTTTTTCTCTAATAATGCATTAGAAATATATTTTAATTCTAGAAATGCATTGGAAATGACTTTTTCTCTAGAAACGATTTCTACAATAGAAATGCATAAGAAATGACTTTACTATAAAAATGAATTAGAAATGATTTTTATTACTAAATCTGCAGCCCCAGACAACTGGGCCGAACAGAAAAATGATGCACCAATATACCACAGATTATTCTGAATAACATTTGTCACATTTTGAATTCAGAGTTTTTCTCTTTTGTCACATATAAACTTGCAAAGTAAAATGTCATATCTGATGCAGCTATCTGTCGAAGTTCTGTTGTATCTCATACTTGAGTGTAGTTCACGTGTTGAATTACATGTCAAAATGAATTCTAACTTGAGCATGAGGAATGGAAGATAATATGTGCATCGGGGCATTCCATAATGTGCAGGTGGTCTAGTCCATTCCCTGTGTTAGCATGCATATATACTGGCCCACTCATTGACATGATTTTGTCTGTTAGCTTGGACGCCGAGCTGGTAAGTGTTGTTTATTATTTTCTACGGCGTGTTAAAGAAGTAGCTTTTTCATCACCCCCCCCACTTGTGTACAGGTTGGGTTGTATGAGGGCTGTGTCTTTCTTTGAGGTCTGGTCTGTTATGTGGTAGTAGTCTGGTTAGAGCTCTAGAAATTTTGGACAACTGAGGATGTGTAAATATATGCGTGGTTTGTTTAGGGGTGTCAATTGTTGTATGTGTGTCATTACTAAAAGATGTTGGGGGATCAGAATGTAGAAGTGGAGTTGTACCGGGGATAGGCCAATACCTTAGATAGGAGTGTTTTGGTATTGTAGAATGGCCCGGGTAACATTATCGTTGTCCAAGGAACCTTGGGGGCCTATGTTTCCATTCACTATCCTCTTCATGATTTTCACCATGAGTTCTGCTCAGCCATTGGATTGGGGGTATGCGACTGAGGATAGTCTATGCCTGTCAAACCATGTTTGAAGGAATTCTTGGAATATGCTAGAGGTGAAAGGTGGCCCCCTGTCGGTACTGAGTTCATCTGGGGTGCCATATGTTTGGAACAGGTGCCGACAGATGGACATCAACTTGAATGTAGTGGCATGACCTGGTTTTAGGTGGTACAAGATGAAATTCTTAATTAGGCTTAGTTTAGTTAGTAATTTTTTGTTCTCCTCTGCTGGCAATATGAAAGCCTCCTCGGTTGGAAAAGGCGTCCTGCTTCCCATAGAATGTCAACAATGATTGAAAACCTAAAGGTGGAAGGAATGGGTGTTACTGGTAAGGTATCTCGTGCATAAAGAAGTCCTCTTCTAATACCCCCAATCCAATGGCCAGGCAGAACTCGCTGTGAAAAACATCCATTGGATTTCAAATCCAATGGGCAGGGTTTTTGTCTGATAGCCAGGTACCAGACACAAGCTGGGCCGCCGAGCTGGTTAGTGCTGTTTATTATTTTTTCTTGCATGTTAGGGCAGTAGCTTGATTGTATAACAATTCAGTCATGTAACTGTGTGCTACAGAGTATCTGAACAACACTTCTCACAAGCTGAATTGAGAATTTTCCCTTCTCCTAGACTAGTTGCCCTACCAAGGCTGAAGAGCCTAGTCTATCCAACTATTTATCCATATTTGAAAGGAGAAAAGGATTCATGCTTTTTTCAAAGCTATTAATATATGAAATGCAAAGCAGTTTCATCCCAGAGTTGAACTTTAAACACAATGAACTAGCTACATGAATTGCCAGCACTTGCAGCCAAGCATATTATAGACTTCCTATGTGTACAAGAACATGAATCCTACTATAGTGAACAAGAACTAAAACACCATGGTACCTGTAATGAATGGATATTTGTCTCAGCGTCTGCATGGAAAAACTCTGTCAATGCCAACAGAGGAGATGTAGGAACACTTCTAAGTTCTTATGCCTTAAAATCACTTAATAGCATTCAGAGAATCCTGCTGAGAATGATGTTTGTTTCATTTAATGGCAACTCCTGCACAATAATCATCTCTAGTAACAGTCCCACCAATGTTAGCAATGAAATAACAAGCCATCTTCTCTTGTCCAACACATTTTCAAACACAACATTCTAATTGTTGGTGAAGACATGAATACTCAAATAGGCAAAACCGAAAACAATAAATTGTGCTTCTCAATTTGACAAACTGAAATGATGAATATCTAGAAGATTTTTCACCTGAGAACAAGTTTGTCGGCCTAAACAATAAATTCCAAAAAAGAGATGGAAAGCTATGAACTTCTACCAACCCAAATAATTCTAAAGACAGGCTAGATTATATATTTATCAACAAGAAAGGGATAAATAGTGCTTTGAACAGTGAGACATACTTCTCTATTGAAGGAGTATCTTTTGATCACAAAATTGTCTCAGCAAAGATACCTGAGTCAATGCACAAATAAGAAACCAACCAAGTTTCATGATGTAACTTGTTTTCACTTACTAATATAAGGAATCAATATACAGTAATTTTAAGAAACATATGTGATACTTTCCAGGAAACATCTTAAAGACCTACTCCAAATGACAAATATGAAAACTTTGTTATTGTACAAATAGAAGCAGCAGCCAAGTGCATACCAAACAAACCAAAAGCCAAATATAGTTCCATGGGAGTCAATGGCAGAGAAAAACAAGATAACATGAAAAAAGCATTTCTATTATAAAAGAAACCCAACAAATGTCAATAGGCAGAAACTTAAGAAACTCCACATAGAACTAACAGATGCCAAAAAGAACAACTAGAATACATTCAAAGCCAAATCAATAAAATTAGAAATTTGGTAGAAGATAGATAATCATGATTAGCATGGCAGACAGTAAACGAAGTGAGCAGAAGGAAAAGCACCTTCAGAGCAAAACTAAAGGCTGTAAACCAAGAAGAAAGACTTCAAAAGTGGAAAGAACATTTCAAGAATCTGCTTGGAAATTCTCCTGAAGTCACTGATAAACCTGTCAAAAAATTATGAATAGCCAACTAAATATCAAACTTGGAAAGTTAAGAGAGAGAGAGAGAGAACTAGATGCAGTACTGAAAAAAAAAATCAAAAA
The DNA here is from genome assembly GCA_963585895.1 of Sepioteuthis lessoniana. Taxonomy (NCBI): domain Eukaryota; kingdom Metazoa; phylum Mollusca; class Cephalopoda; order Myopsida; family Loliginidae; genus Sepioteuthis; species Sepioteuthis lessoniana. The sequence continues at coordinate 4,467,677 of OY757927.1, forward strand.
CAGAAAAGCTTCAAACCTTGACAAAATCCCCCAGGAGATTGGAAGACATGAAAATTTGGCAACATACTTCTCCAATTATGTAATGATGTCTATAAATAAAATACAACTGAGAAATACACAAAAAGGCTGCATCCTCCCCTTCCCTAAGAAAGGCAAACTCAGAAGCACTAAGACTTACAGAAGAATAACTCTTACTGCTAATGTTTATAATGTCCTGCTTCTCAATTTACTTTGACCTGAAATTGAGAAAATTCTTACCAAAAAAATCAGACTAGTTTTTGGAGAAATCAATGTTTAACCTCACAGATTCTTGAATCACTGAGGTAGTACATGCAAAAAAGCTCAAGGCAACAGAACTGTTTGTAGATATCTCTAACGCATTTAATTCTATACACAAAGATGGAGCAAATATTACTAGTATATGGTCTCCCCAAAGAAACTTTTGCTGTTATAATGATACTCTACAAAAACACAAGAGCAATGGTTTGCTCACCTGATTATGATACTGAATTCTTTGACACTGTCATTGGAGTCTGGCAAGAAGATACATTAGTACCATATATGTTTATAATCGGCCTAGACAATGTCCTTCAAATGTCAATAGGCCTAATAAAAGAAAATGATTTCACACTAAAAATGGCAAGAAGCAGGTGATATCCCACAGAAACCATGACAGATGCAGACTACACAGATGATCAAATGCTTCTTGCAAATACACCTGCCCAAGCTGAATCTCTACTGTATAGTCTGGAGCAAGCATCAGCGGGCATTGGCCTCTATGTGAATGCATATAAAACAGAGTTCATGGGTTTTAAGAAAGAAGGAACTATTTCTACTGGTAAGCCTCTAAAAAAAGTAAACAAGTTCACATAACTTGGCAGCAATATCTTATCTACTAAAAGTGATGTCATCATATGCTTAGGGAAGGCTTATACCACTTTTGGCAGGTTATCAATTATATGGAAATCTTATCTCTGATTTCTTCCAAGCTTTGGCTGGGTCAGTACTACTGTATGGATGAACAACATGGACACTAATGAAACACATGGAAAAAAAAAGCTAGATGGAAACTACAGAAGAATGCTAAGTGCTGTTTTGAATAAATCCTGGAAGCAAGACCCCACAAAACAGCAGCTGTAAGATCACTTACCTCCCATCTCACAAACCATCCAAATGAGACAAACAAGACATGCAGGGCACTGCTGGAGCACTATAAATGAACTCAAGCGTTGTTCTCTTATGGACTTCTACACATGGACACACCAGTGTTGGGTGACTAGCAAATATTTATATGCTTCAGCTCTGAATAGACACTGGATGCAGTCTACAAGATTCAAAGAGAGATGGATAATAAGAGCAGACAGTAAGAGTCAAGTGACTCTGAGTTGTCAGCATTAAATGATGATGAGGATGAAGAACAGGTTGGGTGTATATACTGAGCCCAACAAGATTATTAAGTTCCAAAATGGATTCAATATTGTTTTATTCTCTTAGTTAACTCTATAACAATAATGAAGATTTCACTGTGCTTTTTTTTTTGTATTATGTTAACATACAAAAATTGGTTGCTTGTTTTTATAGCATATCAACCCTTGTAGGATTATTTAATGCTGAAGTCAATCTTTTTGGCAAAATAATATATCATTTTGAACAACTAATGATCATAATCATTTATAGACAATTATAGCTTTAATTAATTATTCTTAATATATATAATATATACCCAATTATATAGTTTCAATCAACTGTCCTTATTTAATAATGAATTGTTTGCCCAGTTATATGGCTTCAGTTTGGCATCGTTTATTCAATGTTATATTAATTCTTTATTGATTATCTAATGTTGAAATTTGATTCATATGTAAATTTGATTATAATACATTCAACATTCCACTGCAATCAATTTTTAATCACAGTTTCTTTGACAATAATAATCACTTGTTTTATGATATCAACTATTCTTATTAATAATTCATATGCAGCTATGATTTAAGAAGGAAAATTCTGAGTTCAAACCAGCTTTACTCCACTTAAAAACTGACTCTATGACAGAAGTGTTATTCAGTTTTAAAAAATCAAATTAAAACTAATAACTTTGTTAATTATTTCCAATTTATTACTTTAATTTTTATAAATAAGCAATTATTTTTTAGATAAATTTTAGGATCCAATTGCTTATGTATTCAGATAGTTCAGTTCTACTTCGAAAATGGAAAACAAACTTTATTTTTTTTTAAAGACCAGAGATTGAAATAAATGAAAATATGCAACTGTTGAGATTTTTTTTTAATTATCATACTTAAATATCAAAGCAATCTATCTTGTGCATGATATCAAATTGTATCTGGTAATGAGGCTCCAGTTCTGCAGCGTTAGGGAGGGTTAAGTCACTATTCATAGCAATTACTTCCAAGTGCACTAAAACCTGGGATGGTAGTCTCTGTTAAGTTCAAATAAATCTGTTTGATATAAAATGTTTAAAATCATTTCAAACTACATTAATACATTGATTCTTAAAATATTGATTTAATAGTTAAGTATGAAATGCTCACCTGTTTAAAATGATTGTGAAGATACGTTTTTGAACTAACTGAATTTCATAATTATTAAATGACTTTAGTATAAAATAAGCCAAGATGTTGATATGTCATAAAACCAACCAACCAATCTAACCAACGTATAATTTTATCTCTGAAATTTTATTTCATTTTAAAGTTCAAAAAAAGTAATATCTTATTTGATTTGTTGTATGTGTTAGGTGGGTAGCAGGAATGTCCGCCATATTTCAAACAGTTACCTGTGTGGTACAAGTAAACTTAAGCAAATATCTATGATTGTTCCACTTAGCTAATTTCTTACCCTTTTTTACAGTTATGATCATGCCTTGTATTAGTACATACAATGTGCGTTTTACTGTTGAAATGTTTTTTAAGACTGCTGAATCTGTAATTGCTACATTGAGAGGTTTCGTGTTCATTTCATATGTTGAGAAGGTGCTATTCCGAATAGAATATTTAACCCAAAGTAGCGATTTTCTTTTCTGGCTAGCAGTAACTATTCATATTTAATAATAATCATTTGTTTGCACACGGTTATATGGTTTCAAGTATTTCTATCAAATATTGATAATTTGCAAGCAATTTAATGGTTTCAAGTAACTAATAAGAATCCTTTAGTTTCAAGTCTTCCAAATATGAATAATTTTGTTGAATAATCAGTGATTGTTTGCACACGGTTAGATGGTTTCAAGTATTTCAAATATTAATGATTTTTAAACAGATCTTTTTCGTTGATAGATAGGCTCCTAATAGATACAATTGCTCTGTGTCAGAGAGAACTTGGGAGTAATAACAATAAAGGGGTAACTCGATAGTGCCTAGAGCTCTAGAACTGGAACATCACCATCGGATGGAACTTACAGTCATATAATCAGCATACCACCTTTTTTTTTTAGAGGGCCTTACCTCTCTGCAAGGGATACATACAGCATATTCATAGTCCTACCAACAGGGCGGGATTTATTTAAAGTAAAAACTTGAAACACTTTGTTGTTAAAAAATGAATGAGACACTTTCTTGAGTGCATAAAGAAAATTGAATGAAAAGATTTTAATTTTTAATAGTTTATTCATTGTTAATTATTTTTTTCATATTGTAAATAAATTGAAATGATAACTAAAAACAAAATATAAATTTGGTTTAGAATCATTTTTAACTACTGCATTAATTTCTTTCAAATATGCTTTTATCTTTCAATTCATTTGATGAATTGGGTGATAAATGAAGACTTTAAGTGGTTTCCAGTTTGAAAGAAAAGGAAAAAATATCTATCCACAAAATTTGTTAATCATTGTATAAAATATTTGACTGGAATGATAAAATAAAATCTCAATTTCAATTTTTCATTAACTCACACACTTTTCATTTAAGGAATTGAAATATAAACAAACTCAGATTTTCTCCTTGGAAAAACTTGATTGGTTAAAAAAAATTAC